>OZ023162.1:5870353-6225353 GCA_963678695.2 Diplodus puntazzo | reverse complement strand
TTGAAAGCATATTTAACTTTTCACTCATCCATTCACCGCCCGTGAGCAGTAAGACTCTGAGCCCAGCCAAGATTAGCTTTTGGCTGACAATGCAGTGAATTAAAGGCCACACATGGCCCCTCTCTTGTTCTTTGGGTGACCAAACACACTTCCAGGGCCAGGAACTCTTGACCAGTCTTTTTAACCCACAAGAAGAAACTAGGAATTGGAGATAAGTATATGGCATTGGATTTAGGATCAGAACCTGGCCAGACAAAAAGCGTTGTCAGATGGAACAAGACAGATGGTTGTTCTCCTCGCTAACCTACCAAGCTCTCGTGTCAAATGTTTGAGCATAGGTTGTGGAAAACACATATTGTCAAACGCTGGAATATTTATTTGCACAGTGGTGCATTTTCTATCAAATAAGACACACGGGAGCCATTCAGTATCTAAATCCTAAAACATGTCCATTCAGACTATCTGACTAGAAACCTTACAGTTTAAATAGAAAATTGTTTAAACAGCCCAGTTAACATTAAGCTGCAGTTGCTGTTCCTTCTTAAATATTTATCAAAAATTCACAAACAAGTCAAATACTTACAGCTGATGATATGTTTGCCCTTCATACAGCGTTATTAACGAAAACCGAATATTACATTTCTGTAAAGTAAATGAAAAGGTAGGGACAAAAATATACTAGCACACATTTCTGTAATTATCTCTTAAAAAGGTAAAAGAGACTTTATCGTCATCATTCTTCAGTGTCACAGTTATCAATTCAAAACTAGGACTTTTTAATGAGTTTTTATGTTTTTATCACCATTTGTTGTCTCACAATTCATACTAGATCTGCAAAGATTTATCATTTAGTTGTCAGCTATTGAATTAATCGAGTCCTCTTTCTTATATGTGAATATCTGCTGTTCTTTTTATTTTTTATTTCTCTGTGACAGTAAACTGAATATTTTAGGGTTGTGGAACAAGTTTCACATTTGAGGGCATCATGTTGGGTTTTGTTAAACACTGATCAACATTTTTTGAAACATTTCATGACATCTCACAAACCATACAACTTATTAATTGCGAAACATTAATAATCAACAATTAAAATAATCATTAGCTGCAGCCCTAATTTATACTTGGTAGATTTGATGGACACATTTTTGTTCTTTTTAAAAGCTTGTTTACTGCCTCTCAAACAGTGACACGCATTCACAAAACAGGTTCCAGGAAGTCATTTCACATGGGTACCTCAACACATCATATCAACCATCATGAATAAATGGTACATTTATAGTCAATTAACTTTAGTTAACAGTTATTTCACTAATAACAAACAATGAAATGCATTCTAACCCATTTATTAAGCAATTGTTTATTGTAAAGTTGCATCTAGCTAAATGTTTAATGAATAAATGATCACCATAAAAAGCATTTCACTGTGTTAAGAGTCAAATAACTATTTAATAAAGTTAAATCTAAATGTACCATGTATAAAAGATGGTTAACATAAAGTGGTATCAGCAACACTTCCCAGTGCACATCAAAACACAACAATATGCAGCACCAAGTCTTAATTATAACTGATGAGGATTTAATAATTATTCATAATTGGGCAACACGACAACATAAGGTAGACTGGGACATCAGTGAAGTCTTACCACAGCAGGCCTGACCCTGAGAAATGTCTAAGAGCTCCTCTAGTTAGGCCAAATGTTTTCTCTCTCCAGTCAGTCCGTGTGTTTTTTATATTTCCCTAAATGGAAAAGGCCTTCCATAAATAAGAGGAAAATATAATGCAATGTAATGTGCTGAACGGCTGATAGTTCTTTTTCTTTTTCGTGGTGGAAAAAACGGACAGGAAAAGGACGAGCAGGAAGATATTTGGAGGGACTATAGCGTAGTACCGAAGGGGGCGACCACGCACAGTCGCACACTCATCCCTGCTCCGAACTCGTAATTGTAAATCGTGAGGGACCACGCAGCCTGTCATTCCCCAGCACACACACACACACACACACACACACACGCAACACAGCGGCTGGCTTGCCACCTTATCTCCAACTGCGTGTCCGGGGACTATTTCACATATTCCTCCCGAAGGGATTTTTTTTCCACGACGTTCAATTAGGTGTGTGCACGCTGCTAATGGACATCTTGGACGGCTGCCTCTCACGTCCATGTGTGCGTCTCTGAGAGCGCTGTGAGCGGCGGCGGCGGCAGCGGCACCTTTGGAAGAGCAGAAGGAGGAGGAGAGGAGAGGAGGAGGATTTTCTTCCCTTCCCTTCCCTGCCGTACCGTGTCGTGCTCAGTGGAAATACACTCGCCTGCTCGGGGTACTATCAAAACCGAAAGGCAGGGCAGAAGCAGAAGAAGAAGAAGACGAAGTAGACGTATAAGGGCTTCTTTTTTGGTGGGGGACACCCAAGACTGTATTTGGTGAATTGTCAACGGGACAGGCCTGCTACATTGGATGTGTCTTCAGAATGGTAAGGTTCATTTTAGTGAGATATTTTTTTTTTTTTTGCCAGTGTTGCAGAAATAAACAGGACGGCATCCTGCAGCAGCGCAGCGAGCACGGAGAACTAATGTAGGCAGCCGCGATCAGTTTCACTACAGACGGGTATCCTTTTTTTTCTTTTCGCCCGTTCGTTTGTTCATGCCGTGTTTTTAGAAACCCGCACCTCCATCCATCGGACAGGGGCAGATTGACGGCGGTGCAGCACGGTAGGATACCTGCCCCTCGGTTTTTATTTATTTATTTTTTTTACGAGCAGCCGAGAAGGGGTTTGTGAGCCGCCTCGACATCGCACTGTGTGAATTTGATATCAAGTGCGGGATCACAAAGTCCTCAGTCGCCTTTGAGAGCAGGCTCCGGGGGCAGGAATGGCTGCAGCGCGTCCTGAATGATGCGAGATACGGACATAAATAACGGATGAAGGGGGGGTTCGGGACTTGCTTTGTGAATTTAGAGGTAGGTGGAAGTGCCCTCCTGTACGAACACCAGATATGTGTGCTCACCTTTGCCTCACAGTGAGAGATAGAAAGGTAGTTGTTGTTTGTAGAAACAGGAAATGTAAATGCAATGTTATGGATGGGATTTGGACTATAGCCCCCCCCCCCTTTTTTAAAATTTTTTTTTTAATTTTAGTACAGGTGAGTCCTTAATGAACTTTGTTGTGGGCTCTGTGTTGTAGTGTGGAGGTACCAGAACACTGGACTGTGTTAAACGGAGCAAGGCTTTACCTGATATTTCAGTAATAATAGTAAAGAGTAAAATTCACAAGAGCTGTCATTATTTTAACAACAGCATCACAACACATAACAAATCATCAACTAACCCACAGTCCTATTATCAAATTATATTTCCAATTTTTTCTCCCTCTACGTTTTTGTCCTGTTAAATTAATTAAAAAATGTAAACAAAAAAAAAACAAAAAAAAACTGCATCATCACATGGGCTTCGTAACCATTTAAATTAAATTAGGTGAAGTGAATTAAGAAAACTCTCGATTTAAATGTTCCGCAGTTCACAAACATTTCAGACCGGAGGAGTAAAAGCGTAAGTTGGACCCCTGGGAGTCATTGTTGGGGCCCTACACACAGTTCAGACCAGCTCCACACACTCTGATTGAGCAACGTGTATGACTAACACACACGCACACGCAGGCACACACGCCTCCGAGTGTCGTGGTGCAGTAGTACTCATGCAGGCTGGTAGACTTTGGGCTTTTGCTACATCACACTGATATCGATCATCGTTATAAATTAGCCCTCAATGTGATTTTTTCCTCCATAATTTACCTGTAAACTACAAGTATAACTAAAACATTGAAACGTTGGGTGACTTGATCTTTGACTGTAGAGAATTTAACACCTTTGAGTGAAATCTCAATAAATTCTATTATTTCAAATTTCAAAATTCAAAGTGCAACTGCCTCATTTTGAACTTAGTAAGCGTTTTAAAGATTGATGATGAATTTCAATTATAAGAAATACTGTGTTTTGAGTGTTTTCAGTCTCTATTAGTACTCAAACTTTTCCCAGGGCGTGCTGCAGACATCGAGATCATTAAGAAACTCTGTGTTGGGGGGGATTTTTTTGCATATAATAGAGTTCTCAAGTGCTTCCATTGGCCGTAGCACGATGCGTGACCCCAGATATTAGAGGTTAAATCCAAAGGAATCCAGGGGCCCTCCATCCTCCATGGCAAGTGTTTGGTGGGGGCATCAAATGAGAAGTCTGAAGTTGTTAGGTCCCGCAGAGGTTAACCTTTGTAGAACAAGGCTGCATTCTCACAGTTGTCTTTGTCGTGCTGATGAGCTCTGAGAAGCTGCCTCAGCACTAGTAGTGTGCATGATAAGAGGGGAAACAACCCTCCCTTTGTGATCCCAAAATGAAAAATCTGTTGCTTGTCTTTTCGCCTTTGTTGTTGTTTCATTGTGAACTGAACGCACAGCTATTCTCCAAAGGACGGATCGCTGAAAGAAAAAAGATGACATGTAAGTTGCAGTTGGACCTTGTTATATTCCATAAACGACTGTAGTGTTTGAGCTAATGTTGGCAGCGTTCAGGGGCAAAACGATGACAGAGAGGAAACAATGAAATGCCTCTGTCCCTCCGGAGTTTTCCAGGGGGATATTGTGTATTTCAAGTCATAATTGTTGTGTGAACTGTACGGTCATCTAGGGAGGGGATGGTTGTATTTGAAGGAAATGGATACTGTGCATCGGTGAGGAGTGCGTTCTCTGAGATCTGGCGTGGCTCAGTAGACAGTAGAAATGATGTTTAGTTCTATGAGAATAAACAATAATCCTCAGAGCAGCATTTACCTGCTTTCCAGGACAGCACACATTGTAATATAAATTGATCTCTATGTCAGTAAAGTTAAAACTACCATATTTGATACTTGCATGTAAATTATGCATCAGTTTTTTCCCGGTAATTTGCACAGTCAGTGATTCCTCTGTGTCTGCTCAGCTTTGCAGGATTCAGTGCAACAAAAGGAGAGGTGAATTTTCCAGCCCGGAGCATTATGTTTAGTTGAAGCTGCAGTCTGTCATCTTGTGATTTATCACACGTAGAACTAATGGGTAGCTGTCACAATTACACAACTTTATTGGACATGAAAGCTGGGCACTGCAACCCCCCCCCTCTTGCTTACATACACACTTACACACACACACACACACACACACACACACACACCATCACAACCTCTATTTTTTTTTCCAAGTATTGACAGGACAGCTCCAGACTCTGTGTGTTTGTGGTTCTGGACACTGCACAAATCAAAAGCGTGTGGTGTCACCTCGTGAGCAACTGATTGTTGCAAAGCTGTCTCTTTTTGAATAGTCCCAGTTTCTCTCCGTTGTACAGCACTCACCTCTGATGGCCCCCTCCTCTCAGATTTATACCTGCAGAATTAGAACAAAACTCTTTCTATGCTGCATTGTTCTGACTGGACAAACGGATAATTGAAGTGAAAGATTTTCTTGTAGCAGTTGTCGACCTGACCTGTGTTTAAAGATAGAATTCAGTTGTCTGTTTGAGGCAGTATGTGTGTTTCGTGTGCTTTAGCGTCTTCAGGAAGCTTCATGGGTTCTGTGTTAGATGGTGAATTAAAAAGATTAAAGTGACAGGCACCTTAAAAAAGCTGTATATCTTTAGTCAATTTCAGCTTGGTGTTGTGCGCCAAAATTAGCTTGTTCAAGTTAACAAGAATGTAACTTTGCTGCAAAAATGCTAAAACACTACTGGACTGAAATCTGTCCATTGGTGGACATATCATTAATCAAACAAAGAGACATCCCCTGTTTAAAGAAAATGTTAAATTCTGTCCCATTTAATAGTATTCACTTTGAGATTATGTAACAAAAAATGTAAAGGGAACAAAGACACTTCTCACATCAAGGTGTGTCGAAACCCCCAAAAATGACAATACTTTATCTTTTTGCATTTTGATCAATGACAAGTCACTTTTATAATAGCATTACAGCGTTTTATCCATTTTGGTGAATATGTTGGATCTGTCTTCACATTCTCCATTTCCTGGAGCATTGGAGTGTATTCCTCAGAAACTATCGGATCCATTTTTCAAAGAACTGGAATCTTACACCTGTTTGGTGCCCCGAAAGTCAGAATCACTCAAACAAAGTAGTCTAGGAGTGAGGTTGGGGTTGAAATTATGCACTTGAGCTCCCAGACACAGGGTAGTATTTCTCCTCCTGGGCACACAGCAACAGACTCCCCTTTGTGTCCGACATTTCATAGTACGTATGTAGCAATTTTTAAGATGACTCTCCTTGCTGCGGAAGCTAATGACAATCCGCAGGTGTGGTACTCATTATCCTTACACACTCTACTTTGATTTATTCTTGTCTGCTCGATGCCACGGCAGAGCATTATCCTGCACAAGTTTTTTCTTAAAATCTGCTCTCCTGAACATATAATTTGAGATCATTTTAGCATATTTCACAGAGCAGAAACATCCTCAGAGTACACTTTGGGAAAGTGGGAGCACATTTACAGTGATGGCCATTTATTATTTATGCCGGTTGCTAGACCTGCATTTTATTTTATCTTTCTCACAACACTTTTATTTCATTTGTTCAGGGCGAAAAAAAAAATATCAGGAGTTGTGAAAGAAATAAAACTCTTTCATTGGCCACAACTGTTGCTCTCTCGTCACTGGCGGCATGTAGCTCTATTGCCTTTCTCAGTAGGTGCCGCATAACGATCACCAATTCATGATACAACATCCTTGAGGAATACTCCGAATTATGATCACAGGGTGTGAAATTGTAATGGCTAAAAGACATTCCCTCAGATGTTTGAAATCTTAAGCAAACAAGGCGGACAAGAGATTAGCATATTTTGTATTGATGTGGGGCAAACCATATTTAGAGCTGGGTGATATTGCAATATTTTGAGGCTATTTTCAGTTAAATAATAAATATCTACATTTTTTAAAAAATCTGCTCAAAAGCACTTCATAAATGCTTGAACTGGGTGACAGATATGTTATTTTTGACCAAGTGCCTCGATATATGTTATTGCCACACTAATGATGACAAGTGGAACAGTCTGGTTAGTTCATAAAAGCAGGCTTTTAAACCAGGATAATACAACGCTCACAATAATAACACATACAACCTATATAATATACCATCTTAGAAATGATATAGTCTTGTATCACAATAATGATACAATATTAACATATTGCTCAGTCCTAAGCATATCAATAATTGTATTAACTTGTATCCTTTTCCTTTTCCAAAGAAGGCAAATTACTAGTTTCAACAAATGGGCCTTTATTTTGGATGTGAGTGGTAAGGAGGCAGTTGTGAAAATGAAAATTGAACAGTTCAGTGAAGTAGTTGAAGATGCGCTGAACAATGTAGTTGCTTTGCAGCCTTAGAATTACCCCAGAGTTTAGCAAGTCCCTTCTCCACATTCTTAAAAAAAAAGCAACTCCTCTTTGAAATTCACATGGCTAGTTCTTTCAAAAGCGAAGCAGAACTACAAACACAGTGCAATGCTCGGTGTACAGCAAGAGCTTTACATCTGAGCAACCCAAAACAAGTCCTATGGGCTGTTTGTTAGTTTTTAAGTCTTTGTCATACATTAGAGGAGTTTTTGAGGTAGAAACGATAATGATGCCACTCTCATTTCCACTTTTAAACATGGTTCTGGACCAGTAATGGGATGGGCAGCCATCTCGGGAGGGTCGTTAGATCTGATGGTTGCCTCGCACGGTTGTTAACAGCCAAACAATACGAGGCCGTTTCGCAGGGACCAGGTGCACTTAGTGGCGCCAACACTGTTCTCTTAGCATATCCTCATATTCTCAGATTTTAATGCTACAGCTAAACACATTCGAGAATCGTCCCCTGAACATGAGGCTGTAGTCGGATAGTTTTCATGATGGAAATTTTGGCTATTCCTAATTAAAGAATGTCGAACTTGATGATCAAAGAAATTGTAGCAGTGTAGTCGGTATCTTTGTCATTTGCTGCACAATGTGTGCCCACAATTATTTTCTGATGTGCAATGTGCAAATAAAATAGAAACCAGTGGCAGCAAATCAAGTTCACAGAGAAAAATCCCAAACAACAAAAAAAAACGCTTTTAAAATTAAATGTCAAAGTAAGTGTCATCAAACAATTTACTCTAATAGAGCAGATTTGACGTTGGTGGCCTTACAAACCTTTATGTTTGATTGCCCATCACGCACTAAAAAACTGTCCACTGATGGAGAGAAATTGAGGCTGACCATTTCAAACTGCTCCCAACTACTGCGCGCAGACTGCCTGCCCAACTGTCGGGTCAATGTGCTTTACACCACTAGAGTTAAATGCACTGCAGAAAATGGCCCCACTCACATTGTTGTGAGTGCCGCTGTGACTGTGGACAGCTGATAAAAAAAGCTTGTAATTTGATGACTGAACTTCAATGTGTGTTGAACTTGGAAGAAGTGACAGGAATAATAAGATGTCCTTACAGTGTTTGAAGGTCACATTATGAGGGCGATTTAGATGACAGGCATCACATTCCTTGCAGCGATCAGACTAACAAAGTGGCATCTTATATTTTCTGCATCTTCGAATCCTCCCATCAGAACAGCCTCCCCAGTGGCGTTTCATCATGACCAGGATAATCTTATGCAAGATAGTGAAACGGCAGTTAATTTGCAGGTAATTAAACCCTAGTGATTTACAGTTGGAAAAGCAACATATACTGTACAGTAAGGCTGCAGTGCTGCAGTCATGTTTCGAATGATAATGTGGCCACAGCCCCATGAGGACCTTTCATTATTTACAAATTGCATGCATATGTATCTAAAACAGTAGAAGAGTGGTGGAAGCTTATAAAAATGTATATCTGCTGATCGTCTACTGGTATTCAGTTGTGAATGTAGTATTTTCCCCTATCACAGCAGTAAGCAGAGCTTTTAATGGGTTTAAATATTCAGTAGTGTTGTATAAATACCCAAATGTCATACCTAAATAAAAGGAGAAATATTATGTTAAAACATTGATTTGGTAAAAGTGAAAGTCACCCATACAAATAATACTTCAGTGAAAGTCTTACAATGATAATCTGATAGAAACTGTCTTTATTTGATCAGATAGCGGATAATAAACAAATTCATTTAAAAATGTACTACTTTGGCTCTGATGCAGATTGTAATCAGCAAAGTACCTAGTAACTAAAGTTATCAAATACATGTAGTGAAGGAAATATTTGCCTCAAATGTAGCGGAATGGGAGTGTAAAGTAGCAGAGAACAGAAAAATGCAAGTAAAGTACAAGTACCTCAAAATTGTACTTGCCCCAATTTAGTTTGTAGGTTGTTAGTTGGTTGTGACAGTGGTTGCAAACAACATGCAATACTTATATAATCATAATTCATTAATAACCGTGGAAGGATTCGGTTCTCTGCATTGCAAATATACTAGATTGCTCTTGAGAACAAGCTTTTCTGCAGGTCAAAGTAGATGTTATGAAAATGCTCCTGTTTTGCTTATTGCAGGCATGACTGAGGGAGGCCTCCTGAAATTTGACTCTGCAGTATTGCAGACCATTTATAAGGTTTAACTTCACAGTGCTTGACTTCAGTGCAGAATTCTTGTCAGATCTCATGCTAATTTGTTGCTGTGAGTTTAAGCTGTGATTGCTATGACAGAGGCATTTTTAAAGGATACAAATTAGGGCTACATTAAAGGGAAGGTGCAGGACATTTAGAGGCTTATCATGCTCCTCACTGATTAAGCCCCCGAAGACATTTAAAACATTTTCAGATCAGAGCTGTTTTTGAGCTGGCTGGCACCAGCTTCCTGACAGCATCTGTTAGTACCTTGTCTTCCAAATGGCACGGAAGTAATTTCGTATGCTTCTAAAACTGTAGTGAAAGTTAATAAGTAATAGAATTTTTTTTTCCCAGGACATACTATATGTATTTAGACATGATTAAAGGGATACATCGGGGTATTTCTTTTCCCTTTTTCCTCAATCTGTTAAGATGATCACAGATTTTTTTTAAAAGTCATCTGGATATGTAGCTTGAAGATACGTTAAGTCAGCTCATGCATGTCTTTAGATAAAGTAAGAGCTACTCTTACAAGTAAGAAAATACACCTTCTCCCACGCTGGGGGTTTACTGTCTGCTGCTACCTGAAACCTCAGAC
This sequence comes from Diplodus puntazzo, assembly GCA_963678695.2. Classification (NCBI taxonomy): domain Eukaryota; kingdom Metazoa; phylum Chordata; class Actinopteri; order Spariformes; family Sparidae; genus Diplodus; species Diplodus puntazzo. Next base: position 6,215,182 of record OZ023162.1, on the reverse strand, counting down.
GTTTATTTAGAAAGAAAGCTTGCAAAACCACAACATCATGGGATAGTAAAGTCTACTTATATCCATAAGGAGGGCTCTGGAAACGTTTATTTGGGCAAAAGACTGATGAAATAATTCTGCGGCCTGTGTTCTCTGTGTCTCAGTGATCCAAGCAATCAGATAGCGTCCCATGAAGGAAGCTGAAGTGACATACACATGGACATAATCAATGCCCTTTGATTATGTCCATGTGTATGTCACTTCATCTCAAAGGACAGCTTTACAAGTGTTCATATTTGACAATTGACATGCAAAGATTTCTTCTGCGAGTTATTAAATCAAATGGGATAAAAAGTCTTCTTTCTTTGTACTTGCAGAAAACTGTCATATTTTTTTTAGACCTGCTGCACATTTGCATAGGGAGGTATCAGGGGGAAGGGGAGTGCTGAAAAGGAGTTGTCAATATATTTTTGCAAGTGTTAGGCAGCAAAGTGGAGTGATAGCTCTCGAGGGGGCTGGCCTTAAGCTGTTATTCTATAAATATTAATAAAGCCCACTAGCCTGCCTGGAAGGAAGGTAACAGTTTGCTCATGTCACAGGCTGGGCTTCACTGTGACAAGTTGTGAAAAGAGTGATGAGACGACAAAGAGCCGGTAAGATGACATTTGGTGACAGGCCTCATTTTTCAAATATGAAATGCCATCACTGAAAACGGAAGCCGAGTCTGCTGACCTCTTACCCCACAAAATTGTGATACCGCAAATAGTTCCTCCAATGTTTTTTTGTTTATTCACCACCAAAACAAACAAAAAGACACATAAATTGTTGGTAGTAGTTGTAAAAATGGATTTGATCAATTTTGGTATGGAAGCAGCTCTAGATTAATGTAAAATTGCAGATAAACCAGATAGTTGTGTAGTCCTGGATCTAATGGACCCAACAATGAAGACGGGGATGGAAGGTTTTGGCTGCCGCTGACATTGCTTTGCCAAGATGCACTTGTTGCATGCAAGTAAGACTAAGCTGCAACACAGTGCTTTGGCATGCTAATAGATGTAGGGCATTCGCCTTGTTTGTATTTATTTGATGATCCATGGTACATGCAGATACTGTTTTCTCTGAGAGCTGAGAACAACAAATTCGGAAACCATCCATGAAAGCTAGATTGATTATGTTGCAGCTGGTATGAGCATTAGGAAGATTGCCTGTTAGGGCTCAAGTTAGACGCCAATGCTGCTGTTACATCTACCAAAGGTGTCAGTGAGCAAGACGCATTTGGGCCAGATTCAAAAGCACAGTTCTGTAGCCAAGAATAGAACAAATGGTCAGACATTAGGATACCAGTGGAAAGTGCATCAGAGGTACTTAATGCAACTTTTGAGGGCGGTTTTGTATGTCTCATCTTCATCTTGATGAGCTGGCCTTTTTGATTATGCTATGCTGCTTTTGAATGTTATTGTTGGCAGTGACTTACCTTCGCCCTGTCTGGACATCAGCAGCCTAGCTCACATGTAGCGATGAGTCTTCGAGTTCTTCATCGGAGAACCAATTTAAGGCTATTAGGGGAGAAGAAAGTGACAGACGCATGCAGACGAGCTACTTACTGTGTATGTATAATTCATCCTATTTTAAAGTTATTGCTATATTGATGGGGAGCTTTCAGCATATTGAAATGTATCAGTCCTTTGACAGTGACCATGGTGGTATTATTAACTAAGGCATTCATTTCTACTAAGGCATTCATTTCTACTGCAGACCCACTTAGTATTGTTTTTCAGTGCGAAAGGAGTCATTAGATGCAACAGTTTGCAGTATCTTTCACAGGTACAGTATGTTCGTTCAACTCAGGAGGCAATCTTAGTAACATGCATTATCATTAATCAGAAGAAGCAGTCCTCCAGGACGATTGTGGCTTAGTCGCATTTCCTTGAGATGGTGTGACAGGATGCGTTAAGTGGCTTTTTAACAACCAAATATATCGAATAACCTCAATACCTTACTGACTGAGATTAACTTCCTCACAATAAAATGCCATAATTAATTAAAAAATAAGATTAAAAAACACTCACACATGCATGTCAGTTATTACAAGCAATACATAAAATACATTCATTCCATTTTTCTATTTTTGATTTACCAGTGGACCGTCATCTCAGTTTGTAAGGCTTCAGCATAGATAGATGCCCACCAAACAATGGATGCAAATAAGCCAAAGAAGCCAAACCGAACTCTTACACTATATATATATATATATATATATATATATATATATATATATATATATATATATATATATATATATATATATATATATATATAATAATTTATCTGTACAATCATCCTACATACATACATACATTCTCTCTCCATTTCTTTTCATATTCCCTTCATATATTAGTACTAACCAAATTAAATTCTATTTAATGGTCTGTAATGGCCTGGTTAGTTATTCCCTCAGTGTTAGCACTATAAATTGCATGTAGACATGATTTAGTCACCCTTATCCAATGATTAAACTGTTGCCTTTACCGACATTGCTTCAAAATGGCAACCGTTATCCAAAAGCCTTGGTCTCTTAGCTTATGGTACCCAAAGCATTTATATTAATGGCATTTCACACCAGTGAGGAGATAATTCCTGTGTGGTAAGGTGTAAAATTGAGCAGCTTTGATGTTAAGCGGCCTATTTAAGATTCAAGATGAGGGTGTTAATTAGTTGACAAAAATCTTTTTGAGTCGAGGAGTTTTTTTTTCTTATAATCCCTCTGGCCTGAGATCAGGTTGCTACATTTCAGTTCAAAGAAATCGGATAAGAACATCGATATTGGTTAACAAATGTATATATTTTTGATATCATTAAAATCAAGAAAGCACATTAAGCACCCTCATTTTTACTCCATCATGCTCAGAAGTTAGATGTATAAGAACATTGCTTTCAGGACTCTTTGTAAATAACAGAATAAGTCATTTGATGAATGCATACATTGCCAAATATGTATTATACTAAAATAGTGTAAAAACAATCATCAAGGTAGCCCAGTGAGTGGTATAGTTTGACCAGACCAACTATTTGCATTCCTTTTGTGGGAGGTGAGAAACCTTAGTGAATCATGACAGCTAAAAGCACAGCAAGCCGAGCTGTGATATTAAAGAGCTCAGAGAATATAGTATTTACGTTGACAAGATGTCTAGACAAGCAATTTAAAATGTGCTATGCAGGAGTACATACAGTACGTATCGCACCTTAATAGAAGGGGAGAACAATTCCTAGTGGTCCATGTAACTGTGCCAGTCCTGGCTTTTATATTGAAAAGAAAGGCTTGTATGTTAATTATAGCAACATGTAATACAGTGTTCAGTCCTCAGATATTAGATACCATTTTCTGTACTAAGTCAAGATGGAAGGTGAATAGTATTTAGAGAGAACGTCTGTCTGTCCCTGGTAGGACACAGGCCCCGTTTATGTGGAAAGCAAAGCAGCTCATGAGGGAAAATATGCCTACATTGAATGTGAAACCCATTTTCTACCCTCTCTCCCATCTAAAAATTCTCGTGGATCCTCTAATGGCAGATATTCATCAGGCTGGTGTCCGGTACTGTGTAAGGCAATAAGCAGCCGTGATCACAATGCCAACAAAGAACTGCCACTGTTTCCACAAAAGAAGAAGGGGACTGCTTACTTTGGTGATGTGATGCCGATTAGGTTTTCCCAAACTACAGTAAGTCCCTGTGCTTCTTCCTGTGACCGCTGCAATTGTAGCTGTATTGTTTCCATGAATTCCTTGTTTTGATTATATTCAACAGCAGCACCAAAGCGCTAATACGCTGTGGATGTTTCTAACAAATAAGGAGTCCATATTCTCTAACTCCAGAGCTTCACATTATAAGCTTTTTCGTGATCGTCTGTTGGAGGGCTTTTATATTTAAGCGTTTACACTTACAGAAGACAATAGCTCAAATATCAGGGGGCAACATCTGTGTTTTAACTCTAAAACACAGATGCTGCTAGCTGGTAGACAAAAGTAAAAACTGGAATTGTAGGCGTAAAAGAAAACTCAAAAGAATAGCGACTCCCACGTTACATTGGAGCAAAACAACCCCTAAAACTATTGAAATCTAAATATACTGACTCATATGACCACACATGCTGTAACCTAATATGTCGTGCCAAGTTCTCCATGACGTTCACAGAGTTTGGTTGATGGCAGGAATCCATCGTGGCTTGGCTCTTCTCCCAAGCAGGACTGTTATGTTGTGCGTCAGTGTGGTCACCCCCTGCTGGGAGGATGGGGCGCAAATTGAGGTTAATTTCAGCTGAAGCTTGCAATATCATGCCAGTGGAAAAACAACATTACAGTTGCATATCATCAGCCACTTTTCAAACTTCAGCTGCCAAGTTGTGATGTGGGTTGTACATGCAGAGTGAGCAATAGCAAGACGCAGTAGCACAGCCACCAGTGAGAGACTCACCCTTTACGCAAAATGCACTAAGCATTCGTTGCATTGCATTCTGCTCTGTTAAAATGCTAAAATGTACTATCTGCTACTTTTTGCTCTAATTTTTCTCTGCAAATGTGCTGGAGAAAAAAACAAACATTTAATGCAATGTCATATTGTCCAGCTGCAAGAATAAGAAAAAAACCATTTGTTTGAAAATGTTAATTATTTTTGTGATGGTTTTCTTGTCAGAGGCTTTTGGCTACCAACATTCATGCTTCCGCTGAAAAAAGTTACCCAGATAAAAATTGAATGTTCAGTTTCTGGTTAAAAATACGCCAGGCCTGATCTGTTAAAACAGCACAGTTGCATATTTTGAAATATAACCAGCTGTTCACAACGAGAGTATCGGTGCAATGTTTGCACATCACATTGCTTTTGTGTGTGTTGGTCTGTGTGTCTTCGTGCAACTGAATGAAAGGAGAGGAGAGTGAGAGCAGGAGAAACAGAGAAAGGGCATCTTATAAACTGTTTCTGTCTAATTTGTACCTCAGTCTTGACGAAGACATGACAGAGCTGGAGCAGGAGGCAATTCACAGCGGCCTATGGGTCTCAACCAGCATTTTTTTATTCGGCAAAATTGAATAAAGACACTGTTACTAAAGATCAGTGTTTTTTTTATCTCTATTTTTTCAGTAAACGTTCTCAATAACTGAATCTGGATAAGCTCAGAGGGCTTGCAGTTCAAGCTCTTTTGTTGGAGGCCAGACGCTTCCCTTGGTTCTGTAACAGGGGTTCACTTGGACCTCTGCTACACAGTAGAATTCTTCAGATTGCATTATAGTGTAGTGCTACAGTTCAGCTGGGGGTTATCATCGATAAGACAGACCGCAACCACCTATAATGATAAGTGGAGTCAGAATTCCAACAGAATTAAGCATTTCAACCCACAAATGCCTGTGATACAAGAATCAGGGTGAGAATATCCTTTAGATATCAAGCAAAATCCTACTAAAAGCTATAGCTGAGGATGGAGAAACTGCACAAATTATTTCACCAGCCTTGATGTGTTGAGTGTTGAGCAGCAGTTTAGAGCCCTTGAACATTTATTTATTAATGGAATGATTAGCATTAGTCGACAGCAGCTCCTGGGTATCTCACATCGAATCTGGCATCATTTACTTTTTAGAGGTGTTTTTCAAAATTTCCCCAAATCATGCATACAGTATTATTAATGCCTTGATTAATTGAATGACCTTTGGGCAGAAAACACGAATAAGCTCAGCATTGCTGCTGAAAGAAGTTACTGAGCAGAGAAACCGTTTGATGGTCCTCTGCACAGGCGTGTGACCTTTTGCTCAATAATGCAATGTATTCTGGGATCAGAGAGCATATTCTTAATTTCACAGCCAGCTTGCATTTTCAGATATCCTACGTGCACGTTCAAGTATTTTATTTGATATGTAGTCCATGTGCACTGTTGAATAAGTAATGGGGTTGCAACAGCATGCGTGCGCCACAGTGTAGATCACGGAGATGCTCAATGCACTTCAGAACCACTGACTCTCCCGAGTGCCCTTATAGCCTTTTCCAGTTCGAAAGCCTCTGTTTTAAAGCTGGACAAACTATGTCTATGTAGAACACATACATGCAACACATCAGCTTAAATCATTGAGTGGCACTGCAAAATAGAAGAGGCTCCAACCCACTTTTACTCTGGTAAAAAAAAAGAGATGGACTACCAGGAGCAGCCTAGCTGTTTACAAGCCAAAAGTTGTGAAATCAATGTGGAGAGCATCAAACGAACTTAATCACCTTTTCCAGATCTAATGGATGTAGTTCATCCCGAGCTGACATCTTCAGGAAATTTTCTTAGCCCGAGCTTCTATTTAAATGAAATATGTAAAACCTTTTACTGGGGGAGTACCCAAAAACTACCCAACAAATATGTGCAACCAAGTCTTCTATGAACCAAGGGAAAACTGTCTATTGATGGCTGAATATTTTCAGTTTCATCTCACTGCCTTTTAGTCCTACCAAGTCCCTCAAAATCAATCAATGGGGCTTATATCTGCGTTAGTTTTTTGTAATCTTGCTCTCTTACCTGCTGATTTTATGCTTCAATGCCAAGCTTTCATATGCTCAGGTTTAACACGGTGGAGACTGAATGATGAAGCCTCTTGATCTCAGTTGACTCCCATGTTGCATCACTTTCATATTGAATGTAATTTTAAAGTGACTCCATATTCAGCTGCTCTTGTAGGTTGTAGGGTTTTCTCTAGCAGAATAGAGACCGTCTGCACCCAAAACACGTCCACACGTAGAAGCTGGTTTGAAAAGCGTGTTGTCAACACGTCACATTGCAGGTTAGAACTGTAATGACTGAAATTACTATCTGTTTAGGATCCGCTTAAGGTGAGTTTTCTAATTTTTGTCCCCTTCATTTCAGAGTATAGAAAAAAATGAACTGTTTTAATCAGGAGGAAAAGCGCTCTGGCACGTCTCTATCTCTGCCTCTTGCCCACTGTGCCACCCACACACTGCTTCATGTCTCTATTGCTCGGCTTCTCATTGTTCAATGCAGCGTCGTGTAAAATGAACAACTTGGTGGAAAAGCTTTCTTGCTTTTTGGGCTCATTTCAAAACAGGGATTTTGCATCATTCCAGATTTGCCTGGCTCCCTTTGGATTGTACAGTAATTAGAAGCAAACATGGAACTTACTAGTTATTGTGCATGGGCCAGCTGGGCCGAAAGTAAGGCAAATTTGCTATCCCCAGGAAAAAGTACTTTGAGTTTTCATCTGAATAGTGATGGTAATCAATGGCGATGGCTCTGATTTATGCAAATAATTATCATGGCAAAAAAGTGTCACAGTAATCACTTTGTGGCGACATGTTACATATATTGTGAATTATTCCGTTATTTCACTCGCAACTAGATTTTTCACTTTAAATGTAAAACAGGTGTCAAAAAAACCATATGATGCATTTGATGCATGATATCACCCTATACTTTTATTCAAATATCTTACTCTGACGTGATTCTGGCAGATATGAGTATTGTATTTTAATTTGCCAGTTCTCTTTGAATCAATATAATAAATGTTGGGGTTGAGTTATTGATTTTTTGACTCACTCTCTCTATCGCAATAACCCAAGTACAGTGTATTAAAAAATATATATATATGTGGCATACTTCCAGAAACATTAAAGTACAGATGATCTTAAGATATACATTTCCAACGGAGGCATGTTGTTCACAACACTAAATACTGTAGATACTATGCTGAAAATGTTGGTGCTGAAATCTCCGTGGGTAAAATGTGCAAATGAGAACAGTGTGAGACAGGAGATGGCATGAAAAGCCTCAGCTAACACCGGATGGAAGTTCTGTCCAGATTGTATATTGCTGGTATGACTCAACGCCATAAGTTGCCATTTTTTTTTCTGCCAGGCTTTTAATATTCAGGCCAGCTCCTTCATAGCTGTAGGTGTAGCTCTGTATGTGCCTGAAATCTTTGTATGTGCCTGAACACGAGCAGAAACATTGAAGGAGCTTATGTGATTTAGATCACGACTGGGAAGGCTGCTCTTGTGCTGAGTTTGAAGAATATCATTCTAAAGGAAACTGCTGTGCTACGGTACACAGCTTGACCCATGGCAGGGATTATTTATTGCTGTCAGCCGAGAAGCTCATAACTCCTGTTTTAGTTTTTTATTTGTATTTGTTACCGTCGGGTCAAGGACTCTTTGTTGCTCTGTGCGTTGAGAACAATTGATGTCTATGACAGTTTTTCAGTATAATGCACAGCCAGAATTTGAGATGTACATGTTAGGGCTACAACTAATAATTTGTCTGTTTTTTTGGTTTATTATCATTTAATCAGCCAACTGTTTCCACGATTATTCAATTACCGATTAGTCTAAGTTTAAAAAGAAAAGAAAGAAAAGAAAGGAAAAGAGAACATGCACAGCACAATTTCCCAGAGGCTAAAGTGATGTTTTTAAATTGCTTATTTTGTGTAACGAACCGAGAGTTACGAAACCCAAAGACTCTTCATTTACTGTCATTAGAGACCAAGAAAGGCTGATTTCTACTAAATCACTTCTCCTATTGATAGTCATAAAATGTCTCAGACATATCACCGAGTTGATTTCAAATGCTCAACTAGCAGCTCAAGAGCAATAAGAAATATATGAAGACACTGCACTGTCCAAGTTTTTTGATTTGTTTTACTGTCCAGAAGTCCAGTGTGGCATACACTGCAGCACAATTGACCAAACCAAAAAGATTAAAACTAAACAAAAATAAATAAAATAGGAGAATGAAATAACAGGACCAAAAATGATACACTTTTTAGGTTGTGATCTGGCCTGTTTTTGAGAGGAATGTCTGATCTGATCTGTTCTCATAGGAGCTCTGGCTTGTAAAAGACGTAGCTTTAATAAGCAGGAGCCCATAAAATAACTTGCTCATGAAATTAAATCAGTCATCTCACAAAGATTGCTCATGTTTTTCTTAATAGTAAAATATTCTACATTATAAATCAACAAAAGCAGTTTAGCAGTTTATGGATCTAAATAAGAGATCTGGTTATATTAGGTGCAGAAAGGAGGCAATGAATCATTTTGTATGCAAAGATGTTCTGAAAATATAAAAATCTAGAAGCAAACACGTACTGTTTACACAGCACATATGGTGTGTGTAAGAATTAGAGCGATGCATCATGCTCCATTATGAGGACTTAGATTTTCCTGAAGCTTGATTTTCCATTACATTTGATTCTTACCTGAAAGCAGCTTCATGTCTCGCCCACTCTGATTTATGCTTATGTCGCCTAATGATACAGCAAGGTTAGTGTATCACAACTTTATTGTTGCCTTTTTGTATATGTCTTAATTCTTGAGTACTTGTGTTATGGTGGACATGGTGTGGCGTCTCATTTAGACAGGCCATTGATCTCTGAATCACCTGGTTCAGCCTTACTTCATCCGGTAATTTAAATCATTGGATAATGGCAGGTCAGTCTGGACTGTATTGATGGCCAAAGAGCAAATGACCTGGCCAAATAAAGTATTATTAACATTATTCAACTTGGTTAAGGTCGCAGAGATGATGACTGCTACATGTTTCTTGGTGACGATCTAGAAAAGGTTTAGCTCTGCTGCGTCATTATAAATATTTATTTGCATGCCGTACTGAAAGTACCTTCAGTCCAAACAGTCCATCCTTTGAAAAATAAAAATTCATATTCCTTTGACTAACACCTCACTATTATTGAGAAAGCTGTTACATCTCATTGCTTTTGTTCGTGGATTTGATCCTAACATACCCGAAATCTGTTTGTCTAAAAAATTATTCAGTTCGTATTTATGAAAACGGAGGTTAGAGGTTGGATTCATAATTGCCGGATTTTGGAGCATAATAGACTACTACTCTTGTGTGGCTGTAGACTAAATTCATACAAATACATAATGTAGGTAAGTTTATCTGAAAGTTTTTTTTGCCGCACTTTTTCTTTTATCCTTTTTATGCTAAATGGATTCAGTGCCAGGAGTAAGCTCTGTCTAGATGTAACTGTTTCTATTTCTGTCTGTAGTCTTAAGTAATAAAAAGTTTGTATGCAAGCATTCCTCCAGTTTCATGGAGAGCCTTTGCCTGCATCTTTTCATGAGAAAGAATAGTTTAATTGTAAATGCAAGCAAGAGCCTTATTTAGATGGTTGGTTTATTTCTAAGGAAGCAACAGAAGGAGGCAAAGAACAAGCCCATACTTGGATAAGACCCAAAACTAATGTTACTGGAATTCTCAGTGTGGTTCGACTCTCAAGTGTACTGTTTTTTTTTTTTTTTTTACACAACACAGAGAACACTGCATGAATGTAATGGCTTTGAAGATATTTTCAAAGACGGATCATCGATCTGTGTGTTTCCTCCTAATTTTCTGAGGAATTTCTAATGAGGGATATTGATGTGAACCATATCTTAAGACATTGAGGTGACAGAACGGGAGTGAGTTTCAGTCAGTTTAACGTGATGCAGCACAGGGAAGAAAGATGAGCGTAAACTCTGGGATTCTCTCCTGCTGTCGAGGAGAGGTGAAACGGCCTCCAATGAGGATTTGAAGGAAACCCCCGCTTGTTTCCAAACTTGTTAAACACAGAGATGGTGTTAACATGCTTTGTTCCAGCACGACTGCACAACCCCCACCTACACACACACACACACACACCCCTCCTCCACTACCATACCCAAACACTCCCCCTTTCGAAGTTGAGTAAACCTGCAGAGTAGCGGCGGAGGGAGCTTGGCCCTGATTTCAGTGCAGTGGAGGAGCCGGGGGGCCCAAGGGACACTCAGGTTACCAGCATCGAATCCTGCAGTATTAGCAGGGCACAGTGAAATAACAACCTGCCATCTGGAACCTATGTTAAAGCCATCCTAGCCTTGCAGCGTTCAATCACACTGACCTCAATTAAGTGTTATTTGTTCAGTATTTTTATTCACTTCTTCCTTTGCCTCCAGATCTCTCTGTCTCATGTCGTAATGTATGCCCTAACGCGCTATGTCAGATCCAGAGCAATGACTAGAGTTTAGGTTTTCTTACCAGGTCTTCTGCTCTGTGCTTCCCCCATTAAACTTTAAGCAAGTCCACCTCAAGAGAGGTTTCAGAAGAGAGCACCTTAAGTGCAGGGGGATAAAGCGAGTCTTTGTGCTGGAGAGATGCTGCGTGGTATGCCGGGTTAAGAGTGGGTGTTTTTTGGTGAGGACTTCATGCTCGTGACTCAGTGTGGTCTTTATGACCCCACTTCAGCAGGAGACAATGAGCACACGAGAGCAGGTCTCCTCTTTTGAACCTTGATGCTCGACACCTTCTTTAGTCATAAAGGAAAAAATGTATTCATCGCCGGTGTGCTAAGAGAACGCTTTCTGAGGACAATTGAAATAAATATGTTGAACTGGCAAGTAGCTTGGTAGATTTTGACTTAATTAACATCTTTCTTGTCCTTCATTGGTGTTTTAATTTTATGGAAAAGTCATTGGAAGACTTTGATTTATTTAATATATTTAATTGGTATTTGTCTGTTATTTAATCATGCTTCATTTGGTTTTTCTACACTTGAGTAGTTATTTGAAACAGACCAGACAGTATTGTGTATTTAATGATCAATGTTTTTTATTATATTTTTTTAATGTGCACTGTATTTTTGTTTTGAAACGTGGCTAGAGACTTGGTCTCAGTGGCTGCATTAAGCCTGGAGTTATTACACTTTCAAACAAGTCAATTTTAATGGTACATTCTTCCTACTTAACTCCTCACAAATTAGACGTGGCCTTGAGTGACAGTCTTCTTTCATTAATGGCTGGATTCCTTAAAAGCCAGTTCAAGGATTGCAGCATTTTAAGAGACATGCCCACAGGAATGCTTCTGTTGATGAATGTAATGTCATACATCCTGAAAAACAGAGGAGGAACTGACGTGGCTTGTATTTATATGTTAATTCAGTAGGATTTACGGCGACTGACACACTTTCCCACCATATTTTCATCCAGTTGAGTCAGAAGACAGGCTGGGCCAGAGAAAAAGCAATGAAAAGATAATTAGGACAAACTATGCGTTACTTAAAGTGAAAACGGACAACTTCCTTCCTTCCATGGTGCATTCTTAAATTCAGAGAGAACACAACAGCAGCCTTGGTTGGCTGGTGACTGATCTCCCTCATTTTGTGCATGAACAATGCGGAAACCACCAACATTATTCAGAACTTTTCAGTAAGGTTTTATCATTCCGATTTCATAGTCGTATGCTTTTCAGGTTTCATGCTTTCTTTCTTATAAAAATTTCATAGTGGCTCCAGAGGTCTAGTTTCTTCTTTATTCAGGAAAAGAATATGCAGATAACAATGAAGCTTGGGGGAAGAAACATTGCTGCTATTGTAATAGCAGGGAGGTAGAGTAGAAGGGTATTATTGGTTGTGCAGTCCAAACCCATTGTAGCCTGTGAGGAAATAGACATTGTTAACCTGATGTAGTCTTACATGCTATACAGCCTTTATTTTATTCATTTTTGCAAAGGATAAATGTCAACTTGAAGAGTGTCTATCACATCTCAGCTAAAGCCAAGAGAATTCATGAGCCTCTCTCTTATCTGTATTTGCCTTTTGTGATGAGTGAGCGCTGGTCAAAAATTGCCTGGTGCTGTGTGCCACACTGTCAGCGTGTCACAGCGCTGGTTGGGTGCCAGAGATGCCAAGAAGATACAGGCTGCACGACTGGCATTTTGAATTCTCTACTAAATATCCCTTGCTATCAGTGACAGGCATCAACAGGAGAGTATGCCTTTAATGGCCGTAGAGACACATCTCAGAGGAATTCCCAAACAGGTGACACGGGGAGGGCTGCGGGTGGCTTCCGAGCATGTCATTCTGTAGTATTTTCTGTTTGCACAGATTTTCTGTCTGAAACGCAGAACGACATTACTCATTCAGCAATAAATGATGTGTTAAAAAAGCATTTCTTAACCATCTATCCTAAAAAAGGAAGTAGTAGTCGTAGTAGTAGTAGTAGCAGCCTTCCCAATAATTTATCAGATGGAAGAGCAGCTGTTGTTAGCATACACCAAACAAGTATTTCAGCTCTGAAAGCAGTTTACCCCTGTATCCATTTGGTTAATAGATCCATTAAGCTGCATGGCGTGAGTGGAGTGCGGCTGCTGTGTGGAGCGCAGGATGACGTGTTAATTCTGGGTAATTTATTACCCTGGGTGTCGCTGGGCAAGGAGCTCCTGACAGATCCTGTCTCTCTGGGACCGTCCTCAGCCAGGCTTCCATGGGCATCGCCAGTGACTCCAGCATGCGGTGCTCACATCCGCTGATGCAAGTATGATGTAAAACCCTTAGTGCAGGAAAACAACAGTGAGTAGAGGATGCACATACTGTGGCATTATATCAGACTGGCAGCCTTTGAAGGTAGGAGGCTAAAAGCACACCTGTAGAGAGAGAGAGATGGTAATCAGATTTCCCCCCAGTGTTATGGGCACTTGCTGGCTCTCATATGGTTTTTATTTATGGAAGTATCCTTTTCTGTCTAGGGCCGGGCCCTGATTAGATCATGGATGCTGATTGTGGCCTAGAGCTGTGGTGATCAATCCTAATTTACTTGGAGAATTAAATTTATATATAGGAGGATGCAGTGCCCTGCCCTGATAGATGAAAGGGCATTTCCCTCTTATGCATCAACAATCAAGATGACAGAAAAAAAAACAGACACAACACGAATCTTTGATTCTGTTTAGTTGTTTTTTCATAGCACGCAACATGAAGCTTTCACCAGGGAATAAAAGCTGCATTAAAGGCTGATAGTAGATCAACGGAAAAAAAATAAATAAATTGCACTGACGTTAGTGCATATGGGTTTTTACAAGCCTCAGCACTGTCTAATGTTCAGCCATTGGGATCAGAGAGTGCAGACCTCCAGTGCCTTAGAGGCAGAGAATGGGGATTGTGCAGGTCAACACAGCGGTGCCAAGCTACCCATCAGCCATTTCATGTCATAATCAGTTAGGGGCAGATCAGCATACAAAAACTCTCAGTGCCCGAGGAAAATCCTCTCAGGATTCTTGTCTACACTGTAGCACGAAGAAGGATGGCATAAAGAATTTCCCTATGAAAGAGATTTTTTTTTTTTTTTTGTAATGAGATTTTGTGATGCTCTGTCTTCAGCTGTGGAAAACAAGCTCTGTGTGTTTACAGTCGGCCACTGCAGCAGCCACGCCTTCTAGACATAGCATCTTTACAGCCAGTGCTGTCATCCAGGCGATGATGAAGCTTCAGAGTGATTAGCCCCACCCAGAGGCTGCTGAGATGGGAGATGTGGGAGGTGTGTGGTTGTCAAAGCAGGGCTTGCAGAGATGACTCAGTTAGGCACTTAGAGTAAGATCATTACCATGCAGGAACCCTTTGCCTGGCTTTGCTGTGTGTGCTGATTTTTTACTGTTGATATTGAACAGCCGCTGGTTTTATTGTCTCTAACAGCACAGTTGTGCTTGCTGCTTGTTGTGCATCAGGTTAGCACATGGTTTTCATGTTCATATCTTCCTAAACTAATTAATTTTGCAAAGCCCAGCCCACAATAGATCTATATTATTTTTGTCGTGAGGAAACCTGATTAGTTTATGTGAGTGTTTAATGCTTTGGCTGAAGTTAGAAATTCCAGTATCATTAAAACACTTGTACCTCGGCTTTAGGGTCACAGTTCAGTATGAGTTTGGCACTGCAAAAGGTTAGCTTTCTTTTAATTTATTTTTTTTAACTAACAGCAGACGGTAGACAGTGAACAAACACTCTTGCATAGGTTATATTCATGTTATTAACATCTTCTTTTGGTTTTGTTGTTTAATAGCCATTAGCATGTTTGGGAAGAAGGCATGCACAATTAAACCTGTAATATTGTGCCGTTTCCTGCATCTAAGTTCAAACAATGTGACTTGATGGACAGCAGAAAAAAAAAATTGCCATTCACTTGCGGGTTAGGTTAGAAATTATATTTCATTGTGAACTCAACCGCTAGATACTATATGGTGAGATATATACATAATTGCAAAGTGTCTCCGGAAAATCCAGCAGTATGTAAGAATGTAAAAGGGTAAAGAAAATGACAAGTTCTCTCCTGAGGTAGTTACTCCTGCTGGCGACAGTGGTGATACTGCAGGTGACCGTGCGAACACTGTGATCTTTGCAGTGCACTTCCTTATTCTGAGCATCCATGAGCTACATAAAATGAGGAAATATCAGGACCCCCATTGTGAGGGGATTGTAATTGGTACCCAGCAGTATGACAGCACTTTCTCACAGTCCATTTGAGGGAAGTTCCTTTCACTCAGGCTGCTTCTTTAAAGTAAGGCAGTGGCCATTTATGCCCCTTTCGAAGAGGGGGATTTCAACCCAGGCAGCTTACTGGTGGGATCCGTAAGTCCTTTAGTGCGGTCATACTTTGAAAAAAAGATTGTATTAAGGGATCTCATGACAAGTGAACATTCATATCCAATATGATGTGCTGTATGCTGTGTACTGTGAATACAGACCTCATCTGAAGTCATTTCTTTCTGGCCTACAGAAATGGAAGTGATTTACATGGTTATTTGCATATTGGACAGGAAAGAGAAATTCAAACACAAGTGGTCACTTGAGACACATTTGAGACAAATTCTGGTGCTGTGAGTCAGCTGAAATCAGGCTCAACTCAGTCTAGACACAGTCAAGGTTGAATGTACTGTTTCTGTCCTATTTGGTGAATCTTCTACTTCTTCGCCATCTACTTTAATGCATATTTTCCATGTGTGCTAGACATTGTTTGGCAACCATCTCTATTTGAATAAGTCCATGACATATGTCTGTGTACCTTTGAACGGATGTGTGTTTACAAAATGTGAAATGAATTTATTTCAACAGAATTAGCTGAATTTTACACTCCCATCACCGTGTTACTCTACTGAACATAATTCATGCACCACGTTTGGATCCAGTAAGCTGCAGGATCATTAGTGGCATTAAGGTGTGATAACATCAGTGATTCATTTAGTAAATGTTGTGCTTTCTAAGAAACTGCACACATTTGATATTACTACATGAATACAATGTCAATAGCATGGGAGTAACCTGCTTTCATTCCTGTACCTTTAGTACTCTTCAGAGTCCTTTTAAATTACCTATGCAGCCTACTCTCATGGTTGAATGGGAAACTATTAAAATGCTGGGGAAAAAAACAATAATCATTAGCTTTCACCTCATTTTGCATCCAGTTAAGTGGTGACATTAATTGCACAAAAACTTGTGAGGCAAATAGAAAACAGGTCTTTACATTAGCACCAGTTCTTTTATAATTGGACCAAGGCAAATGGCATTTGATAAAGCTGTTGGTATATTAAGCACTACAAAGGTAAAGGACTTTTTTTTTTTAGATGCTAAGCCAAATGGAAGTGACTTATTAAATTAAGATACTGTGAGCTTCAAAGACCCAGGAGTCACAGTTGGGTGGATTTTTGGGGGGATTTGGTGGAGAAGTATTTGTTGAAAATTATCTTAAAAATGAAACAAATAGAAGAAAGATATCTGGACAAAAGGATTTGTGTTTTTAATTTTGATGAACAATTAAATAACTCACTGATACTTCTAATTATAATGTGTATGGTTGTCCCAAAAGCAATTTTGGGGGATTCAAAGCTTCAGTGAGAATTTGCCACAAATCTTCGAAGCTTTGATACAGAGGGCAGCGTGTGCCTGCATTCCTTAAACTTGCGTTCATTACTAACTAACAGTATGTACTTTGCTATTAGTGAAGCATAATTATGAGTCTAATGAGAGATGAGGACAGGAGGGCAGACATTGTCCACTGTCTATTCCTTCCCTGCCTTTAAAGTCTCAAAAGTCAACTTTACAAGGGAGCGAGTGTTGCGCTGTTGGGATGGTGGAGGTCGTGCTTGTGCATGCAGAGCAGAAATGCTCTCTTGCAAGAATTATTTCTGCTCGCAGATACTGAGCTGTGTGCGTGAATCACGCATACATGCCTGTTTTTCTTATGTGGTTTTAGAGACCAATTAAAAGCCATCGATGAGCTCCATTTCTATCTCTAGCTCTTACTCAGACGTTTGCCCCTTTGACGGTGCAGCCCGAAGCCTGCGGATACAGATTTGGCCGTTGATTACCATGACAACTGTAGCAGCTTCAAACAGTGGGTCAGCCCTAATAATGTGAAACCAAAAGTGTACAAACAGGTTTGATTACAGTATGACAGTAATGTTTATTTGACCAAATCCAAAATGTAATTGTTCTCAAGTTCAGTTCCTAAGTTGATCTACGGTCGAACTCCAAATTTGCTGTGAATTTACAGGAACTGGGAGCATAGTGATCAACTCTGAGTAAATGAGAGTGTTAATCAATTGTGTCTACTAACCTGTGTTGAGATGTAAAAGGCATATATTTAGAAATGGACCTCCAATAAGCTGAATGAAAACTACAGGAGTCTCTGGTCTAAGCATTGGTAGAAGACATCGAGGCATGCTACTGTAGCTGATCTTGGAGCAGAAATCAAAATGCAGTATGTGAAAGAGTGGGAATCAAATCTACATGCTGTCATGGCATTGACTCTTAATAATGATTACCTTTTCTTACCTGAATCAGTGCAAATTTTGAGGATTATATCCCTCCAAAAAGTTTTGCACCTACCTTTAGTTTTTACTAGTGATCAACATAGTTTTGTTTTATCAAGTGTCTGAGTTATGTTTTAGTCTGTGCAAAATCTGGAATTAAAAGGATCTTTGTTTGTTGACTTTTCCCTTTTCTTAGTTAAAGGGACCATGTGTTATGTAGAAAGTAGTTCTAATTTAAAGTGTTGGCAGCAAGTTTGCAGGTTTCTGTTAATTTCTTTTCATGTAATTTTTCAGTGCCGTGAGCACCAGAAATGAAATTCCATTCACCTCAGTCATGTCAGGGCTAGTGTTTGAAATCTCAATGCAGAAAGCTCGACACTTGGAATGTGAAACAGGACACAATTTACATGCAGTCGGAAAATGTGTTTTTGCAATTCTGGAGAGCCAATCCTTAAAGCGAGGGACCAGCATGGAAAACATTTTTGTCCAGAGCGTCATTCATTTGCAGCATGTCGGTCCATTAGAGCTTCCCCAGGCTACAGCTGCAAACCTCAGACATTTGTAACAGTAAGTTTGACAGTGGCAAGTTTACAGTAAGTTGATTATTGCTTAGCTGGTAATAAGTTTGGTTTCACTGCAGGCCAAACTATACATCACACTCAGGTCGAGCTTTCAGGGTAATGAGCGTTAATCGTGGACTAATG
This sequence comes from Diplodus puntazzo, assembly GCA_963678695.2. Lineage (NCBI taxonomy): Eukaryota > Metazoa > Chordata > Actinopteri > Spariformes > Sparidae > Diplodus > Diplodus puntazzo. Next base: position 6,196,916 of record OZ023162.1, on the reverse strand, counting down.
AGAGACAGGTCACCACCAGTGTGACCTCTGCACTCACCAGCGATGCTTGGGAATAGAAGCACTTCAGCCTGGTGAAGAGGTCCTCCTTTAAACCTGTGAGAATTTCACATTTGTATTTTGTCTCAGTTGTCCCTCGGAACGATATAGAACCTCAGGAGTCCAGGTTACTTATTTCTTTTCATTCCGTTTAGGATAATTAACTTTGAATCATCAGTCACATGCTAGCCTTCAGCAACACCTCTACTACAGTGGTAAGCCAGCAAAACACACAAATATATATTTTTGTTTTGGTTCAGCAGCAATATTGATAATGGATAAGTGAACATTTTGGCCCGCTAACATTTTGCTGTATTTGGCCAAGGTCAGGGGCGTACATCAATGTAGAAAGTGATTGTAAATAGACTGCTTCTCTCAGTTATTTACAAGGCGGGTTTAAAGGCATTATTCCATCGCCTGCTCGCTCTGTCAGGGCTGAACCTTGAATTGCTTGGAGTGATTAGTAGCAGGGAGCGTGCTGCAGCAGCTGCTGTCTCAGGCTACTTTTGTTTATGTTAAAGCTTTTACGCATTCTGTTTCATTCGCTGGCGGGGCTCGCTTTTGATCCCGGAAGGAGGCGGCTGCTGAGATGCCCCCCGCCCCCCAACACCGTGCCCCCTCCCCAGCCTGCATTAGCACTACAGAATTCAGGTCTGTTTGGCAAACCATTCAGCCCACACCACCCCATCCACCCAAGTCTTTTTTCCTCTATTGAAAGCACACCTTTCTTTTGACTGGGGAGGGTTTTCTATAGAGCCATGGCATGTGAAAGATTTCCAGAATAGAAGTAAGTGGTGCCTGTATGGAGCTTTCCTTGCTCTCAATGGACCTCGTAGACAATGTTCTTGTTATCTGCCCAAATTTCCTCTCTCTGTTGCTCTACAGGCTGCTTTTGTGTGTATATGTTTGTCTGCAGTGTTGTAGCTAACTGTCACTAATCCGCTGACTACGTGATCAGGTTAGATAATAAACAAAATACACCAAAAATGTATTTAAAACCTTTTATTTTTGTCACTTGATGTATTTTGTAGAATATATGTTTAAAATAATTGTTAGAGATGTGTGTAATATAAGTTATTTTGTGCCTAAATGATGCATTTTGATTTGGGTTGACAGTCAACAATTAGCATATAATAGTCAAACATTGACTGTTATATGCGCATTAACATTGATCATACATCAAAATGTTAGTTGGGTCTCCCTGAATTAAAAAAGCTATAGTCCTCCAAAAAATCTGTAGCTCATGCTCTGTATATCAACAGCCATTTGTCTAAAAAAATGTCATCACTAATCAGGAACACATTATGTCTCAATCTTAGTGATAGTAATTAGTAATAATAGTAAGTAATTAAGTGATTTCACAGACAAGTAATCTGTAATCATCCTACATTATACTCCAAGGGATTTGTCAAACACCGTTCATGTGTGTTACTTTGTCTGTTTTCTGTGTTTCAGCAAAATGTTCGTTGGCATTTAGTCTCGGATTCTGCATGGAAAATCTACGACATGTAAAGAGCAGCAAGCGGTTAATTATCATGGAAAACAGGGTTGTGTGCAGAGTGAAGGCTAGATTTATATGCAGCAGCACTGAATAGCAATTCTCAGCACACTGCTAATTGTTTGATGGATAGTACAGAGCCATTTGCATTTATATTGTACCCCAAACACCTCCCACGTATTTAGATCCCATATTTAACCAACTCCTGACACTGGAGCAATAGTCACAACGATCTGCCCAGCAAAAACCTCAACTAGTGTTTTAACAGGGGCTTCTGTAATTGGTCATTCACACTGCGGGTGGTTTGTTTTATGGGTTGGTTCGACAGGTTTTGTGCGGAGGCTAGCATCACATAGAGGAACTCCTCTGAAGCTGCAAGACTTCAGCATACTCACATTTTTACAGCTTTAGTTTACATCAGCCCCAGCAATGAAAATGTCTTTCATTGCAAGTTGAATTCATTTGATCTTTTCACTTTTGGTCAAACATAACAGTTTAAAGTTGCCACCTTGGCCTCTGGGAGCATGTTTTTTTTCCAGCACTTTCTGATATTTTATTGAGTTAATGTGGAAAAAGAAAATTCAGAAATAGTGCCATGGGTTGAAAATAACCAGAACCTTTAAAAAGATAGACATAGCTGGCCAGAATAAGTGTTTAAAATGCGTGATTTCTTACCTTTTGATAGCATTTCCCGCAGAGCTTCTGCTTTCTGTCCAAAATATATGAATGGTTTTAATCTTTGATCATAGGCGATGAAATCATACACACAGCTGTTAATACCAGAGAGATGTTACGCCTCTGCTGCTGTTCATTTGCTGTCTCTAGCAGTTTGACTCGTGTGTTACGGTTTTCTGAATATGCTGTTCATCCCCTTGAGCAGCTGAAATTGTAAATAAACATATCTGTGAGGACAAATTCAGAACATGTATTGGCCGATCATAATTTGTTCTGTGCACCATAGAAGTGCAGAATAGGTCAGATGACAACTTATGCAATTGCCAACCTTCCTCACAACTTCACACTTCCAATGTATTTTTAGGAGAGGATTTGTTTTGTAGATCACAAAACAAATAACAATGTTTGAGTCTGTGCTCACTCCCTCCCCATATACACTTCACGCATGCAACAAGCATCATATGCAACATCACTGTATCTGATAATTGACCGTTAATTCACACAGGTCATTGCTCAACGCTCCCTGCAACATCATAACGACATTATTACTCTGCTACCAACTGCTATACATTTGCTTAACACCCACAGACACACCTGACGAGCCTGGCAAATTGTAGACAATGCAATTGAAAAATGTGGACTGTGCAATTGTTTCAATGGGGAAAAACAGACCATCCAACATTTCTATTGTCTATCCAGAGAGACCTCAATTGATTTTGGATCATTGCATAGATATGCAGTTAGCTTCTTTCTGGCACCGCTCCGGCACTGCAGCTCAAGCCTTAGAGGGACTTTGTCTTTGAAATAAAAGCAGGTGATGTTTATCTCTATTTAAGAGATTTCAATCCATGGCAGTAATTTTTCACTGGTCTTTGTTAATAACTTTCTGACTGAGTCTTTTTTAAATGTACCCTCATTAACCCTCTCCTTCAGTGTTTCAAGATTCTACTATCAGTCCCCTGTGTTTTACCATGATATATTGGGCCCAATTGTTGAGACATCTTTGTTAAATTCAACCTTCTGTTTATTATCTTCACGTACCAGTACGTTAAAACAATAAAACTGTGGCAGTTTCTCTGTTTTGGCTCCTTCTACCAGGATTTACACGTAGACAGATGAACAAGAACAACAGCTTTGCTCTCTGGCGCTGAATCACCATGATTATGCCAGATGTAGCCTATTTACGAAGAAGAACGCTGTTTAGTTTTACAACATGTTTTGTGTGAAAATTCTGATAGCTGCAGTCAAGGCAGATACATTTTCCAGGGCCTACATTTGCATCCCGTATCATCTGTCATCGTGTATGGCCTGTTGCTTCTTTGAACAACTCCTCTGGGTTTCCCATGGCCTCAACGGTACATCTCATTGCATACCAGCCGATTAATAATGAGGAGCGAGGGCTGTACAGAAGAGTGATGGCTGAAGCATTGAGCCTGGCTCTTTGGAAACAAAAACAATGCACTTTGCAGAACATTCTTGAAACTTTGGAAAGCCGCTCTCTTACATTTGCATAGCATCAAGGATCTTGAGCAAAAAGGTAAAAATTAGCAACCCATACAAGCTGCATCTGAAATCTTGGGAGCAGCTGAAGTGCTCTTGCCGTTTCAGAGTGGGAGCGTTTTCTTCCCCCCATGTGGCGGAGGTCCTGGTATTGAGGCCCCAAGTCATTAATCACTAGGATCTTTTCAGCTGTCAATACAAACAAAAAGAAACCCCCAAACCCAACAATGGTGTCTTCAATGAAAGTTTTTTTTTTTTTTCTGAATCGAGGGCAAATATAGTTCAGTAAGGATTATTGTTTACTGTTCTGTCCAGCACAAATCTCATTCAGTATTCAAAAAGAGCTTATCTCGTGGAAAAATTCTTGTCTGAGCAACACAGGCATATTGTCAGTAAAAACTCTCCAGGAGTAGTTTTTTTTATCTCTTTACAAAGAGCTGTGCTCTCTAATGCAGTGACTTGCATCCCATTTGGGCTTATAGTGAAATACGTTTTCAAGTGTAGGAGCAAGTAGCATAGAAGTAGAATCCTGCAGCGTGAATGTTAATCCTGCAGCATGAATGATCAGCAGGTTTTCAGCTCATGATATATAATTATGCATATATCATCAACACATTTGGAGGAAGCAAGAAAATATATTATATTGCTGCAATATCTTGCTCACTAATTGTCTGTTCGGTAATTGAGCCTTAAAGTAAACAGCGACCAAGCCTTTAATCAAGTTTGTATCCACATTGACATCTGTTAATCCAACTCAATATCTTTAGACCAAATGGCTGCTTCGAATGAGCTGTTTGCAGGACATCATCAATTGACTCTTTTATATATATAGATATATATGTTTTATGGTGTTATTAAAGCATTCTTTTTTTTGTTTTGTAGTTTTAGCCGTCTGTTTTACCTTTCTATATGAAAACACATAGCAAAACCGAAAATAATTATGTTGGAATATCTTAAAATTATTTTGAAGCAGGTTTCTTTATTTTGTTCTTCAAGGCAAGACAATAAAACGCAGCACATAGCTTGATGCTAAAACTCCCTCTCTCTATTGATCTCATGCTCGGTGTGCGCTATATGACAGTTGGGGTTTTATGTTTCGGATTTTAATCATCTCTGCTGGTTCAGTGTAGTCCTAGATTTGTTTGGCTGCTCAGTTTTCAACCGGTGATGATTTGTAACTTATAAACAACACAATTCATGGAAGGACACCTGCCACTTTTGCAGATGCCGGAGGCCCAGCATTTCTATACGGCACATAAAATAGAATATTTGTGGGAGACTTGCACCGTAAACTTTATAGGTGCGAGATTTGTTGTGCCGTATTTTATTAAACCTAATCCTGCTGGTTCTTCATGCTCTCCTTGTGTGTGCTGAGCCATGAATACCTTACTGTTTGGAAACATGCATTTGCATTTTATTTATTTCCACAGTTGCTTGGTTGTATGTGTGTGTGTGTGTAGGTGGGTGTGTGTGTGTGTGTGTGTGTGTGTGTGTGGATAGATTCAGTGATTTCTGTTTTCAAATGATCAACGGTATTACGATAATGTTTTATTGTTGAAGAGTCTTAAGATAACAGTTAAACATAGTCAAAAGTGATAATATGTTTGATTAGGGATGTACGATATGACTTTAAATGACATCATTTTAGGCTATATTAGAATGATCAATATGTCTTGATATTTTAATATCTCTTCAAACACACTTAATGGACAAATCAGTCAAATATGACAATATTTTTTACCACATACCTCAACATTGATATTGCAACAATCCTGTGGGCTTGACTGTGATTATTTTTAACACAAATTAAAAAATTAGACATTAACACAATGAGATTTCTAATGAATAACAGTAATATGAATATAATGACTAAGTGGGTAAATGCAAGTATCAGAAGAAGAAGAGGAGTCTGGTGTCATTGAGAAAAATAAATCACCTTATTGTAATGCAGCCTTTAAAACCAGGAAAAGTTGTTATGTGGTTGCAAATCACCATGTAATGTATAAAGATAATTATAAAATATAGATATACTGCCTAAAAATCAACACTGCTTTCAATCATTATTTTCTTACATCAGGTTTACTTATTTTTTTTTGTGTGTGTTTTACTTTCACAGAATCGCTCAGACTGAACTGGCGTTCTAACCCACATTTGATGTTGAAAATAGTGTGGAGGCAGCCATGGAAGTGAAGGAACGTAGACCCTACCGCTCACTCACTGCCCGGCAGGACACAGAGCGCCGTTATACCAGCTCCTCAGCAGACAGCGAGGATGGCAAACCCAACACCAAGTCCTACAGCTCCAGCGAAACACTCAAGGCCTTTGACCATGACTCCAGGATGGCCTACGGGAGCCGCGTCAAGGAAATGGTTCATCACGAAGTGGACGAGTTCGGCCGGCAAGGTGAGCCCTGGCTGTCCAAAAATTAGAACTACTACTTGTCATTGATATCAATATGGTTCATCTGTAAGTATATAAGCAGTGCATAATGACATGAAAACACTGGTTAAGTCGAGGGAACATTACTGCCTTGTCTCAATATAGACTACTACTTGTCATTGATATCAATATGGTTCATCTGTAAGTATATAAGCAGTGCATAATGACATGAAAACACTGGTTAAGTCGAGGGAACATTACTGCCTTGTCTCAATATAGACTACTACTTGTCATTGATATCAATATGGTTCATCTGTAAGTATATAAGCAGTGCATAATGACATGAAAACACTGGTTAAGTCGAGGGCACATTACTGCCTGGTCTCAATATATGTGCATCATTGCTTTCTAATGAGGAGTCCCTCAGTAATTCACACTCAGTCACTGTAGAGGTCACTCTGCATTGTTTGACTATTAACGGAGGTGGCCAGGGTTTGAACTTATCATGCCAGTGTTAAAGTTTAAAATCAGATGTGATGGCACTGTTGAGGTAGCCTTGAATCTGAGACATAGGTCTGACAATTTACTTACATTTTACTTACATTTTTATTCATAAAGACATGGGCTCTGTCTTCTGGGTGGTGCACTGAAGGACAGAAACAACCTTTGATTTATTTAGAATTTCCTTTCAAGTCCCCTGACTTGCGGTGGTAATTCTAATTAGCTTGGTAAAAACTTTGGCAGAGAAATAATTTAAGCGATTGATTAATGATATGAAAACTGTGAATTTATCATTTAAAAAGCAATGCTGCTTACAAAAAAAAATCATTTCAGCTCAAAATACTTTTTAACTTGCATCTTCATGTAAAACCACCACTATAGCTTGTCAAGCGCTTCCTTCTAAATGATCACTGCTCTTCTAAAAGGCGAGAATAATGCTGTCATCTTTCTCATGTTCTGTGAAGTGATTCAGCTTTGTATTTATTGGCTTTGCCGCAGGAGCAGACTTTTCCCTTCGAAACCTTGGCTTTGGTGAGGGGCTCCCATCCCACGTAGCCACGTACAGGACTGACATGGGGATGCCACACCGCGAATACTCAGTCAGCGTGGGCTCTGACGCAGACACAGAGACAGACGGCATCATGTCACCGGAGCATGCGGTCAGATTATGGGGCCGCAGCAACACCAAGTCAGGCCGCAGTTCGTGCCTCTCCAGCAGGGCGAACTCCAACCTAACCCTCACTGACACTGAACACGAGAACACAGAAAACGGTAGGCCACTTTTCTCTCATACTTATGAGGCAAGCTGTTTTTAACACTGTGTCTCTTTCATGTGGATTTGATTTTGATGTCGCAATGGAATAGGTGTGTATTTTTTTAAAGCATGTGTCTGTGTGGTGACGCAGAATGACATGCTTTGTCTTTGACATCGAACATCGAACAGCGGTTAGACTGTTCTGCTTGGTACAGTCTAAGACTAAGTGATGATTGTGCTGGTTTGGATTTGTTGGATAGTTTTTGACGATGCTCAACTGGAGTCCATAAAACCACAAGATGACTTGCATCTTGTGTTTTGTATAAATCTGTCTTGGTACACACTATTTCAGCCTGACCAGATTGAACTTTACTTTTTTATTAAGAACCTTAAGTATATGTTTGCATTCTTTTTTAGAAATTGGCTGAAGACCAATGTACTGATCAAGGGGTTTGACCTCTTGTAGAGAAAAATTAACAGCGTTCACAGTGTGCAGAGTCAGACGTTTTGCATACCAGTACCTGTGCTGTTCATCCCTCCCGGATCTCTTTACTCTTGCTCTCCTCTTCGTGTTGCAGTGTGTGAATCATGTCTTGACTTTTATAGGAATTGGTCTGGCAGGTTTCTTGGTGAAATTAGTGCCAGGAAGTGGAAAGCCATATGTATCGAATTCATCTTACTGTGGCTTGGTGTTTTCCCCCAAGGGACAGATGAGCCTGTGAGCTTGTTCAGAAGGTCACTTGAGCTCAGGGAATATGCAACTATGAGCCATGTCAAGTGCTGGAAAATGTCAGAAGATAATGGCAGTTCTGCTGAAGATGCCCTCATTCAAATTTGTAGATCAGTGTTCTGTACAGCCATGAGATTACAGAGTTCTGTTTGGAAGCAGATACTCCATTTGGATTCGCAGCTTAGTCCCTCCCAGCGCTTTTTTGTCCAAAAACACATTTACAACTTAATACAACTTAAGTGTTTGCATACAGCATACGCAAAGAGAAAAAGCTCTAGGTGTAAATTCAGTGCAGTGCGGAGGCAGTACCTGACAGACAGGTCTCCCTTACCCACACAGCCCTTTTGTGTCTACAATGCTTACTCCTTTCTGCGTTTGTTTACCTGAGTTGCAACCAAAATTGATTCTTTTCCATTCTCTGTTTTACACCAGGGTGTTATCTATGTGGTAAAATGTAAGTTCTGTTTCAAATTATGCAAAGTTTAACGCAAACCTAAATCATGCATATTAACTGGCAGATTTATGATACTGTTCCCAGGATCCTTCAGAGATAGAGGAACTCATCAAGGGCCTAGAGGCAAAATTCTAATTGCCCCTGCACAGCCTTGCAGAGAACCTTGTGAATAGTTTTGCATTTCAGAGTGTGTCACATTATGTATTAGCTTCTTATTATAACTGACAGAAATGACTCTTGGAAGTGGAATCCATTTGCCCGAATGACTCAGGGAGAGAACGTGGCATCCCTCTGCTTGATCATCTGAGATGCCAGGGGACTTGAATTTGGCTGTATTGTACATAATTAAAGAGAATCTCCTCGGAAGGCTGTTCGGGGGGTTGGTATGCTGGAATGTATTCAGAGCAGCCGTAGCTGCAGCATCATCATGCTACATCTGTGAGACGCAGTCGAGATTCTAAGTAGCTTTTTATTCAGCGCGACCAAGCAGAAAGAGCACTTGTATTCAGCTTTTAATTCAGTAATGCCTGATAACATACAATTTATATATGGCAAGTTAATTAAAATCCATCGAGCAGGCCTGCTTGTGTGTGCTTTAATCTCTTTAAATCAACAAACCATTTACTCTGCTTTAATGTATTCAGGCTGCTGGGCAGTTCTCCCCCCTCTTCACATGTGACTTACTTGACCCTGCATTTAATGCATGAAAATAAGAGATGGTGATTTAGGAACAATTTTTTTGATACTCAAGTGATTCCAAGGCATCCCGCACATACTGTGAATAAGAACCATGGCAGATAATGACGTGTTATTCTAATATTCATTCCAGTTGTGATGATAAAATGATTTGCTGCAATGATTGTGATTATGACCTACAATGTGATGGGTAGACGAGTACAACTGATTGAATGTTGGATTAGTAGTCAGGTCCAACAAAGCTTGTTTTCCTTTGTATAAACGGCTTGCTACTAAGTACATGCCCTGTGCATGTGTTTGGGTTGGTTAGCGTTTGAAGTGCATTCATGCAATGTGTACAGGTATGCGTGTGTCTTCTACCCAGCATGCCTCTGGTCTCGAGGGAGCCCCTTGAGGACACTTCCAGCAGCCAGCGACTGCTGAGTCATTGCACATCCTACAGAGGCTGAACAGTGAGGAGGCCAGCCCAACCTGCTGGGTTTGGGAGAGGGCTGCTGTTCTCGGGTTTTACCCCGTTACAGCTTATCCAGATGTGTTCTCTAATCCCAACTTTCCCCCACTGTCATAGCTGGACTATTACGTTTCTGTAACCATGAGAACCGGCAGTGGCCACAGAAGCCTGCTGAGAGACTGTTGTTATTCATGTGTTCCATAACCTGCGGAGAAAAATAATTCAGCCAAGGCCTACACAGTTCCTGTTGATAGAAAAAAGGCTTGTGTGACTGACACTGGTATTTTTCTAAGGACAAAATGTAATTAGTTCCAGTAGGCGGTTGGTTGTGTACCGATTTGGCTTCCCCCTACTCCATCCTCCTGGGAGATCTGTTCTATATTGATTAAGGATACAATACATATATGTGTGTATATATATACACTCAAGCTTTGATCTCACACTGAAGACAGATTTACTGGTGCAGTTTGTCTTTCTGCAATGTAGTATCATTCTGAGCACTGTTTTATCTGAATATGGTTATTTGATTAAGGTTTTTTTTCTACCAATGAATCAGAAAAAATAATAAACTCATCTTAATGATGTTTAGTTTTTGGAGTTAGATTACTTTTGAAATATTACTAATTACTAAAATCTTGTAAGCTGTAGGCTTTGCTTTAAGGCAAAGCTTCCTAGAATGCATCAGAAATCTTCTTGCGAACCTCCCTCAATAACTTCTCAGCTGAATTTTGATTTTCTGCAGCACGCAAGCAACTAATGGAGATTTCTGTTGAGATCCCCACACACTGAAATCTCAAAATTAACCCTGATTTTTATCAGATTCATTTGAATTTTATTAGATTCAAATATTGATCATGTTCTAGCACCAACTCAATGATTCTCCAGCACTTACTTTGTTAGAGATAATACTACCACTACTAGTACTACTTCTTTGATTATTAGTAGTGCTGTGTGTGTGTCTATATATATATATATATATATATTTTATAATATTCATTGATACACTTTTATTAGTGCATGATGTTTCAATATCTTAGAATGAGCTGATCTACAAAAGGAGCTCATCCTTCTCCACGCAGTCCGCCTTGTTGCACCGCCACGTTTCTGCAGTGGCCATGAACGGACAAACCAAACACTTGCTGACACTGCAGTCTGCAACCACACAGCTAGGTGCCGCTAAATCCTACACAGTGGACCTTTAATCAGATTAATGTATAAGTGTACACAGCAAGCAGGGTGGCAAGTATTGATTGATTTGCTCAACAAAATCTTAGACCTGATTCAGAGACTGTCACTGTGACGTGTTCTTGTTTTTAATGCCAGTTGAACGTGTGTGACTGCTGCACTTTGGATGAGCTGAACAATGGGTTTATGATGATATAATAGAAATTGCATTAAAGTAGACTGGATGTAATGAACAGATAAATGACGGTATCTAATATTTATTTTGAAGAGCGGACAATTTGACGTTATGGTTTTTATCCAAAAAATATCTTTTTTCATAATCCTGCAGTAGTCTTGTTGATTATGTTAAGGTTAGATATTCAGTTTTTTTCCTTACTCTGCCTTGCATCTCACACAGCCATGTCTTTATCACACCAAGCAAGTATGGGAACAGCACACTTTTTAGGCTCCGCCACTGACTAATGATTCAAAGTTGCAAAAAAAAGCCACTTGAAGATGAATGACGGTCGGGTTTCTTAATTCAATTCTGCCTTTTGTTCTGCATGGTTAAATACGAGTCATCAATCAGCATTTTTACCTTCAAAGAACATAGCGGCTAATGTGCTGATGTGATCACGCTTTTAGCTGGGGTAGGGCTAATATTTATTGATGTTGAGCTGTCAGACTAAAAGTGGCCAGTCTTTTCATGTGGATTTTACCATGCACAGCCTATTTTCTGTGCTTTCATACAGATTTCCTCACAGCTGTTGGAACAAGATGTTTTTCTGCCTATATCGCTGCTGATGACCTTAAAGTTCATATAAAGTGCGTTACTGTTATTCAGGTTATATTATGTTATTGAAGCCGGTCTACTTTGCTAGAATTATTAATAATGGTTATGAATAAATACTTGTAGCAATGAACCACTAAACTTCTTCCTCTTCCATTCTTACTGGTAAAATCTACTACTAAAAAGCACTAGAACTTAAAAAGGGAAAAGTTAAACATTGATAAGATAAAAATAGCTTTTATTGAGTTATAAAATGTACTACGAAAAAAAAGTTCTCGCGGTAAGTGCCAACTCCACAGCGATGATGATTCATTCCCCTGCTACCTGTATCAGATACTTGTTGGAAGGTTCAAGACTCTGAAGAAACTTTGAACTGTTGAAAGATTGAGGTTAAGAGCTCCAGGGTGGCGCTCAGTTGCTGAATCTTTGAACATAGCATGACTGTCTATGAGGGACAGGTGTTCCTCGTGGAAACATGTCACCGCCCCAAAAGACTGATGGGCTTTGAAAAGCAAATCTCTTGCAGATTTGAACTTGAGAGGGGAGTACATCAGCCTGTCCCCTAACCATGTTGATAGTGATTGAAAGAACGTTTATTCTGTTCTTTTCACTCATGTTATTCTAGGCCCAAGTCACATTTCCAAAAGCATACAAAAGCACCCACTGGGAGATAGTTGTGTGTGTTACAAGGCATTTAGTTCTGATAATGGTCCATTTTCCTCTGTTAGTGTTTAATTGTTCAAATTGACAATAAGCTAAGTGAAAACCAGAGTTTGCAGAAGTCACAGAAACACTTGTGTTCAAAGTTGTTTTCTGTTACTACTACAACAGTCCAGGATGACAAACTGACTAACACGATACAATCACACTTTTCAAGTGTGGATTTCTTTGATCATTATTCACCGGACTACATCTGACTTACAACAGATGAATGAAAATGAGGAATCACATTAAAAAAAGCGAAACCTCTGCATAATGATTTGAAGGTTTTCTAAAAGTGACTACTGAACAAGCATTTGAACACTTTTGATAGAAGCACCTTAATCTTGCACCTCATAGACAACATAAAAATACCAATACTGATGGCCACACCCTCCTGTGGTGAATAAGCAAATATATTTGATTCAAACTCCACATTTTAAGATGTGTTTTACCTTTGAACTTATTCCCTGGAGCTTCACCAGCAGCCTGTGGGGTGAAGTGGAATCAGACTTCCAATTAGAAAAGACGTTTCCTGTATAACAGAGCTGGATTCATTAGGACATGTTTTACAGCAGTGTGGTAGGACCACAGAGATGAGGTTTCTTCTTGTGACCTTGGAGTAGCAGTAGCATATCTGCATGCTCGCACACACACACACGCACGCACGCACGCACGCACGCACACACACACACACACACACACACACACACACACACACACACGTGCTGAGCGATTTGAGGTAATGGACAATTTTACACAAATAAAACAATTATCATATGTGAGAAGAATATTATTGTCACTTCTTCTTGATATTTGCTTGAAATGAAGAAATCCAAATCCATGTAAAATAGCAAAGATTGCTCTTTTTTATGATGTATTAAATATAGCCAGTAAAGTCTTTCTTGTTTATTGTTTTCAAACAGTAGTGTTTAATGAGTAACACAACTGTTTTATGTGATGGTCGTATTCAAGTAATAAAAATAATCATAAATATATAATATTATGGCATGAAATGTACTGTGCCTTCCAGTGGACTGCAGCTGTGTGCAGTTGAGATTAAGTAATTATACAATTTAAAGACATAGCAATTTATACATAACCCTCACACATATATGTAACAACAGGAATAACATAGGAATTAATATAATTAACTGCCAACTGTTAAAAAAAGAACAAAAAAACTTTTAGCAACAAAGTTTTATGGAAATAATAACTACCCATTATTCACATTTGGGTTTAAATTATGGCTTTCATTTTTTTTGTCATAGCCATTTCTTTATAATTTCCAGTTTTGCCTTCCATAAGAAATCTTTAAAGAATAAAAATCAAACAGTAAGAGCTACTTATCCAGACAATAATTGCCACTCTTTGACAGACATCTTTTGTATGAAGTTACAAGGTAAAAGACATACATTTAAAGATAATTGTGTTTTAAAGAATCACACAAACAATTAAACCATTTACACAGTAAGGATTGTAATCATTTCAGCTTTACCATAGGAACAAATTTAATGACTATTGTAAAACTGGTATTTTCATGCATCATTGTCTTTTGGCATCTACGATAGAGACACAGAGAATGTGATCATTTGCTGTAGGGTTTTTTAACGCAATATTGGGATCTGTAATTTCACTGCCTCCACACCGTGCACAACATGGAAGCTTGTTCTGTAACGGTCACAGGCATCGAAGCAGCAGAATATCAGGCGAAATGATGCTTCAAAGAAATCACAAGTGGTTACCCAGCTCGCAGCAGTGGTTATTTCCACCCCCAGAATTTCTTGTGAAGTTATTTATTTGTTTACTTTTTTGGCAGAGTCTCTGCTCAGATCATGGATTAGTAGAGATATTCTCTGGCTCATTTGCAGGCTAATTTGCTGGGTTTTAGAGGCCCTTGTGGACAGTTTTGGTCTGTTATCTGCGGAGTTGCATACCCGCTCCCTGCCAGTGCCTCTGACAGTCTAAACCAACAGCACATCAGGGCCCATCTTACCACCAAGGCTCAGGGGCTTCAGTCCAGCTCAATGCACGACATGGAGCAGGATGAGCCGTCCTCCATGGAGGATCATCCTAACCCAGTCTTTCAACTTCTGTCCCTCATTTAGCAATATCCATTTAATATACAGTCATTATCCCTGCTCATGTTATATTTATGTAAGTTTTAGGGAAAAAATCTCTTTCCATTAAAAATGTATGATACAAATAAGCAAGGCAGTGATTTAATATTCTGGATCTGGATCTGTATCAGCGTTTATTCGATACTGACCTTATTAAAGGTCCCATGTTATGCTCATTTTCAGGTTAATACTATATAATTGGTGGAAAACACTTCTTTTTACATATTTCTCTCATACTGTCAATTGCTATTTTTTATTAGCTATGTGTAATAGCTGTAGTTTCCCTGGTAAACACACCAGTCCCTTCAGCCTCCTTCTCTGTCTGCTGCTGCTCCTCTCGGGATCACTCATCCTCGAGTGCTGCTCTTTGCTGTCAGAGTGTGTCTGGGCTAGGCAGAGCAGACGGGCCAGGTGTCAGGGATGCCCTGCCACTGGTCCACTCTACCTTACTTGTCCAGAGACCCTGCAGCTGCGACAGCTGAAGAGGTCAGTGTGTTTACCCAATCTGCTGTATCAGCTCCGTCGTTTTTACAAAGCAACCGCAAGAAAAACACAAACACAAGCCATTAACACCAGACCAGATAACCATGAACACACTACTAAGAAATAGCATGCCAGCTAGCTAATTCTTGTTTGATTTGTTGGGTGATTAAAAATAAATGAATTGACAAAGCAGACACGGTTTTCGTCATACAAATGATAGACGCAAGCAAATCAGAGGCAGAGTATGGTGGGTCTTGAAAGATAAGCAGCGGGATCCATCATAAAGCAGCACCACCAGCTGTGTTTCCACATCAGCCATGCTGCGTTTTTGCAACTGAGGCTGTGCTGGAGGCGTGGCTGAGGGCAGTGACTGTAGAGATGTGATGACATGAACTTACAGAAGCCCACACAGCTCGTTTGTAGGTGGTGTCTTGATAAGGTCTGTCTGCATTTATCTGTGGATTGAGTGTATTGATGCTTTCAGAGTATTTATATAACACCTAGACCAGCTTTAGAATAAAATGATACCTTGGTATCTCAGGTTGACCGATCAGGTACCCACTCAACCAACCCACATTAAATATAAAAGTCATTTTCGTATATTCTTATTGTATTTAGTTATTAATTATCATAAACCCTTCACACCCTCGAGTTGTCCCAAATGTTTCCAACAATATTCAAACCCAGAGAAATCTGCTATGTTACTACAGTCGTCTGTCGCTAAAACCTTCTGGAGGGAGAGAAAGGAAGAAACAAGCTTAACATAATGTGAATAAAACTTTTAAACATATGAACATCTCTGAGTCCCGCAGATGATTTTCATCAGCAATGGTCAATGTTCAACAACCAAGACAAGAACTCCCATGATGCAACATTGTTACGCCTTATCATGGCAGAAATCCCATACTGTGCATTTAACATATTTTTTTATGCTTCTTAAATATTGTATACCAGTCTCTTGCAATAAGATTCCGGATAGCTCTGAGCGACCAGTTATCTCCAGTGAAAGCAATTAGCAATTGTTATTGAGGCTGAGGAGGCAGAGATCATAGCGTGCTGCTGCCCTGGTATGAGATAGAAATAATTAAACTTCCATGCTGAGATTTCTCTCATTAGTGGTCACCTCTGATATATAGGTCCCTGATTCAAATCCATGGACAGAACTTCTAGTCCTGCTCGATTTACAAAAGATGAACCAGTAAACACAAGCTCTGGTAAATGTCTGAAGTTGTGTAACTTCATACATAATCATAATCATACATAACTGTATGTCACAGTCATCCAAGACTTTATAACTCTTGTTATATGCTGCAAGACTAAAACATACATAAATGCACTTTTGATACAAAATGCTTTGTATTGTACTTGTGTACACATTGCCTTCGCATGTGTGACTGAAAAAACTACACACATAATGATTATGTAACATCAAAGCACCTCTGAGTAAGAAAACAGCCCGATAAAACTATGACATTTTCAGAAGATGACAGGTATCTGTGACAGTAACTGCATTTGTGCTTCTTTTGATTTTCTACTTTGAACCATCAAAGATCGTCTCAGCGCATAACTGTATGATTAATTATTTGCAACATTCCCGCTTTGGCTCTCAGGGTTTGTCAGTATGGTAGTATTCGAAATAAGATTAGCACACTTAAATATAGGGGTAGTGCACACATAAGACTTTAACACACATAAAGACCCTGCAATTCTCAAACCTTGTTGTGCTGGACAGCTCAGGTTCTTCCAGGATTATTTCTCTCCCAGTGAAAGTAGCTAGGCACAGTGAAATTTCACAGCCTGTGCATGTTGAAGAAAATAGCTCAGGACATAAACTTTAGATTTCTTTCCCCCTCTGCCTTCAGTGCTTCCTCTAAAGTACTGCTGTCACACTGAAAACACTAGTCTTATCTCAGCTGTATGAATTGCCGGCTTCTGCAGCAGGTCACACCATAGCTGCTTTCTCTCTTCTCTTCTGTCTTCAAACCTCAGTGCTTGCTCTGTGTGAATTACCTAATTTTGACATAGGCACACTTTGAGCTACTTAGATGACTTTAACTGACTTACAAGCTAAAAACTAGTGGTTTACAGTAGGTTGGATGTATAACAGTTAGCATTTAATTATGTGCTGATAGGAAATGTAATCCAAGGACAGCCAGAATAAGTTTTCATACGGAGTCTAGAAATGAATGACGGTTGTTTTTAAAATGTCAAGTTGGACAGCTTAATTCAGGAAATAGGAAATAAATTGACTTCTGTCAGACAGCAGCCTGATAAACAGTTATCCTGAAAAAATATTGGTTGTATGACCCTTTAGAGGGAATTGGCCGATGCAACAATATTACAAGGCTTTTGCAGAGATGAATCTGGAAAGTGAGGACAAAAGAGTATCTCATTTCCAAACCTTGTTTATATTGGTAAATGGATTTAAAATGATTCGTTTTCAAGCCTAAGCGCTGACCCTGATGACCCTGATTTCCCCAAAGTGTAGAAGTAATTTTGACTTTGTGGAAGTTTTAAAGAATTCTCTCTGTATTTTTCACCTAGCAATAGGCTGCAGGCTACAGCTTGTTAGTGTACTTCACTTCACTAATTGGATGCTTGGTGCCTTCGATCCTGGGTCAGACTTTAATTGTTGTGGTTTTCTTAATTGTCTTCAGTTGCCACCCTTGTAATAGATTGCATCGTCTTTTGATGTCAATATTGCTCAGAAGACAGTGAAGATGCAGCATTGAAGAAAGCGAAAGGGAAGGTCCTCTTAGCCACATGGAAGCTTAGACTCTGTGATGATATATGTTTTAGTTCAAAGTTGTATAGTCACAACTGTGATTATGGGTGGGAATCGATACGTTTTTATCAATATCAATGCCATTGCCAATTCTGCCTATCAATCCAATTCCTTGTCAATTCTCATATCAATTCCTGAGTAGTTCATTGAGTGGCAAAAAAAGGAGTTCTACACAGTCTTCTGCACCAGAAGCAACCATTTTATTTTTTCCCAAAGTTATGTCTGCACAAGATTGTGATCATGAACATATTCAACTCAAACATACAACAAAAAGCTGTGCATGCTGCTTGCAGTTGCAAGGCGACAGTGTGCTATTGCAGGATATTCAATGTCAACACTGCCGTCGTCAATGGAGGTCCCAGTGGAGCTTGTCTGACCAGCGGCAATGTTTACTCGTACGCAGGCGGTCGAACACATGACATTCTCGGTACTTAATTCCATGCTTGGTAGACAAATGTATTAGCATGTTGCTGGTATTTGCACCGTTACACAATATTACAGCATTAATAGTAATAATAATAATAATAATAATACATTTAATTTATATAGCGCCTTTCAGGATAACAGGCTAGAAGCTGATCAGCAGAGAAAGGTGAGTCCATGGAGCCAATTGTTCAGGTGTGCAGCCTACAGAGTTTGTAGCACAGCCCCAGAGCTTGTAGGGACAACTTGGCTTTTTTTTCCAACAGAAAAAAAGCAGATTTGCTATGAATTGAGAAGCGGCGATTTATACCAGCGTCCTCTCGCATCCGGGTTGATTGCACTGGTAGCACGGGTAGCATTGCACTGATTACACATCTTGTTTGGTGAAATGCAGTCAGGCTTTAGATCACTTCCTCCTCTCCATGATGCTGCCTCGCAGTTGAAGGTCTGAGTCGTCGCAGAGAGTGTGGCGCAAATGTACCGCGGCGCAAAATGTCCTCGTGCAGGCATGGAAGTGAGAGAATCGTCAAGAAGAATCGATAACGGCGGAGGCGTGCAATTCCCATGGAATTGGTCAGTTGGTCAGTTTATCTAAACAGGGTGGTCCAGTGTAAATTGTTGGTTGCATGTGCGCTCTGTGTACACATGACAATACAACAGAGTTATTACATGGTGCTTTTATGAGTGCAACTAAAGTTAAATATTTAAAGATACAAAAAAAAGATAAAAAAAGATAACGTTGCATAAAAAATGAGTGTGGTTATGCACCATTCTGCCTTGTTCACATCCAAGAAAAGAGTCCAAGAGTATGTTTCTCATGGCAAGATACCAGCTTTAATTAGTCTCTTACAGTCAGCCTGCTATCATTTTTAAGCATTTGGGAAAAAGAACATCTTACAAAAATGACAACATTATGTGTAACCCCACGTAGCCCGAGAGCGATTAAAAAAATATATATATAATCGATTAATTGGATTGACAAAGGTAAGTAAAAGGAAAAAAAACTACATCACTCAATCATTTGTATTCATTAATGGAAAAATATATTTTTAAAATTCACATTCTGATTTACCACTGGTTTGGCTATTAAAGAGTAATTCTGGTCTTCACGTCGTTGCCCACCTGCAGTTGCTAGGACTCCATATACCCCAGGCAACTTCATTTCTATTCATTGCCTCAGTGGAAATTTGGAATTGAAATTGGCTTACCTCGTTCTGACCAAAGTCTCTGCAATTACACTCCGGAAAAGGTGTTTCCTGTCTCCATATGCCATGTTTTATTATAACATTCTTGCCACTACCACTGTGTAGAATGCTTACTTGGGATTTTTTTTTTCATCAAAGAGAATTAAGAAATGAAGCTAAATGCTTGCAAAATGCTGATACTGGTTCCAGTGGTGCCAGCCTAATATTACCCTTAAATGCTTGTAAGTACTTCTATTAAAAAACAAACCTTATTTGCCACATTGTAAACTCTCAGTGGCTTTAGTTTTAACACGGTATGAATTATATAAGCACTTAGAATCACAAGCCTCTTGGCAGCATGTATTTTAGATAGCCTTTTGAACTGTCATGCACTCAGTGGGAGCTGGGAGGCACACACAAATCAATTCTTTAACACTGACAAAGTGTCTGAAATGAAAAAACAGTGGGCTTTTATGTAAGGTATCCAGAGACCATGATGAGAGGAAGAAATAATATTTTGACAGAGTTATGCACCTTTTAGAATGAAATCACACACACTACTGTGATGTTTATACACAGCGTAGCACATCTGCGCAAATCAAGCAAAGGTGCGCTCCTCAGACTGAATTCCCAGTCAGTCTCATAAAAATTTGATTCCAGAAGAAAGTTTGAAAGATGTGAAGGTTTTCATGTTCTTTTTCAAGGCAGTGCTTAAGCTCTTTACTGTCTTTTATTGGGAAAGTAGCTGTTTCTTAAGGGTATACTTTAGAATTTTATTAGGCCAGGCCTAGAGTGTGCTGAGGAATGACAGGATGGGGATGGTGCCATCTTTGTTCAGCGAGGCCCCAGGCAAGCCACATGTAGCCTTAATGAGTCGCTTACAATTTCAGGCTCCGCTTGCTCTCAAACACCAAAAGTAAACTTTTGTCTTTTTTCCCCCTCACTATTCGGGGACCTTAAGAGGATTGTTGGGTCATTATTTATTCATGCCATTGTGTTTATTCACCAGCCTCTGTGTGTGATGGGAGAGGGAATAGAGCAGCTAGTGCAGATGGAGTAAAAGCTGATAATTATCCACTATTAGCATTGTTTTTTTCAGCCACGGTTTAAGTCGGCTCAGTTGATGATCGAGCTATGATAGAGGTCAAGAAACATCCATTTAAAGCAGATTACCATGTATGCGTCTTTGAAGTCCAGGATCCTATGCGGGCAACTCGCCAAACGGGTGTGGATGTGTTTAAAAGCCTGTTTATTTTACGCTACTTTTTCTGTGACGTTAGAGAAGATATCCTATCAGTATGTCAGTTACAAACATGCGTCTTGACCAAGAGAGCCTTACGAACAGCCATCTCATGCCTGCAGGATGTTGTTAACAGCGAGAGGTGAGGAGATTGGAACCTTTACTTTTTATCCTAGAACAAAGAAAGCCCCAGGGATGCTTGAATGGGTCTGCACGGAGGGATTTAGCAATGTCAGAGCTCGTCAGAACTAACATTGATTCAGAGGACTACTGAAGTAAAGAACAAAAAAATCTTGGCTTAGTTTTCAAAGACTAAAGAGTCTTGCAAATGGTTCAGTTAGATATTACTCTGTTCAAACACAATCGTTTTTTTTTAATTGTTTACATGGTTCAGCTGGGCTGTTTATTGTGTTCTCCATTTACTATAGGTTTCTGGCGAATGCCTTGTATGGGTAACACTTTAAAGTTTCTCCTCTTGGACTTTTCTCTGAAGGTGGGAGTGCAGCATTATTAAGGTTTCTCCTCACACAGAAGAAATCTCTATTCGGCTCTTTTAAGATTTCAATTTCACATTTCCAGTCTGATTCATTCACCTTTTTGTCTCAGAGAAGTCGAAACAGATGGTGTCTATCGGCTGGATTGCAGGGCACACTGTCTCTCCGACACAGCAGAGTAGAGTGGACTGGATAGATGAGAGTGGCAGAAGCCAGGCGGGGATGTGGGTAGAGAATGACTGGGGAAGGAATATGTGCTTATCGTCACCCGGAGAGGAAATGCCATCTCGAGTCTCAGCCACTCTGGCCTCCTTTTCATCTTCCGAGGTGATAGCCTACTCTGAAAGCCACTGGCATCAGCAGTCTGCTGTGTGCCAAGGCTTGTGTGCCACTGCTGCTTTCTTTAAAAATCGTAAAAGATTCCCTCCTTCTCCATTCAGACAAATAAATTAGCACTGATTGTTTGCATCCTTAAATTGGTGTAATTTAAAGGAATTGAGGGATCGAGCTTTGATCTAACTGGGGCCCCTGGCCTGTGAACATGTTCTGGATATTGTGACAACTGCTAATTTGAGCTAAATCACAACACTATTTGTAGTGTCCAACCTGCTATGCAGCCAGAGATTTTTTTTTTTTTTAACTTGTTTTCCCGATTTTTTCTTACCACACATTTATAATTTCTCTTTAAGAAGGTACAGTAGTTTTTAAGTATTGGGTGATGGGTTGAAAGTGCTGATAGAAATGTTGCAGGCGGCTCAGCCTTAAGTGGAATTGTGCCTTCTGTGGTAATGCTTTTTTATTACACAAATATAATTTCCATTTTCTCAGTAATGGTCATGTCTATAAAAAACATTTATGGGTATTTACAATTTGTTTTCAACCTTCTCGTACATTATGCTCACTCTCTGTTATTATGATATTGATTACTAGCAGGTAAACGGCACCGTCAGAGAAAGTTTTATCCCTTTTCCAATGTTGGCTCATAAAAGCTCATTTCCCACTTCCTCTGTGAGTGTGTCTGTTTGTGTTCTTCGTTGTGTAGTTTGGGGCAGGGTGTTGAACAATGTGCCGCACCCTGCAAAAACACAGATTGCAAGACAAATGGATGAAACTGCACCGTATCAACTGGGGAAATTCTTGGAGTCTTGCAGCAGGCGTATATATATGAAATATCCCTTGGTACATGATGTAAAATCAACTAATCACTTGATTTTACCTGAAGAAAGAAGTGAAGTGAAATGTATTACTCGCATCATGGCTCGAGCTGCTCACTGTCTCATTTGTTTGCTTTTTTAGACTGAGATGAGATCACCTATCAAATATTAATTTCATGAAAGGCTAGTTATGGCTTCCAGCTGTGCAATAGAAAACAATTATGTCAATTTGCGAATCCAAATAATGAAAAAAACAGAATGAAGCCACTGTGTTTGTATCGCGTGGCGGCGTCTGATAAGTGTAATTATTACCTGAGCTCATACACCAGTAGCTCACAAGCACATTCATATTTGCCAAAACATAGTTGAAATATGTATGTAAAGTAGATTTACTTTATTTTGTTTAAGCCACAGCATGAATACTTGCAGTTTCAGCTTTCTGATTTTAAATCCAGTGCCATCTTATTAAGATGGAATAAAATGCAAGTGTTTGGGATACTTCACATGAAATTAACCTCAATTTTATTAATCTTTTAGTTTGAACACTGCCTTATTGAGAAGTCCGCTGCATTTGTTGATCCTATGGCCATATGGTAAAAAAATCTGCCTCGATATAAATGTAAAAATGTACAAGGAGGCAGTCAGCCTCAGTGTCACAGGCAATCTGTACAGTTGTTTTGGCAGAGTTGTTAAAACAGCTTCCCGTTGATCATCAGTTAATATCTTTGCCTGATGGAATTAACATTAACAGGGATGAATAGTTTTCATTAATTTTGGGAGGGTAGATGCAGCTCCTCTATTATTGAACATGAAGCACAAATCACAGTCTCGCAGGGCGTAACATGATGTACATTATCAAGCAACCAAAACAAATCATCTTTCTAAAGTGATTTAAACAGGGTCTCAGATGTTTAAGTCAAGGCTCCCTGTACTTCAAGTCAGACATAATCAAATGTTTGTTGGTTAGCCAGTCTTATTAACAATTTCTGTCTTGTGATAAAGTAAGTTTTCTGAAGTTCACCTACATCAGAAATTATTCAACAGCAAAATCTCTCATGTTTGACAGATTAGTTTCACAGTACACTACTGTAGAAAAGTCATGTCATTCAACTCTGCCGGTATCTTGCTCTGTTAGCCAAAATTCACCACATATTTCATCATGTTACACTGCAAAAACAGCACTGCAGAGCTTTATTTCCTTTGGTGACAAAGACGTTGAATTTCTAAGGCCGTCAGCGACACAAAGGCAGTACTAACACTGCCTTTCCACAGTCTTTGAAGTTCAATCCAAACCAAGAGCAGTGATATAACAGGCAAGAGGGCACATTTAATCAGTCACGGCAGAGCTGAAATTCTGCCAGTCAGTTAACAAAAAATCAAAAAGGGCATCAAACCGTCTTTCATGGGGTAAGCAGCTCTAAAGCCTCCGTATAGCACAACATTTCCGGGACATCTTGAGCCCGACTAGTAAACATTTGTGTAGCATTGCTGTAAACATGGCCACGAGATCTAAGCAAAATGGACATCATTAGAGGGACAAAGTTGGAATGCTGAAAAGGGACTTGATGATGATCTGGCAATTCAAAAGCTATTATCCACTGAAGGTACCTTGTTGGGCAAAGTACCTTGTAGGCATATGCAACTCAATTAATTGATCATTATTTGTAAATGCATTATGCTTCCATAGTGCTTCATAGCAATGTTCACACTACAGTATACATTAGTTATTATGAGTAAGTGTTGTAGTCAAAGCAACATGAAAACTCATGGTTCATTTTCGCACAGGACTGCAGAGTACACACTGCTCATGATTCATTATGATTAACTTCCCTGTAAGAAAATGTGTTTTGCACAAAAGTACTTAAGGTATTAATATTAAGAATAGGCATGCATTTATAACAAAGTCCTGAGATTGTCAAAGTCTCCCACATGGACTTTTTATTCCATAAACTGTGTCAAACTGTCGAGAATACTAAAATATATCTGACCAGTTTAATGCAGAAGAACACAGAAGTTTGTGTGTAGATTTTGCAACAGCCTGCTGCGGCACGTTTTAATCAAGGTCGCCAGTGGATCGTGTGCGTGTAATCACATATCTGCTGCCTTCAGATGGCTCCAAAGAAAGTTAATCAGCTGAAAAGGGAAGGCCTTCATACATGAAAGCTGTTGTGTCTGACAGATGCTGGTAAGATTCAGACATTAATCTTTAGCGTGCCTTCTTGGCATCGCTCCCATAATCATTTTTTTATTTTTTTTATTTAAATCTACGCAATTAGTTGTCTTGATTAAGGAATGCATAATGAAAGTGAAGCAGACAGGCAAAACATACATAAAAGGGGTCTGATTTTGGAGAGTATCGAAGGTTTACCTGCATCAATTAGTGAGGCAGCACAGAACTGGCGTGTTGGTAGCTAAGTGTAGTGTGCTGTCGACTTGGACTGAGCAGGCGGGCTGTAGACTGCGCAAAATGTGTTGAATCTTGACACAAAATTTGCAATGTGCTACTGATTTGTCAGTGACACTGAGTATCACTTTCAAAAAGCAAGACATTGGGGATTTGCACTGAAAAATGGCAGGCACAGGCGAGGAGCAATACCCACTGCGTCCTAGGAAATACAATGACGTATTTAAACAATGTAGCTATAGCTAGCAGCAACTCTTATGAGGAACTATCTTCAATGATTATTTTGTTTATTGACGCAAATGGTGAAATGTTTTGGCTATTTCAGGTCTGACTGTGGGCATTTCAAAATTGACAAAAAGGATCTGAATTTAGATTGTGGCTCATGATTGTAATTAAACAGATAGTACTATTATTATTTTTTGTGGGATTACCCACCCCTAGTAGAAATGATACAATCAAACAGTTGAAAACTAAGAAAAACTTTAAACATCCAACTCCACCTACACTGGATGACACAATTGATGCGAGGAGCACATTACACAACATTTTACTGATCTGCCAAAGACAAACTGCCAACCTTTCACACACCAATGTACTAATGAAACTACGCAATTGCCCAAGTCAATTACAGATTTTGTTTTTAGTTTGCCCTGGCATCATTGCGGAATATTAACATGTAAATTTAACATTAGCATTGAATAAAAAAAAAACTGGTATAATGACTACATTACTCCTACATGCAGACCATCCTGCTTAGTGGTAAAATGGAGATGCAACACAATCTGCAATTTTTACAACATGAGAAGCAGTGTGATGAAGACACTCGGTCCCCGCTGAGACTCTGAGTCACTCCTCTGCGTCCTGTATGCTTTGTATGCCGCATGCCATCCGTTGATGGGACGGGACAGGCGCAGAGATGTTTGTTTTTGTCTTCACTGTTCATCTGCAAATACACTGCATTTTTTATAGATGCTGCCCGCAGCTGTAGTCCTTGAGCAAACAGATTATTTCTGTTGTCACCGTCAAGGCCCACATCTGCTTCACCTTGCTCACTATTGTGGCTGTGCAATACATTTAGCTATAGTAGTTGTAGACCTTATTTACCATGTTGTGTATTAGATACATGACAACTTTTCATCTCCCTGGATGAAGCAGAATTTCTCAGCTCAGCTTCAGAATTTATTGCAGTCAGATGCAAAATCAAAAAAGATTAACTACATTTCGAGGGACAACGAGAGAAAGAACTAAAGATCAGGACTCTCCGGATGAAAGATGTTGACTCTTCTTATTCGATTTCCTGTTCACTCTATTACGTTTTCCCTCTAAATTATATTCTCTGTTTAACTGATCTAATTCTCTTTCCCTCAGCCAGAGAATCCTTCTCAAATAACGGCATTTTTTCTAACGTACATTTTCATGTACATATTGGTACAGTGGAAATGAGTGATTCTGCTTCTTCCTAATGCACAGACTTGATCATTGTGATTAGGCCCATAGTTTCCAGTCCACGATTTTGCATTACAGTCCCCACATTAATGACTGCAGTGGCTGCGTTCACTGAACACTAAACAATGGTGCTGATGTCTCCTCCTGCCTCCAGTCATTAGTCAACACATATATACAACCAGAAGCACACATTGCCGTAACAAGATTCAAGAGGTTTTGTCACATGTACATACAAGCACTGCATAGTTGTTGCAACAACTGCCCGGCAATGCATTCTGGTAAGTACAATAATTTATAAAAGCTAAGCTAGAAACAAAATACTAGATAATACATATACCAATAGAAAATATATATTTATAAAAAAATGTATAAGATATTAAAAAAAACAGTGAACATGGTCGAAGGTTAAATGTGCAAATAATTGAAACATTATTTGAATGTCAGTGGTGCAAGATACTGTATATATATATATATATATATATATATATATATATATATATATATATATATATATATATATATATATATATATATATATATATATATACAGTATATATATATATATATATATACAGTATATATATATATATATATATACAGTATATATATATATATATATACAGTATATATATATATATATATATACAGTATATATATATATATATATACAGTATATATGTATACGAACCTGTGATACTGCTGAATGTGAGCAAACATTTATATATATATGTATGTATATATATATACATATATATGTATATATGTGTATATATATACTGTGTATATATATATATATATATATATATATATATATATATATATATATATATATATATATATATATATAAATGTTTGCTCACATTCAGCAGTATCACAGGTTCATAAATGCAAATGTCACTATAAACACTGAATTATTTTGCTCTTACAGTTCAACATCAGGAATTAATAGGCCAAATAATTTAAAGTAGACTAAACATTTCAAAATGTAAAATGTGTTAATCCCCTGCTATCATTTAGAATTCTACACTTATAGGGATTGGTGACCTCTTGGTTATACAGTCCATTAATTATTAATTCTTCATAACAGTCGGAGGTTGCCAAATCTACAAATATTCATCATTTTAAAGAATTGGTTAATTACCAATGTCATTAATGAGCTCCAGCTTTTCTAATATAATGTCCCTGTTTTTCTATACTTGTAAATTGAATGTCTTTGAGCTTTGGACTGTTAGTCAGACAAATTAAGCAATCCTGACACCTCTCATTGTTTCACTTGAAATTGAAATTGTGATGAGCATTTTTCACTACTGTGACATTTCACCAAATAATGAATTGACAAATTAAAACAGAAACAGCCCTGATTAATCTAAAATAGAAATAACTGTTAATTAAAGCCCTAGCTTTCTTCCTAAGCTTTTATTTTATTATTAAATTGTACATTTTCTGATGTTATAGGGATGAGGTGCAGTAGCTTTAAGCAGCTGTGCCTATGCTGGCATACTGTAGATACAAACTTGCAGTGAGCATGTGCTTGAATATTGATTTTGAAGGCGTTCATGCTTTTATTAGCTGATAGGTTGCCAATATTCAATATTTTCAAATACAGCTGTTTCAACGATTTAACCTTTCTCCCAGAAAATTACGGTGTTTTGTAACAGCTTCAGCTTGGTGATGTCATTGATTTATTAAAGATTTTTACATATGTGTAAGCTACAACAAAACATTCACATTAGTTTCTTGAAAATGTGCAATAATGAAATAGATCCTGCTTTATCATTACATTGTTGTAGATTATATTTAATGTGTGCATTTTTCAAACTGCACATGCAGAATGAATTGCCCTGCAACCAAATCCTCTCAGTTTCATTCTCTGTAAGAGCCAGTTCATGCCCTTCAACCTTCATGTGAAATCTGAAAGTTTTTCAACACAGCACAGAACACCTACTGGCCCAGTTATCGTAAGTTGTGGGTTTGTAAAAAATATTGATGCATAGCCGCCCACTCACATGTTTCAGCTTCTGTCTCTCATCCCAGCACCACATACTGTTTTGTATTTTCCCTGGAAAATAAATGTCATTCTTTGAACTTGGGCTTAGATGATTGTTGCCTGAACTGCTTTTACTTGTTAACTTGCACTGTGAAACTATTACACTTTTCAAATACTTCTGAAATGATCCTTGTGAAAATTAATCTGAATAAGTATGAAATTGTAAACTATAGCAGTGGTTAAAGCTTTTTAATAGTTACTTTGATTCAGAACATCAGTTACATTTCAAAATATATTACAAACCATGTCTTCTGCATTTCATGCTAGAATATCATTAGCAGTGAGGCTCACCTGCGAACCACAGGAACCAATATATTTGATTGCTCTTTTAATTGGGTTCCTTATAAGTCGATTAAGACCTTTAATGCAATCACTGGTGGTCTGTGGCTGCAGTCAGGCCAAACCAGACAGTAACTGGCACTTCCTGAAGCTGTCAGGAACTAAGCTGTAGCACATGGTCCAGGGGCTGCTAAGTACAGGTCCCCTTTTGCCGCTGTGACATAGTGAGTGAAGGCAAAGGCTATCGACTTTGGCAGCCAGAGAAACTTCTCCGGTCATCTCATGCTATGGCTTCTCGCCTGCAGAAGCCCTGTCTGACTCTAGGTGCATGTGGCTCGGGCATGAACTGCACAAGCCAGCATTAATTAAACACAGTGAGACAGTAAAACCTCTGTGCACAAGACTAATGGCTGCTGAGCGCGGCTACCTTGACCTCATTTAGGTTATGACTTTGAACATTTTTAGAGGACTTTAATCTTTTCTTGTGTCATTGATTAATTCTCTCTTTGAGGAAAAGGCTGTAATATTCGGTCTGACCCCTGGTGCAGCTCATTTTTGTATCTCATATCAAGAATTTCACTCTTGCCTCTGGTCTTTAATACCAGCAGACACACTCCCAGCGAGTGGTGCTCTGTTCGGCAGTTGTTATTTTGACACATGCTAAATGTAGTGTCTTCGATGTATCCGAGGGATTCTGCGAATTACTTGTAAAGATGGTCTTTTTAAAAGCTCTTCTCCTCTCTCTCCCGCTTGTACATGGCAGTATATTCAACAGTGTCTCGGTCATTAACCCACAGCATGGCCACTGCGCCTCTGCACCCATTGCCTGCACTGGCATTAGAGGGTTAGGAGAAAAATGAAAAATGTGTGGTATGAAGTATATGTAAAGCACAAACTGTGACTCTCAGGGGCAGTGGACATTTGCGTGTGTAGGGCTATGCCTGATATGTTAGTATCTCTAATTGTTTCCTAATTAGATGCGAGTCAGTGAGTCGTATATTAATACTCTTCAGGGATCATTACAGAGCGAGAGGAAATTTATCTCTCCTGATGGATGACAGTAGAGTCAGCAGGAATTTCAGCATCAAGACCGACAGACTGATGGGAAGACGGGGAGAGCACCAAACTGATGGCTTTGTTCGCTGCAGTCACGTTACTTAAGTAGTCCATTTTCAGCGTGCCGCAGAGCTGCATCCAAAGTTAATCACACATTAATAGGAGCTCTGTGGAGATTAAACATTTCATGACAGCGTGGCGATTGGAGCCAAGAAGCCCTGAAAAAAGAAATTGTTCATATGTAAGAAATTAGGGTTGCGTATTGTACAAGGGGCTATAAATAGCCACAACTGTAAATTGTTCATATTCTGCTGTTAAGGTGAGTGGCCGGTCTAATCCCTGTGGTATTTTATGTAACTGACAAGTAGGAAAGCTGAGATGGACATAGAGCAAAGAAGAAATAGGAAGGATTGGTTCAGGTTGGATTCATTTCTTGGCTGGCAGGGGTTATATATGCATTTCCACAGGAGGGGTATTAACTTCCTTGCTCTATCTGGGAGCATATTATTCATGTGGCTGCTGCATAGTACACACATTTGAACTTTTGTAGTTTGGAGAAGTGCAGTTATGTTAAAGGCTGTTTTTTAAAAAGAATTTCAAAACTGAGAGTGTTCAGAATTTCAAGGATCCTTTAGTTGTGTTTCAGTCGATGTTTCAAACTTTAAATGCTCTTGCTCCGGGCTCTGCTTTGATGTTTAAATACAGTGTAGTTGAGAAAGAGATTGATCCTGATACAACACTATATATTGTCATAGGTTATGGATATCGTTACATCATGATATTTTGTTAACTGTTGTCTTTTCCTGGTTTTAAAGGCTGTTTTAATGAATAAGTGATCATGTTCTGGACTTACCAGACTGTTCTTCTTGTTCTTATACTTTGCCCACTTAGTTGTTATATCCACATTACTAATTATTGTTAATTATATACCATGAATCGTGATATAGGCTAAACATGTTGTAATATACATCAACAGTTGTTTAAGGTTTGTGAAAATGGTCCTTTTTTGTCTTAGAAGGTCCGCAAAGTTATTAATTTTTCATCTTCATAACAAAACAGACTTTTGTATTTAATGTGGGTTGGTTGAATCTGGTATCTGATCAGTTTAATGAGGTCAGTACTGTATATGTGCAGCTATAGATCCGGAATATTAAATCAGAGCCTTGCTATTTGCTCATTCCACACTGTGAAAGTTTCTCTTATAAAACTGGCATAAATTTACCATGAGCACAGATAATGGCTGTGTGTTAAATGGATGTTTGTATGTGAGGGACGGAAGTTGTGAGACAAGGTTAGGCTCATCCCTTAACTGATCAGCTCCATGTTTTAATTCTATTCAAAGATATGAGCTTTGAAACCTAGAAATGTTTTCCTCTTTTGCATTTAACATCCCAAAAAGGACGTTTGTTGTTTTTGTTTCTCTAAAGCCGTGCTAGGTATTTGCCTTTTCGATTGCATCTCAAAGTCATTTCAGTTGTTTGTATTGTTCTTCCCAGCTGGAGTGAGGTGGCAGAGACAAAGGCAGATGTGTCCCTGTTTGTTTTTGAAGTGTCAGAGTTAAGTCTTGCTTATGCATGTGTGTCCATGTGTGTGTGTGTGGGATCTGCTCCTATGTGATGTTGCTTGTGTTTGGGTGCGTTTCATTACCCCCCCATGTGTTGTCTCTGTTTGTGGTCCACAGGTCCTCCGCATTGTTCATCCGCCTCCTCCTCCCCCGTTGAGCAGCTCCCATACCCTCCCCCTTCCATTGCAGCCAATCAGAGCCAGGGAGGGTTGCTAGGTAACTGTGCGGCTCAGCCAGCCCAGGACTCTGACTCTGAGGATGAGTTTGGCCCCAATTCATTCTTAGTTAAAACTGGCTCAGGGAACCTGTATGCTCCTGCCACTGCAACTGCTGATGGTGAGTTGGTTTTCAAACTACTGCTGCTTTCTGGAGGTTAGCCTTCCCCTGCTCATGGATATGTTGTGTTATAGGTCATGCAGATGGCTATGGGCTAGAATATGTCCCTTTTTTTTTTCTCAGCAACATGAGAGAGAGTTGCAACTTTGAGTCGATATGTAGCCTCAGGAAATGCACAGAAGTCTCTGAAGCAAGGTCTGCAAAGTTCAGAGTCTCACTCAAAGAGATGGACAATTTTGGTTTAGTACAAGATATTTGTCACTGAAATTTTTTTTCTCAGTTTCAGTGTGTGCTGGTGGGAGTAACCATCTACAATGCCTCTATAGAATTTTCAGAAAGAACAGTCTGCATGCATCCTCCGCACCTCAGAGAGGATACAAAGCAAGAAAATAAAGAATAACTTCCTGCCAGGTGTCATTTAATCCCTGCTGTATCATCCTATATCAATGCAAGGACTGACTGCTTTTAAGTTATACCAGAAAAAAACAGTGCTAGCCCCACGAAAGTCCTACTCTAGTTTTGTATTTTGATAACAAATCAAACGGTGCTTCTAGACTTAGCTTAGGTTTGCAAATTCCCAGTGTGGTTTCTCATTAATAAATGTCAGCTCCTCGTTCCTCTTGAAACACTCAGTGTCTCCCGCTGTTGACTGCACACTCATTCGGACTGACAGAATGACATTTGCGTCCCAAAATTCAGTGACTGTAAAACATGTACAGTAGATTTACTAAGTAGCAGTCAACATGTGTTGCACATGGCATCAGTTGTTAACTCACTCACAATCCAGCGAAGATTTGATTTGGTATGTCACTGAGGGCACTAATGAATTATGTGTGGCAGACAACATGGTTTAGATTTATCTGTGGGGTGAAATTGTTTTGTTGAGTTGATTTAATATTTGTATTTGTATTTTGGTTTGATGTATGACCGCTACAGATCCATGCACTCTTGTGGATTCATTACTGGCTTGGAAGGCCTTGACGCGCCTTAATTCAATATACTGTCCAGGGCTGTATGGCATATGATTATTGTATGGATGTGTATGGAAGGTGACTTTAGGAAACCAGATGCACTATTGTGGTCACAAAATATCCAGCTTTGAAGTATGGCACCTTTTTATATTCTTGTTTATGATCCCCCAACATGAAAACATAAAATGTCATTCCAACTCAGCAGTTTGTGCTGCATATCTCCCATAAGCCATCAATTTGCATGCTGAATAGTGTGTTTTTTGGTATGTGAATGTTGATGCCTTTCAACTACAGCTGCTACTTGCTTATCCCACTGGCATGGCAAACACAAAACAAAATAAAATGGTCTAAATAATTGATCGAGCTTCCAAGTTAACTACCCAAAGGGTTGAATTACATCAAACTCCAAAGTGCTCCAGCTGCCTGCTCAGAAAGCCGAGAGAATGAGTTATTAATCCCGCCGCAAATCTCCCCCCCTAATTCCACAGTAGCAACACGCTGGTCACCCAGCAGTGACATGAGTGCTTAAGGGGACATGGGTGGGGGGAAATGGCCTTTACCACGACAGATTTGTCTCATAACAATGACACTGATTTGCATAGGTACAGCATTTAGGTTGGCCTCGGGCTGTCAGTGAGGGGTAGGAGAGGACGGAGGAGGAATATCTGCAGCTCTAGTTTCCACCATAGTGATCCACAGACTTTGTCTGATTCCTTTCAAGTTGCAAAGCACAGCATGTTTCTGTGTTTCTCTTGCTAGTCGCTGCAAAACCTTTTCACACTTTTGTATCTGGGTAATATAAAATCAGTACTATTCACGCTCTTGTCCAATTTGAGGACCTTTCACGTTGTCGTGGTAACATATAAATAAGTAGTTCATCATGCAAAATAAGCCTTTCTTTGAAATTCTTCTTCGACGTTCTACATTGTTTAATTACAGACCATCTTCGACAGTAACAAGCCAGTTACAATCAGAAAGTGTGCAGACACGAGCCTCCACAGTTTATTCACTTAAACCACCGAGTGAGTCATGTAAGCTTGCTCCATACCATCACATCCGATTACTTTACAAGCTTACAGATTTTGTTCATTAGAATCTTGCACTTTTGGTTAAAACGTATCCAAGTGTTTCACCACAACGAGCAACGCAATGGCTGTTGTTTGTAACACGGTCGCCTCAGAATAAAAAGACCATTTGCAATGCTAATCCTGATTAGGCTACATTTTGTGTAAAGATCTGATGGCTCTCTATATGAAATATTTCCAGCCCCTTAAGCTCTCGTGGTAAATACTGTCTGTAACTGAATAACTCTATCATTCCAGTCTGGTTTCACCATTTCGGGGGAATGAAATTGCTTCATAAAAACTTGTTCAATGTCTAGTGACACTGTTCCCTTCAGCTACATACACCTCATCTTCTCAAGGTGACAAAACAAGAGTGAGTCAGACAGGTTATATAGAGAGACGCATACTGAACAGGGTTTTGGACACACAACTGCTTATTCCATATGATCAAAGCAAAGGAAGCAAATTTCCGAAAGTATCTAATCAAATGTACATGACAGGAATTCTAATGTGTTTTGTTTTATTAGGTTGGAATTAGGTTGGAATTCTAGAGAGGGAAAAGTGTTGCCAAGTGTAATCTGGAATTAAGTATGCATCTCAGGTTTTCAGTGGGAATTACATGAGCAAAAAGGTAATTTAAAAGCCACCAAAGTAAAAATGACTGGAATATCAAATCAGATCTCTTTGACATACAGGTCAGTTATTGAAGAAATATTCAAATTTAGAGTTGACATGGTGCAGGAAATATTTACTTCTTTTCTGTCAGTAAACAACCGCAGAAAAAAAACTGTATGCGTACAATAATTGGCTTGCAGTGTATCTCTTGCACCGGAAAACAGGTGGCTTTTTATCACTTCAGATTACATTTGCTCAAGGTCAAATTTGAGCCCACATATGGGACTTAAAATGTTCTGCTGGATTTTGAACAAGTAAACGCTCTCAGCATCATATCGTTATTCACATTAGTAGCCTCCAAGGCTGCAGTGTTTATTTTATTTTAATTTTTTTTTCGGGATCCTGTTTTCATTTGGACGAACACTGAGCCAGGGTTTCTCTAAGGCTGACGAGGCTGCTCGCTGAAGCCTGCAGTCCTTTTGTGAAGCATGTGTTTCACCGTGGCCCTCGGCTTTCTCTGAGGGGCTTCTTCCTGGGGAGACTGCCAGTGGGAGCCCGCTGCCACGCTGAGCTGCAAGATCTGAGACACTGCAACCTCCCAGCATTAGCATCTCTTAATGCAAAACAGCATGGGGTCGGCCAGTGTTGGTTTCAGTGCAGGCAGACTCCCTGGTGAAAGGGCCAATGCACCACCACCTCACAGCTGACCAAGCAGGAATGCTGAGCCGCGTAGAAGGCTTGGGGACGTGGTTGTGTGTGAATTCAAATAAGTCTTCATTTAAGCTGCTTAATCATCCCCCTGTGTCTACAAGGACGGGTGGGAAATGTGGTTAAAAGAGGTCATCCCAAGAAAGTAATTCATCCATAGACACCATGAGGACTGAAAACTATCTGAGGCTAAATAATAATTTAATGAGTAGCACATGGCACTTGCATGCCATGCCCCTGTTTTTCTGAACATGTGAGATTCCAGTTTTTGAGTTGACATATTCAAAGGAATTGGCTTCTCTTGATGTTGATGTTGAGTTATCAATGAAGTGGAGCCAACAGACAATTTGTCCAGTTCCATTCGACTTGCTGTTTGTCAGCGCACAGAGACCATGGATAATGCATTTTGCATACCTACATATCTTCTTTTCATTGACATAAATTGAGATGCATTACTTTCATTCCACGATAATTGCAGACCATCTGTGCCCTCTAACAAAATCTTCAACCTCTTGATGGATATGCAGCAGAGTGACATACAGAACAGAGCATACATAACCACTCGTCTTGTTCTTTGAAAGGCGGCTCAAAGAATGACAGGAAATCCATTTGATCTCAAAAAGGGAGAGAGAAACATATGCCAGGACTAGTCCCAGTGGATTAGGCTGCACATTGTGGTGAACCTCAGTTAAAAGCAAATGTTTTATTTTAATTGTTTTGTTTTATTTATAGAGTTTTTTCCCATCCCATTATGCAATATGTGTTATTTACTTTTGAATTGACTTTTGCAAGGGCTCGTATTTCTCAACATTAAGATACTGCATGATCTTACATTATTGTTGTTGTTTTTCTATGGACTGCAGGAGAGCTAAGCAAACACTTCATGGAAGCTAATGGGGCTCCATGTACACTGAATCACTGTGACATCGCATTAACAACAACAGTCACTTTGGTCAGACAACTGGCAGTTGATTTGTGTCGTGGGGATATGAGAATTTGGCAAACTTGTTTCTTCCTGTTGGGATGTTGTGATCCGACCTGTCTGACGTTTCTGCTGGACTTTTTTTTTACGAATTGTGTTGCTTTGCTAGCATGTTTGATATACGAACTCTACCAAACAGTGACATTGGACTGCCGGTCGGACTAACGGCTACTTTTCGGCACATTTTCGGTGAATGAGATTTATACACTTTGAAATAATATCTTGAAAAAAAGAATATGAAATTGTATGTAAGCTAGTACATGGTTTTTCTTCCCTAGAGTTATTCTAAACAAGCATTTTGATTTGTTCTATAAGGAATACTGAAGAGAATGTCACAACATACATTGTATGAAACTTGTTATAAAACTCATTTAGTTTCCACAGTGAAAGCTGGTGGCAGGATGCTATATACTTACACAACAGCAGGATTTTTCTCCTCCAGTTAGTAATGAAGGTGAGCTTATGTTCCGAATCCAGAAGGTCTTTTTCACCTTATTCCCATAGAGAGAGCCAGTGAAGAGCTGAGCGTTATACCCACCATGTGTTGTTTGTGGTACCTGTTACCTCTCAAATGAGTTCAGGAAAGACAGCTAGTATTCCCGCATGGCTCTTCCCTTCAGACTTTTCTAATGGTGTAGGAAACAGCCGGGCCAGCAGAGAGAACCAGCTTCAGGGAGCCGTGAGAGAGTGCAGCTTCACTGCTTTCATGATAAATTCTATTTGTATTTTTATAGACAAATGCTACTCAACTGGAAATTCGGCTCCTGTGATTAGCCATAGGGGCTGTAGCAGTAAGCAAGATTTAATGATTTATCTGGGCACTGGATAGCTTTTGATTAATTCTGTATCGAATGGCTCACACCTCAGTGCGTTGATTGGGTGTCCGGGGCATGTCATATCACTTTATTTCATCAGGTGTGACCATTAGTGCTGGGGATTTTATCCACTGCCCTTATTCAGAAATAGCCGCTCTCCCTGGACACGGCAAGGAGTGATAAAAAGTGAGAACCCAGTGTTCCTCCAAATGTGACAAGCTCCAAAATGATGCCTTCGAAATATTTTCCAACTGCAGATATCAGCAACTGTAGAAACTTTAAAAGGTTTTTGAATATTACTAAATATCAAACATCATACATTTCTGTGATTTTATTGACAGATTTAATTTGGCATGTATTGGTGAAAATGCATTCAAGAGTGTAAATGTGCTGTTACTGCAGGTTATAGATAGGTATATTAAAGAAAAAATAATTAACCGCTGCATACAGATGATTTAAAGTAGCTTGCATTGACCGCATCTAACAACGCAAGTGATCTTACTTGGAATACCTTCATATCGTCTGAATTACAATGTGTATTTAGTGACATAAAGTCTTGTCTTTAACATATAGATTCACTGCTATAATGTGCTGTATTGAATTG
Organism: Diplodus puntazzo; assembly: GCA_963678695.2. NCBI lineage: Eukaryota > Metazoa > Chordata > Actinopteri > Spariformes > Sparidae > Diplodus > Diplodus puntazzo. Next base: position 6,159,815 of record OZ023162.1, on the reverse strand, counting down.
TTTCCATGACTACTGTTGCTGATGATAGTCAGGCAGGACATGCACCAGCTGATGTGGAGGATGGGATTTGCAGGAGTACCTCTCAGTTGTAGAGTGGCATCAGTACTGACATGTGGATGTCAGCGTACTGCTCTGCAAAAATATAGTCCAAGAAACAGGATTTTTCTTTCCCTGACCCATTAATGGAAGTTTTCTGTGTAAGTCTTGTGCAGAATAAATAGTTTTCTTTAGTGTTACTCTGACATTTGGTTTTGACTAGAAAATACACTGAATCAAGAAAAGTTACTCTATAAAAGCTTTATCTGCTTTAACTTTAACGGCTGCTGCATTTTATTTGAAATAGATGAAATGTAGTTACAACAACAGGGCTTTTGGCCAAGAAGAGTACTACACCCCTGTACAAGTAAGCAAAGTATGTAAGCTAAGCAACACCTCAGATGAACACATTATCATATTTATGACATTTTGAATGATTTATTTCATGAGATTTGTTGATTTGTATCATCTTTACATAAAACTCAGTGCACTTCCCAATAATCCATACAGAAGTCAACATATGATAATATATAATTTAATTATACATTCACCAACATCATCAACTTAACAGAAATATAAATCACCCAGAGAGCACATGCAGTATGTCTAAATGTGCTATTTTCAAAAAAGAAATGTATTTAGCCCTGTATTGAATTTACTCTACGTCGAGTTCAGGATCATTATAAACACATGCTCAGTGATTCACAATCATGAGATGCATGTGCCTGATTATTTGTCATCAAAGTAGCCTGGGTTTAGCAGTGCATACGTTAATAGTCAACAGCCTCAAAAATCTCACAGTGTTGACGCTTCTTAAAATCCCCGATTATAGATCCTCAACCACAAAGTAATCATTTGTTCCTTAAGCCGTTATCCGTTTAAACACTTCAAGGTGTTAAATAATACCCTTTCTTTGTTTCATTAAAACTCTGGAAAGTTTTTGCCAGTTTTAATTTTATAGTGTTGCCATTTGACACCTCACAATCTGGCCAGTTGCCCCCTAGCAATTATAGCAGCTTACCATTAGACAGACATTCCTGTTATCGCTCAGGGTGGGGGGTGAGGTCCTAGCTAATGAAGTGGATTTGCCTTAATTACTTGTCTAGAATAGCATCAGGAGGCCTTAACCGGTGCATACATCTGTTAGGAAGAAAAATGGAAAAAGGCACATTCCCAGACTGAATGGATATCTTTAGGCTTCTGTTTTGAATGCCATGTGAAACTTTGGCTATTGTAGCAAAGTCTCCCTTCTCTGTCCCTCTGATAACAAATGAATCTCCTTTTCTTGCCAGTTTCGTTGTGCAAAGCAGGTCAATAGAAAACCATTAATTTTTTCTCTGTCCTTTGGATAGTAGTGAATAATTGTTGCTGATTCACCACATGTGTGGGGGTCGTGTTGCCCTTTGCTTTGTCTTACAAACTGTCTTGATTCTCGGCGATCTGTTCATTCCTACAAAAATAATTGTGAGCGCTTACCTGGCTGTTGAAGATTTACTGGTTGGATGAGGGCAAACATGCATATAGTCAAGTAGTGAATTTTAATCATGTTGGAGTGCTTATCTAGTTCTTTTTCGGTCGAACACACTCCACAATGCATTAAAGTGCAGCTGGCTTATATGCAAATAAGTAGACAAGTGAAGTAGGCGAGTTTAGCAATACTTCTGTGCAGACTGTAAAGCCTGTGGAGGGCACTACATCTACAAGGTTATTTTAAATACATGATTATTTTGCATGGTTACTGACAAATTATACAATGTGTCGTGGTTTTTAATTCTAAATACGAATACAGCTCATGAGAAAATAAGCCTTTTTGAGATCGAACAAGTATTAAAACTTGACTTAATACTGGTATACAGGGACATTTGATCTTAAATGTGAATTAGACTTTAATCTAATATTTATAATTATTGTTATGATTTTTATTTACTTTACAACTGAATGAACCTGCATAGCAATTAACATTTCGAAATAATTGCAGACAGTCCCCCACCAATTATTATTTTTATACTTTTTCAGTAAGTGAAACAACTTTTTTTTTAATTTATTGATGCATCCAGTTTAATAACCAAGTTTAATTTAAGATGAATGCAAATTCTTTGATAAATGCTCAAAGGAAATTTAAAAGTGAATTAATATGAATATCTTTATGAATATCTTTAATATTGTAGCTTTTGGCAAAACCTTGAAAATCTGCTCTTTCCTGTTGACAATATACTCAACTGAAAATACAATAAATATAATATATTCAATGTTGTACATCATCAACTTCATTGGAAAGGCGTAGTCGTAGCAAAGATGGTCCCAGGTTCACCACATTTTGGAACATATGATCGTACTGTATAAAGGATATTACTGCTTCGACTGAGGAACACTTTGTAAAACATTGTTGGCAAACACTGTCTGTTTGCAAATGATTAGATTCTGTTATCATTTGTACACAGCGTCCCAACTTTCTGGATTCAGTGGTGTACTTTAGTGATGCTTGCGGTATATAATGATGTATTGATTCATTTCTGGGATCATTTTTGAAGCTGTATCATGACTCTTAAAATGTATTGCAAGAGGGATCCTCAGATGAGTTACCAAGTATTCAAAAAATGATTTACAGTGCTTGTAAACTGTTTGCTTGATCGTCATAGGAAGTAAAGTATTTGTTTACCAAGCAGTAAATGCATTCCAGCGCGGTGACGCATTTGTCCTTGTGATCTATTGCACCGCATATGTCTGTGTGTGCTGTCCCTGTATCGAATTAGCATAACCTTATTAATGGCTTTGGGGATGAGGTACATTACTGAGCAGGAGGGAGGTCATCAACAACTGTGTGGTTCTACCTCACACCAGCCCTGTTCATCTGGACCGTGGTGCGCCTCTCTGTCAGTGGCTCGGCTAATTACGGGGGCAGCATTGTGCAAAAGACTGCGCAGTATGGAGCCATCTGTCAGTACAACAGACACATGATATAATGCCTGAGATGGCACTCTCTCCAAAATGAAAAAGACGTAAAAGTGCGTCTGCCAGTGGTTCAAACTGTGGCAGCGAGCCAGCTTTAAAATTCAAGTCTGAAGCTGAAACTCAGTGTTAAACGTTTCATTAAATGTACAAAAATGAAAAAAATATCTAGAAATACAGAACTTTTTGGGAAACACTATACGTGTGTAGAATTGCTAAGCTTCCTTTAAAGCAAATGTGTGTTGAAAGCCTCGCAGAAAGCAACTTTCGCAGCTGCTTGAGGATTAAATGCAGCACACTACATTCTTGTCTTGTTTTTCCCTGCTGAGCCGTTCGTTAGCACGTCACCTGTGAACACAATAGGCTCTCTTTCCACTTTCCTAAAAGTGCCTCGAGCGCCGGAGCTTAATGCTACTTTGTTCACAGCACAACCAGTTGTGCACCTCAACAGTTTGCTTATCAATCTGCCTTGACTGACACATGTTGATACGGTAGCGTCTTGTTCGTGACCCCCTCAAAAAAATGTGAAATGACTCGTGGGTGTATGTGTCGCTTTAATGAAGGAGCTGATTATACGAAATAAGCCTTCTGTTTGTGTATATATTTCTCTCTCTGTGCTGTAAATTGGCAATTTAGTGCTGTGGATATCTGTGAAATAAAGGAGGCTTGATGCTATAAAGAAAAGCCACTCTTTCACTCTGTGGAAAGCCAGGAGTTCATTGATTGATGAATGGCTCAGCAGATGTGGAAATAAATGGATGCAGGGTGCACAAGGACACTGGTCTTCTATCTTGTGAGGTGCAGAGCATATACAGTAGGACCACTGGATCAAATCGGTTGTTCTTCACCTCATATCTTATAGTTTTGAATGATGTAGAGTGATCACAGAGTTGGTTAAAGACCTAAAGACACGTTTTGGCTCATAAAAGCTCTGCAACAGTTTGTGACCAGTGCAATCACTTCTAATCAGGTTGGCCACTGTAGACCTGATAATGGCATGGTTAGCAAAAAAATTTTCTGTTTCAGGTTTCTGTTTAAAATCTCATATGTGCTCCCGTGGCAGTATTTAAGAGTTTGCAGACAGAGTGAAACAGGCTATAGCTTCTGTAAAGGCTGTACATACTCAAACATCTTCCCCTGGCTGAATAAATATAAAAAAGTAACCTAAAGAATTGGGGAGTTTCAAGAAGAGGCCAGCTCTTCTGTTTACACCGGAGCCAGTGTCTGGTCTAAGTAAACAGTCTCTGGTCTCTGCGGGAGGCAGAGAGCACACTCTGATGGAGACCAGTTGGGAGAAATAATGAGTAGAAGTGGGACTTTTTAAAGAGCGATTCACGTAACGGCTTTGTAGCTCTTCAGTGAAATTAATCTTATTAAGCTTAGGTGTTAATTTATGAGCTGCTGGTGAAGCGATGGTTATTCATCCGTAAATCATCCAAATTTTGAAGCTCAGGGAGGTAAAGTGACACCTTGAGGCTCTTTTCACACTGCTGGCACACACGTGCCAACACACTTTCACAAATCTTTTGTAACATGCATCCTCAATGGATCTGTGTCAGACTATGAATGGGCATCTTTGATTGTTCTTACAAAGGTAACCAAGATTCAAGTGCCTCAAAGCAACAATACATAAGTAGAATTATATTTATTTTTTTCTTCTGTAACGTGTCTTATTTCTTTCCTCTTTTGTTTTTCAGACGGAGCCTTTCAAAACCACTCTCGGCTGCGGACGCCTCCTCTACCGCTCTCCCACTCCCACTCGCCCAATCATCACCATGCAGCCTCCATTAACTCCTTGAACAGAGGCAACTACACACCGCGGAGCAACCCGAGTCCCGCGCCCACAGACAGCTCTGTTCCCCCTGAGGGTCCAGCCAGTGGCCAAGACTCTGGCAGCGCACAGGACAACTGGCTGCTAAACAGCAACATCCCCTTGGAAACAAGGTACTGTGTCAAAATCTACAATGTATAGAGATGTTGGCATCTGTGAGAGTGAGCCTGAGCTGATGCTATTGAACACAGGTTTTCATGCTGTCTGCTCCATATTAAATTACCACAGTGCTAACAAGGAGCAAAGCAATAAAAATGGAAGCTATCCTGCTCGGGGCAGAGGCCTACGTTTGTGATGAACATGATTTTGTGGCAAACAAGAGAAAAGTCCTGCTTTTGGGTCTTCGTCTGATGTTAGCAATCCTAACAGTGGAAGTTATTGAGTTTAAACAGCAGAGTAATTATAATCGGGTTGGATATGAAACAGTTCTTGCAAAATTACATTCGAGCTCCCGTGAGCAGGCTTCATTGCTCCTCGACTTCAGCCCTGTGTTTTATTTATTTCATATTAATCAGTGTTCAGTTCTCCAGCACATTTCTCAATAGGAGGCCCTTGTGTGAAGTAGATCTGTCAAGTGTTATTGTAACAAAGGGAATATGTGTTGGTTTTCCTTTGGCTGGTTTTATTGCAAGGCACTATGAAATCAAGAATAGCAAGGCAAATTACTTCAACCCTCGTAATGATCACATTGTACTCTACTAGTAGCTGATAAACTCCACAAAAAATACCTACCTTCTCAGTGTGACCAGGCAGCAGGCACTGAAATAAAAAGCCAGTGTGTAGCCTTTATTTTTAAGGAAATTATTAAAGATAGAAAATGATTTATCTCAAATCTGATGTTTTTGCAATCTACACACTAGATATTTAGAGCCGCACTACTGTCAGTAGTGTATATAGTAAACAGGTTTCCATAAATGAAACTGTCTATGACAAGAAAATCGCTAATAGTTAATTTGGCATGGCTACACAACCGGCCATGAACAGAATTACTGTCTCTTGCTTCAGTCTCTGTGAGACGGTTCAGTCAACAGGAAAATGAGCATCAAATTTGGCAGGTAGAAGGACAGTTAGTGCTATAATGAATGATTACACGTCATCCAGCTCCAAAGTTAATCCTGCACAGGTATTCCCTGTGGAGGAGAAAACAGATGGTGTGGCTGAGAATGGATCTGCAACAGGCAAGAGTTCTGCTCAAAACCACATATGTAATCTTTATGACCAAGTGCCTTGAAAGGAAATCGACTACTAAAGTTCCAATAATGAAATTGAAACCATTAGTAACATCCACACAGACACAAAAATATTAAGTGACACCTTTGCTTAGTTAATAGTTTTACAACAGCCGTCTCTCTGCGCTTTTTTTAAATTTAATGACCCTTATAAATTCTGCACTGCTAGGTCGTATCCTGCTTTATGACTGGAGAGATGCCAGGAGTTGGTTGGCCCTGTCCTGTCAACCCACCATTTTCTTTAGAGTTTCTGCCAAACATCTCTCTCCCTTCATTAACGGTTGCATTCTTTCCCAGAACACACACTTGAGAGACTATGAACAGATGAGGGATCAAAACAAGGCTTTTCTCTTGTACCACTGAATGTGTTCAGCCTGCCCATTGCATGTGGACAATTCATTTCTCCATTGCATTGCTGCAGTACTTCTTACGGAACCACGCTCTCATTGGGGGGAGTGTGTTATTGGAGAAATTAGACATGTGCTTGTAGACTTTGAGTATTAACTGAAAATGTGTTTTTTTTGGGGGGGGGGGGGGAGTGCTGCAACCATTAAATGAAAAACAACTGTACTTAGGCAACTGTCCGGCTTGAAAACTATGAAACCTTAATGACAAGCTCATTTGTAATTCACAGTGAAATAAAGATGGTTGTAACAAGTGTTTTGTCTTAAATAAGTGTTAGAAACCTTAAGGTTTTTACTTGTAAGTGATGCATTGTTCTCTTCCAACCACAACCTTAAAGGAGCCAGAATACTCTAATGTATATCAGAGAGGAGCAAGACGCTTGCAGAGAAGGGCAGGGCTCGTACAAAACAAGGTATGCAGTGCCCAAGCAAGGGGAACAAGAGAGATAGATGTTATTTGTCTCACACCTTTGTAGAAGTAGTTTCCATAAGGGCCTTGGTTTCTTTGTCCCACGTCGTCTGTCTGGATCTCCCATTCTGTTGTTGATGTTGCTTGGTGATCACATACTGTATTGGCATTTCTGTGTTTCTTGCACGTACATCTCACACTAGCTTCATATCCATCTTTCCACCTGTGTGTAGAAACATAGCAAAGCAGACATTCCTAGAGACTTTACAGGACAACCTCATTGAGATGGACATTCTGGCATCAGCACGCCATGATGCCTCGTACAGCGACGGGTATGTTGCATGTTTGCTATCTGGCTCACACTACTGTCAGAATCTGCTTTGCCATGAAAACAATAGTGATGCCTGTGCTATTTTTCCATCAAGCATCCTCTGTTTTGAAATGCTGTCAATCATCAGTGTGTGTCTCCTGCAGTGCTCGAGTCTTTGCTGTATCTGTCCCTTCCCTGTTTAATACAACTAACAATTTGCATTAAGTCACATTGTTGGGTTGTATTGCTTTTGATTAATGTTAAGCATGACCGCTTTATGAAACACAGTTGCCCATGGTATCTCCTATTAGTAGAATAGGGGATGTCAGAGATTTGTTCTGATAGTTATAAATAAAATATGGTCTCAGTGACTTTCCACATCATACATTGTAATGTGGCATTCAATCACGTTCATGTCACTGTCGCTCGCAAGCTTCTTGTAAACTTGTCAGTAAAACGGCCTTGACAACAGTTCCGCTGCCACTGACTCTCTGATGGGCTGCTCATACGGCACTTGGACATGCAGCTCTACATATGTTTTCTGAGATAGCCAGCTATGTTCTTCAAGGGCAAATAAATCGGTCCAACTCTATGCTACGACATTAAATACTATATGTCTCGCCTGGACAGCCTTGACACATAGTTACTGGGAATTACTCTTCACCATGCCGGCATGAATACGTAAACATGAGCCAGCTGCGGTCACTAGTCCTGTAAATTAGATTTAATATTGATTCACAGCTTCGACTGAGCACAACCCAGTATGCCTTAGTGTTCTGACTAATCCAGCAGAAGTGTGACTATGGTAACAGTATTGAATGCGCTTCGAAACAGAATTACTTACCAGTGGAAGCGACTGCACTTGGATAGACAATAACCTGAAATATAATGACGATAGACATCCCTGAAAAATAATTGATTCTGCTAAGACCAACAAGAAAATGTGTTTTTTCCAGGCACTTCCTGTTCAAACCAGGTGGAACATCACCAATGTATTGCACGACATCACCAGGATACCCTTTGACCTCCAGCACAGTGTACTCCCCTCCCCCACGCCCTCTGCCTCGAAACACGTTCTCTCGACCTGCCTTCAGCCTGAAGAAACCATATAAGCACTGCAACTGGAAATGTGCTGCTCTCAGTGCCATCCTCATCTCAGTAACGCTCCTCTTCCTGTTGGCCTACTTCATTGGTGAGTCACCTCTCTTGCTTCAACACACCAGGTTGGGTGCCTCTACCTATCCGCCCCCAGCTCCACCCCCCACTTAACTGCAGACACATGATGAATCCATACTCTATTGTGTTCCCTCTGTCACCCTTTTTAATGGAGTCCAATCTGCACTCTGAGCCTTATATGAGTGTAGTTATATAGGGACTCATAGATTGACTCCTCACCCACACATTTCGTCCGAAATAACATTATCATTCACGGATTGGGTTGACTGAATCTGCAGAGATTGGCACTCCAGTTTCTTGCTCTTATGAATAGGTCAGATAGGGAATGAATTAAAAAGGCATCAGCCATCAGACAAAAGAAGACTGCACATTTAGAATATTCATCTTATTCAATTTAAGATCCCCTGACCAGCATACCCAGGTCCCAGCCGGGCAAGGACTACCAGCTGTGATGTCTGAGTTAAGCTATTAAAACAGTTATGGTCTTTTTGTATTCTGTCAAACCCGCAAGGAATCATATTCATATCTGATAATACAGTCATATAAAATGCATTTACAGACCACATATATGTGGTCTCTGAGATATATATGTATATAGTGTGTATATATATATAGTGTTTCTTACTTGGATTTTATGTTGCTTCTTCATCTGTTTTTTTCAGCCTTGCAGGCTATCACTGTCTATGGTAGCTACTCATCTCATGTTTATTCCAAGCTGTTTCTCTGCCAGTGATGTAAAACTCAAGTCTTTATGATTGGCAGAGATTCTTCAAAATGTAATTTAAGTGTTTCCCAACATCATTGCTGGCTTGAAGTTAAATAACTATGGTTAAATCAATCAAAGATAGCAAAGCAAATGTGCACATTTGCTTTAAAGAGAATACAGCATCTTTAAAACAAGTAAGGCCACGGGGCAGTTCATAGGTTCAGTGCAACTAAGAATAGCAGGAGCATCCACAGTAACTGTGCGGTTGAGAAGATAAGGAATGGAAAAGGATTATGGGTAGATCAAAGGTCTGGTGCAAAATGTGAGGTTGGTTTCTTCAAGTGGAAGGGTTTGGGGCATTTCAAGTTCCCTTGAAGTCAATATACAATAGATGTATCACATACGGCTTGCTTTACATCTCATCTAATCCAAACACAAATATCAGAACCAACAATGGCAAGTAAGTTGTCTTGCAGGTACTCTTAAGGGTACGGTATTTTAGAGTTTGGTAATTTCCTGGAAACTGATTTATAAAGAAATGTTGGTGACTCATGCCGCACTCTGGGGCTTATACTAGTTTTGAGTCCGATGAATGCTTTCTGAATTTATGTAACAGTCTCATGCTGCCATGGATGAACACTCTGCACAAGTCCCTCCCTAGCTGCCTGTTTTATCGGAAACATACATTTGGTGGTGCGAATAGCTTCCCACTAGCTGTTTCATGCAAACTTTAAGAACACATCAAGTGGTTTGTGGGGTGTGGGTGGGGTAAGTAAACCAGACGCTGACTGAATTAGTGCTATAGTAGAGAGGAAGGATATTATAAAATATACTGAGTGAGAAGGTTGCAGTGAGTGGGGGAGAAGACAGGTAAAGCTCTCAAAATGTAATGTCAAACAGGTATATTGAAGGTGTGGATTTAGATATTGTCGAATATCACTGTGGCCTTGATTGGCAGACAGTCCCAAGAATGTTTTGAAAAAGCTGGCATTACCCTTTTTCATTCAAGTAATGAAGGTTCTCCATTGTTACAAATTCAAATAAGGAGTTGATATACACTTCTATTTAATCTATTTTACCATATAAAATACATCTGATTGGCTGTGAATACCTGTTTAACATATAAATGGTTATACTGTTGAATTCAGTCTGGCACAGAAAAAGGAATAGTTTTTCAAATAGAGGGATGGGGAGAACATTGTAGTTCATATGCATGAAGTCAGTGAAAAAAGCAGCCAGATCCTTCCACATGGCCTTCATCAGTGAGATAAATGGATTCTTCATTGAGGACATTTGTTATAGACATGCATTATGCCGTAACAATCATGAAAAGCTATCGTTTCTGCTTCTCCTTGAGGCCAAAAGAACTAAAATCTGATTATTCATTTTTTGTCACCAGAGCCATTTGAATTGTTCAATTTGAAATTCAGAACAGCGCTGGATTTAAAAAAAAGAATCAGATTATCCGTGTGTCCCAGCAGTTGGAAATCAATGGCAGTGGGTGTTAGCAAGTTCTGGTTTGGCTTGTTGTATGCGTCAGTAGTGTGGTTTGGCTTTAGAAGTAGAGATACAATATGTGTCTACAGTTTACTGCTTGTGACTTGGCCATAAGCCAGAGAGCCCCATCATCCTGATAGTGCTTAATCAGACTGTGTAATTATTCCCTGCAAAACTCATACCATCTCCCGATGCACCACAAGTAAACATGTTGGAGACCAAACCTCACCCTAAGATCGGAATTTCCAATCAAGAATGAGGACCATGTTTAATTAAAGGCTGATGAGAAAATACATTTAATTTCAAGTGCAATTAATTATTGAGGCCTGTAATTGGGAACTCTGGGTGAGATGCCTAATGAACCCAATTATGCCTTGTGACAGATGTTTTGACGTACAGCACGGTTTTATTTTGTCACAGCTTTGTAAATCGGGACATTTTGAAGTGTAAAAAGGTCGGGGGTTAGAGACGGCACTATTTTCTCTGTGGTCGCTCGCTCATTAGCACATTTGTAATATGTTCCTCGTTTTAAGGTCGTCAGTATCCTCCTGTGTTCACTTCCATTCACCCTGGGTAGCTAGCCAAGGACAAAGAGGTTGGGCCCCAGAACATTTTTCACTGCATCATCGTCATCCAACTCTGCAACACAGATTCTACCTGTTCGTCTTCATGTTTTTCAGAAAATGACTGCTTTGGTTGCTTTTGGCTTTCCATCATGCCAAGGTGATATTTGTTGTTCTACTCAAAATGAAAAAGGTGCTCATTGGGCTAATTTGTTATCATAAGACGATATCTGAAGACCAAAAATCCTTCAAGTACAAAGAGTTAATGGCCAAGAAAAACATACTAATATTTCTGTCAGAGCAGCTGTTTATTCTACTGATGTGTCTGCACAATATTGTATGCATTGTCATGGTCGTACATGAAATATGGAACGGGATTGGCTGCAATAGAGAGCTGATCATTTCTACAATCATTAAACGCATGGTGATGGGGTTGAAACACAATGGAGTAATTACGGAGGATGCTATGTCTCATTAATCATTGACCTACACTGAACTCAACACTGAAGCTATATAGATTATTTTTTTCTGTATGATAATAATAATGATAATAATAATAATACAAAATGAATAAATTAGAATAGTAAATAAAATCAGCCATCCATCACTTCAGGATGGCCAGAATAAAAACTCCCTGACCACCCGAATTTCAGACACCATGATGGAAAGTATGAAAAGCTTCTTCGCTGATAGACTGAAAATGTTATGCTGAAGCATTAACCGAGCAAAAGCAAAAACAAAGAATCTACTTCAATCACTGATACATTATGTTGTAATAGTTTTTAGTTCTTTAGTTTTCAGAGAGAGGCAGCGTGGGAGTGGCGATATGTCTCTAAACTAAAAATTGGTTAATTATCTCTAACTGGAAACGTACAGTTGCTATAAGCAGTTCTTTACCGACATGGATATTGCAAAAATGTATGTAATTCAATGAGAGTAGAGCAACTGACGGCTGCCTTGTTTTCAAACCTTCATAGGAGTTTTCATATTCAATTTGAATTTCAATTATTACAATAAATTGATACAAATGAACCATATGGTTCAATCCAGGTATATAAGATTTATAAGATTGAAGTTTTTCAATGCTGTTTTTTTTGAACACCTCAGTACAGTTTGCCTTTTTTTAGATGCTCACAGTATTTGATGACTTTGACCAGTAAGTTGAGAAAAAAAAAGGATTCTACTCATCATAGCTTCCCTTGAAGTGTGCACTAGTTGGAAAGTGCTCTTCAGATCAGAGGATAGAAGCCGAGAATGCTGGCAGATGACCCACAGCAATAAGCGCGGACTTCCTCAGATTGGCTGAGAAGTCTGCTCTACAGTACAGTACTACAGTACCTCTATTCCCTAATTGGCACATGGCGTGACCCAACTTCCTGCCAAGAGATAAGCGAAAGGAGGGCACAACATGTGCTCAGGAAAAAAAAAATGGCGAAGCTACGAAGTTCAGTACTCTTGACAGGTCAGTGGCATCGCTGGAACACACACACAGCTTGTCTCTGCCTGTAGCCATCTCATTAGAACTACCTTGTTATTCCTACAACCTGCCAGTCTTCATTTTGCAGCCAATGCAGCAGCCTTCTGAGTGTCACTGCGCTGCTTTTGCAAAGTTTGAACAGCGAGGAAAACAAAATCAGGAGACTTTGCTGGCTCTGATCCAATGCTCTGCATATCATAGATACCAAGAAGGCGTTCAAGTAAATCTTTATGGATGGGAGGCCTCTTCAACCATTTTCCATTAAAAGCCTCAGGGACGGATGGGATAAAGAACGGGGCTCACAAAGACGTGATTACTAAGACTCTTGGAATGACACCCTGCTTGGTGACTTTGCGATAGCTCTGCCAGCAACATACACTGACTCCTCTTCCATTTCGCCACTCAGAGCAGAGCTACAAATCAAAAGGAATGTCTTTCTGGATAATGACAGACAAAAGCATCTGTCTCTTCACTGGTTGTCCTCTGCTGACACAGTCACTTCCACAGACACCGGACAGTCACAGAACACACTTTGGTGTTGTAGTTGAACTGTCACCATCTTAGGGAATTGTGTTTTCCCCTAAAAACCACAGTACCTGTCTTTTTTTTGTCCATCTAGTTCGTCTTAATGTTTCGGTAAACATGCTCAAACGAACCTCTTTGTTTAGAGTGCATCTTGACAACATTAGGTAATCTTTGAACGTGCAAGACACATCCAGTTTTATTAGAGAAAGACTCATAATCTTGGGCCAGCTACTCACTGAGCTCTGTCTGTAGGAATCAGGCAGAAGAGTGTTCTCTAATACATCTGTGTTTGATTAAGTTTTCTTTTGGGAACAACGCAATGTATTCCATTCATCGGACACCTCTGTTTAGTCTGAACTACCAATCGTCACACTCTCATGTCATTTCAGTTATTTCGAAGTTAATAGCTGAGTCTGGACAACTGAACTCTCCTCTCCCTCTGGGGAATTACCCATCATTTTGAACTGGAGACAATTAATATGACATCCATTGCTTAACAAAGCAACTTAAGGTCTTTTGTTTGGTATTTGACTATTAATAAAGGACTTTTTAACATTTACCAGAATGAAGACACAGTAGCGTTGAAACATCCGTCTATTTTTACAATTAAGGGCTGTGATCAGTGGGCTCCCGTCATTTTTTCATCTGAATTTTGCTGTTCATCCTCTGAGAAGCAGCACCTGTTTCAACTGAGCATTTCTATTCAGTGCACTGAAAACTTGCTGTTGCTAAAAACATTGTGTGCAACATATTGCAGTAACAAAAACAATGCTAATACGATGCTCCAATCCACATTGTTTCAGTCTTGTTTTGATGGGATTGTATAGTTCCAACTCTAATATAGCCATCATATTTAAGTATACAGCCTAAATATTAGATGGAGTTAAGCCTGGCTTTGAAGGGATTAAAATATCTTAATTAGCAGACATGAGACTTCAGGGTGAGGAGTAGGTCCTGAGTGAGGTGGTAGAACATGGTGTGCTTACACCAAGTTTTCCTTTTGTATGTTTATGGGCAACTCTGACCCCAGGCATGGTTATAATGTTATCACCACCTTCTCTAGTCTTCTGGGATTAAAACACTAAATTGCTGGACGAAAACATCACATTGTCCCATTTAACTCTTAATTTTGTTCATGTGTTGACTGAAAACATTTAGCTGAACAAATTTAAAGACACACTGGCAACAGCTAAATTGTCAGTCATACTACGTTATTATAATTTGTGTTGCATGTGTTCATGTAGTATTATAGTAAGACTCTTAGATCTTCATGCCCTACTATAAAACCATTTTTTTTCTATGTAGTTGCCTGAACAGTCACTAAAAGGCTTACTGATGACATGAAGAAGCTCATGCTCTTATAAAAAGAAAAACACGGGAACACAATTTGAAGAAAACAGCGTTGAAGGAACTGGAGAGGTCTTAGGCCAGCTACGGTCTAAAACTGTCAGATAATTTCACTCTTTGTAATTGAATTGTATGGTTATTTACTTGAGGAGCTTAAAAGAACCAACAAACCAATAAAATAGCTATATTGAGTTTCTGGGCCTTTTCTGCTGACTGTTGACTTCCAAGGTGGCTTTTGCCTTGCTAAGCTCGTCTTGTCCATTCTCTTATTGGTGATCTGTCATGGTCAGCCCCTCCTCCTCTGTCCTGCACTCTGCTGCAATTGTTCCAGAGGACATTTCTTTTGTCGACCTTGTAAAATATCAGCATGCTTCATCCGCTGTGTTCGCACTGAAACGCCCATTGTGTCTCCCTGCTGATGCGTTTTTTTGTTCCTTTTGTCCCCTAGTTTTGCAGGGGAATGGTAGGGGAATGGGGTTGGAAAAAAATGACAGGGCACTGGGGATGGACCGTGCCGTTGTTGGTGCGGTGAGACAGATGTTGTCCCGTGAGGTCAGGATAGCATTCATCTTGTGATCTTACTACTCAGCACTTTTTGCGAAAATGCCATTAACCATTAATCCACGTATTGTTCTTAATCCTTTGGAATTCACTTCCTGTTCCTCCATCTTACAGCTGTCACCTTTGGATAATTACCCCCCAAAAACTTCCTTGAGAATCGTGGGGTTTACTTTATTTGATTTAAAGTATAAATTATTTATCACTTTTTGCTTTGACAAAAAAAAGCATGAATCTTATCTTAACATAAATCAATTCTGATGCTTCCCTGTGTTTGGTATTTCAGCCATGCACCTTTTTGGATTAAACTGGCACCTGCAGCCCATGCAGAGACAGATGTACCAGCTGTCAGAGGACAATACAAGTGGCCTACCTTTTCCTACTGATCTGAGCTTGCCACCACTTGGCAACACAGGCTTGGAAATACCTGACCGCAAGGGAAAAGATGACAGTAAGTGCATTTTTTTTTTAGATTAAATTCATATAATCCACGTCTTCCTAATTTTGTTCTCCAAATAATACTTAACTTACTACATGAAGTTTTGAACAGGTTATGAAACAGTCTCAGTTCATTTTTGATGCCTCAATATGACCCACGTAAGCGCCCGAGACCAACAGAGAGAAGATTGGCTATTTTTATGTAGTTACCAGGTTGGAAATCAGAGCATTAGTAGGCAATTCAGTTAACTTTAACTTTTAATCTGTTGTGCCCATACAGGGGCCGCCAGAATCAACGGCAGAATGAAAGCTGCAGCTGCTTTAAATAAGCAAACTTAAATGCAGTTGATTTTTTTCCCAGGATTATTTTCGGGACTCTGTAATTCACTCTTGTTTCGGAGAAGAAGACTGCGTAAGAAAAAAAAAAAAAGTTTTTCAAATCTTAAAGTTTACGGATGACATTTTGGAGCTCAAGCAAGTTTGTTATTATTTTGTCATCCAGTTTCACATTGTGTTCACATGTCTCCATGGTATGCAAAGAGATCTGCATTGTAATCCTATGAAAGTTGTTGTAAGTGGGAAAGTGTTATTTGTTCCTGGAGGGAGAAAATGGGACAGCTTAAGGGACAGAGTATCCAGGGGCTGGAGGGGGATTAGCCACTCTGTCCTCTTCAGAACGGATGTGATCCTTTCATCTCCTCGTCTGGGCTGCCTTTCCTGGCAGCCAAAGAAAGCATGTGCTCACCCCACGGTACCAACTGCTCGACTCGAGGAAAGTTTTCTCTGTTCCATTCTCGAACAAATGGGCCCAGATTTAACCATGTGATTTGCCACTGGCAGACTACAATAGGTAGGAGATGGGGTCATTACCATATAGATGAATCCAGGAGTTGTCTTTTTCATTTACCAGACAGCAGAAAGTGTGTTTAGCTAACAACAAGCACAGCTACAGCTGAGCTTAGACCCCGGCATGGCAGCCGTTGCTGATAGGAAATCAATAGCCATGGTTTTCTAAATAAGTCTCATTCTGCAGTGCTGTCACCAGAAACAGTGATGAGCTATCTAATGTTTTATCAAGGTGATGCAGATGTGTACCGTGTTGAAATTCAGTGTAGCTCCCTTTTGCAGGCTTGTCTTTCCATCAAAGCATTACGCTGTAGTTTAGCTTGCAGTGCAACAACCATTTATTTAACCGTGAGGCCCATTATCACTGGTCTCGGCTTATGATTTATTTAAACAGCCTGATGAGTACACCATTAATGTGCTGCATAAATACAAACACACCCCAACATGTGGAAAATGAGCCTGTGTGTTGTAGCATTATGTAAAGCCCAGATCTGGGAGACAGGGAGTGTGTCCTGTCTGCTCTGATAAAACCCATTGCCACTGATGGACTTTTTAGAAGACGGCCATCTGCTGTGCCACGTGTAACCTAAAGCCGAATCTGCCACCGAGTCCTGGAGGTAGTTTGTATGGACGTCTGCTTTAGTAGACATCGCTGCTGAAATTAGCTCATCTACATGGGCAAACAGATGTTGCCATTTCCACGGAGTCCAATATAAGGTGTATTATAGAGCATATGGACCATTTTTGGCAGTGGATGGGCCAGTACCTGAGTGGGTACTAGCATTAGAGATCCCTCTCAACTATAATTCTAATTTTCACCGTATTACTTTTGCTTTTATTGCAACTGTATTTTATCATAGTATTGAAGTAGTTGTTTTTTTCTCCATCTGTTCTTGTTCTGCCCTTTAAATCAGGTTTTTCATCAATTTTTATCAGTTTACTTTGATGAATGAGATTTATGAAATGTATACAGCATGTTTTAGCCAGCAGCTTCAACAAAATGAGCAAAGTTTGATCCCCCGTTTTTGATATCAGTGCTTTAAAATGATAAAAGCTACCAGGGGCCTCATTGATAAAACCTCAATCGATTTTGATCTTAAGGATCAGTAGTTATTTATAAAACCTACTTTGATGTGGAATTAATCTTGACGTGATTTTCCTCCTGGTTATGTATGAGTATTGCAGTTTGGGCTGCATAAGCGCCACAGTTCTCACTCTCTGCCCCACCTCGTTCCCTGCAGCAGCGACACGCTCCCAAACTGCTCGTTTGGCTTTGTCTTTCAACCCGCGATTTAGGCCATTAATTAATACACGTTTCCTGGCTTCGGCCTCCTCTACCACTCCCGCGATCTCGTCATCCCAAAATTCTGATTTCCTCTTTTGGGCCATGGCTATTCCTGACTGAACCTTAATTTTTGCTGGCATTATATTCTTTATAGATGACTCTCCAGGTATTGAAGCATATTTCCAGTTTAACAGGATTTTTTTTTCATTTGCCATTTCAGAAGACAAAACACCCCTGGATATAACTAGAATTCTGTTTGAGGATCAGACTGATATTCAATCATAGAGATTCTTACTTTTGCACACTCTCTTCCACTGGAATTGGGACTGGAATTGCTGGCAATGGTCATCCATAACATTTTTTTTTTCCTGGCTGTCAGGGATGTGATTGAATATCTGTGATATGGTCAGACTATCATGCTTCAGCAGACTGACTCCCTCTGCCCTCCACATGCTGGATTAATGGTGTGATCTCTTTGACCGATTTACTTTGTGTGCAATGCAGGCAAATTGGACAGCTTGTTCCCTGATGACAGCTATATAGATATGGGGGAGATTGACGTGGGGCGCAAGGTCGCGCAGCAGATTCCTCCCGGTATCTTCTGGAGGTCCCAGGTCTTCATTGATCATCCCATGTACCTGAAGTTTAATGTGTCCCTGAGCAAAGATGCCTTAGTGGGAATCTACGGAAGGAGAGGCCTACCTCCGTCACACACACAGGTGGGAAACATTTGATTGTCATTGACACCCATTCATTTGTTGCTACATTTTATTTATTGTATCCTGTTGTGCTTATTAGTTGCATGAAAAGAGACGGTAGTTCATTGTAAATATGAGACTGTGAAACAATTTACAATAATATCTGCATAACATAAGGATTCAGATTCTTTTTTTCCATTCTTCCTCTTCCATGGAATATAAATTGGGATATTGTTTAAAAAAAACCTATCTAGCCGTGTAGGAGTGTGTCAGGAATACAAACCAATTCATGAATCTCTCTATTATATTATGAATCACTTTCTTTGTTGCAGAAAGGATTTATAGCAAATTTGTTTCAGGTTCAATATCATCAATGAATCACACAAAGATAGGGGGGCTCAGGGGCCAAAAAAAGGAGATTTTTCTTTACACTAATTTCCCATCTATGTGCAGCACTGAATCAGATATAACATGTTATTAATCATATCTGACTGCTTGGTTCACAGAGTTTAGATCTCCACTGTAAATGCAACTGCAGTTCAACAAATTCTTCATAGCGTAATTTCTTGTTTTCATTAGTGTCCGATGTGATTTATTTTCCAGTCAAAAGATCATTTTTGTGTCTCTCCTCTATTTGGACTTCAAAAGAAATAATCTTGGATTGGAGTTTTCGTGCTGTGACTGATTACACATGGAGTGGCAGATGAATCAAGATTCCCGTCCTTATGTAGATGAAAATGAAATGCCGTCTCATTGGTATTCATTGAGTCACTTCTAATATGAAGCAAATCGCTGCAGATGTTATTTGGTAAACACTTGCTTTAAAAAAAATGTCTCCAGCTTCCCTTTTTTGACGTTAATGGATTTAAACATGACTTTTCATATAAGATACTGTATATGGACTATGAAATGATCACAGCCCATCCAACCCCAATGTGCCAAGACTTACTCAAGCTCCTCTGGAATGATGAGTTATTCATGCAGACCAAATGATGCTCTGCTATAAAGAGGGCTGAAAGCACTCAAGTCTCATGTGTCACTCTAATGGCGTGTCTGCGGTCCATCTATCAGTCTTTCTCACTTTCTGTGTGTCTGTCTGCAGTTTGACTTTGTGGAGCTTTTGGATGGGCGGCGGCTCCTGGCCCAAGACATCCACGGTCTGGAGGGGCCTGTGGCTATGCAGCGGAGCTTGGTACCCATCACCACACACGACACAGGTTTTATCCAGTACATGGACTCAGGCATTTGGCACCTGGCCATCTACAACGACGGCAAAGAAACTGAAACTGTCTCGTTCCTTACAACCGCCATAGGTGAGTGCCCCGGGCATGACCTGCTGCTGAAACCTGTAAAAGCAATCCATATAATCCCTGTAATACCAACTAGCAGAACTCCACAGCAAACAGGCCAGACTGGGGGCATGAGTCAGAGGCAGTTTTAGGCAAATTTTGATAGCAAAGGAAAGTGCAGGTTAATCAAGGTGAAGATGAATATTACAAAAATCAGGACATCAGTGCTATCCTGCCATGCCCCTGAGTAGGGCATTGAGAGATCATAATATCCTCATTACCCTGAGTGTCTTCCGAGCGAATCAGGGGTCCAGCTTCTGGGAACCATTTGCATACAATTCAAAGTATGATTGTACCCTCCTGCTAGTGCCATTTTTGATCATGATTTGCTCCAATTTCCATCTACTTTCCATATATCAAAGTGAGGTAGAGATTTCTCCCCTACGACTGACTCCGTATGGTATCACGGCTGTGTTTCAGACATACGTCCTCGTTTGTGGACGTGATGTCGTTTTGTACGTTCCTCTTTGTTCTCCCTTAAGCGCCTTTGATTAGCAGTGGTGTCTCACGCAAGGTGTGAGAGGGCCCGAGGTGTCGACTTTCACAGGGATGGCAGCTGGGAGCTGTTCTCACATGCTCTTTAATTAAAAGCTCCTGGGCCAGAGTCCATCTGTGACAGGGGCTGTGCCAGGCAGCAGATCGATGAGAAGCTGTCCTCAACGCCAATGTAACACCGAGTGTAGACAGGCAAGAGATGCCCCCCCTCGCTGTGCCAACAACAGCTGTAATTCAATACTTAATATATGGTATGATCCGACACAAGGAAGGGGAGTCAGGGCAGCCTGTTTACTTTTGCTTATTTCTTCTTGACTGGGTGTGCATGAAAGCCTCCTGTGGTTTGCGTCAGAGAAAACACAACTCGATAAGGTTTTCTGTGCAACGAATGGGGATAGGATGGGGTGGGGCAGAGTTAGTCAGAGCTAGAATTCTGACTCTGTTCATTTGTATCAGAGCTGATCTGCCCACAGGAGCTCAGAGGGAGGCATAGGGGCCCTTTCTAAAATGGGTCACCGGTTAAGTGCCCTTCAGCAGAAATTGAATCTCACCAACTGCCTGAATTGTATTGAGCCGTGCAGGGATAGAGTTGACCTTCAAATAGCAAAGCTCAGGCATAGAAATATATGTGAATAATATCAAGAACAGGCCTTTCAAGAGACGCATGCTGCATTGTTTATTTGACACTAACAGTTAAATTATTTTAGTGACAGCGCTGGTAGGAAAAATGTCTTACTTTACCGTCAGTGCCACATCTCATGCTCTTCTCTTGTATTAAATGAAAGGTTTGCTTGTTGCACATAGCCATGTCATAATGCATCTGGGTGGACAGAGCGCTCCTGTCTTTAATCTGGGCTGCTCCTCATTACTTGGCTCCATGGCGATGTGAAATGTGTCCTACTGAATGTTTTGTATCACAGCCCTCTGGAGCATGAAGCCATTTGTCCCTGCTGCCTGGTGCCAGACATGCTTCAGCCCAGATACAGCTTCCTATACAGGGGAGGAAAGCAAAGGGAGGCAAAGACCTAGCACCAATGTCTTACTCTGTATCATGCCTCACTCTATAGCAGAGGCTTCCTCTCTATACCGCCCATCATTCAAAGGTGCTGAGCATCTTCTAAGAGCATGGCAAGGCGCTGATTAAACCTGCCTACTGCACGCTACTCTGTCCTCACAGACTGGAGAGACTCACACAATAGTTAGCTCCCCTGATATGAAGGGTAATGAATTTCAATGAAGCTCTGCTTGAATCCATGATTTATGCGTTGGCCTATGTCGAGTGTGTGGCTAAGAGATATTCATGGCCTCCCCGCCTGCTCTCAGAGGAAACAGAGGCAATAGACGTGGGGAGAGCATAGTCTGCTTAACGGCGTCAGCATTCAGAACAGGAGCACTGCAGTTTGAGATTACTCAATTAAACATTTTCGATTTGACGGCTTGCTGTTCACCAGATAAATAGATAAAGATGAGATAACCCTCATCAGAGCAATGTAGCAATGTAGAATACCTAAGCAAAAAATTACAACCCTGCTTAGTTTTTTTGTCCCGAGATACATGAGCTGCAAGCAATCTCTCCTGTATAATTGTACTTCTGGGAGGAATTTAACATGGCCACCCCCAACCCAATACACACCATAGCTTTGAGCAAAAAGGCCCAGGCTTCCCGCTATAGGCTGATGTTCTTGTTGGACGCCATCAAAACCCCACCAAAATGCTGATTTGCCTCCACCGCCCCAGAGGATAGTCTCCCCCTGCATCCCCTCGCTAACCCAACATGGCAAAAGCCTGCAGCACTGAAAACATCAGCAGCGTTCCTCTGCTCCCTGCCTACCCCTCTCTCTTTTCACTCCATCTCTGGTCTGCCTCTATCTCTTTCTCCCTCTCTCTCTTTGTCTATTCTCTCTGTCTTGCGTTGCATCCTCAGTGATGATTGACTCTCCAGAGTAAAGGGAAGCTGAATCCATGGCTCACATTTCTAGCCCTTTGTGGAGCACAAGAGATTCTTTGTTCAGTAAGTTTTGCCTCAGAGCTTCTGCTGCCTGAAGGCAATGGACAAGATTGAATATTTTTCAGCACCATTTCAGACTTAATTCGGTGAGCATCATGTTTCCGAATCCTGCTGCTGTCGAGCCGAGCGCCTCAGAGATCAGCGGTCACTCATTTCTAATATGAGTGTCGTAGAAAAAAAATATTTTGCCATTTTATTTGATTTATTTGGAGGGATCAATTGAGGAAATGATGAAGAGTGTTGTGCTGATTGTTTGTGTCCAAAATACGGAGCTCTCAGTTTGTTAGGAAACAAACAAAGATATGTTAATAAGGCCACACGAGGCCATTAGCATGTGATTTTCTAGGAACTTGAAAGGGAAAGAGGGGACTTAAGGCAATGTTGCAGTATTAAAAAACAGTTATTGCAATGGCTTATAAACAGGTAAACAGAACAGTCACAATAAGGGCCCGCAAGTTTCTGCCAGGAGATCTTTATCGCAGCAAATTAATTTCTAAATCAGGGTCAACGTGTTTCTAAAATTGAAATTACACAAGACACACTGACACAATAGAAAGTATAGATAGGTTTATATAATTGTTTTTGTAAGGGTTGTCTCACAAGCTAGTCTTTTGTATTTTTTTAGTGATATGGTAAAAGACAGCACAGCATTGTGTCTTAGAATTTTTGATAATGCCTCTTCTGTGCTCACTGCGTGGCAACTATTAACACCAGTGACTGTGTAGGAAATGCTTTCTGGATCAGTGAATGATTGGAGGTCTGTGATAAAAGCACACACTGTTGCCCAACTAGATTTAGACAAGGTGCCAAGATGCATTTTTTAATATCCCAGTGCGATTTTCCTTGTTTCATTTTGTTCATCAATTTTTTTTTTGGTTATACAGAACATCGTGTACAGGTTGTTTTTTTCTAAGATCCAACTGAAAACAACAGAACAGTTGAAAGGTCACAATAAAGCACAGCCAAAGCCAAAGTCGTATTAAGCGTTATAAATCAACCAAGAGCTAGATCAAAAGAAGTGCACAGTATAAGCCCTGCTAGACTGCAGGTTATTCGGCTGTAGCATTGTGATGAATAGACAGAACAGAAACACAAAATAGTCCGCCTGGCCTTTACTCGTTTCTGCAGTTACATAAAGCAGACTGAAAATCTGACCATAGAAGAAAATATGATACAGAAACATTACCCATGGCGGTTGGGGAAGTGGAGGTTCCAATGTTGCTGATGCTTCAGATCGCCTGGTTTCGATGTGCCATAAAACTGTCAAATTAGGTCTGTCAAATGAAGGATGTCATTTATCACGTCCGATCCATTTGGAACTTTTGCTTTAGAAGGTTTGGTCAAAGCAAAGATGATCAGAACTTGTTTACTCGTTTAGTTGAATTCTCCCATTTGGGTGGAACATTAGTAAGACTCAAAAATGTTTTGCAGCGAAAAGGGAATGTTGACAAGATTGAAGCCTGTGCTTATCATTGTCATTAGCAAAGGGATAATAATCAACCCAGAGAAAATGAGTGGGAGTAAAATTGTATTTCAGACCACATTACTCAGAAAACCTCCTGATTGCTCTCTTGCAGACTCTATTGATGACTGTCCCAGTAACTGCTTTGGAAATGGTGACTGTGTTGCTGGAACATGCCACTGCTTTTTAGGATTCAAAGGACCTGACTGTGGGCGAGGTGAGTCACACCCTCAGTCATAATGTCTTTATTGATCTACATCATTCAGATACATAACATTTTAGGGTGCCAACCAAATTACATTCACTGCATGACCGGAACAAAGCAATTTCAGTATTAGAATTAGACCTTTCTTATTAAATTAAGCACTACTTCTCCTGATGATTTTCTTTTTATTTTCCCCATGTCTCTCCTAATAAGACTGTGTTATTGTATTAAATATAAAATAACTCAAATAATTGTAGCTGTAGATTAAAGGGCTTCATTTTTAATTCTTTCAATCATTGAAACCAAGGCTCCACATATTTTTCATCAAATTGAAATAACTTTCGGCAATTGTTAGAATGATCGTCATTTGTTTTTGGTTGCATCTTTACTGGTTCCATATATGGCAACTTTTATTCAACTCTTTTTTATCTTTTACAGGCCATGGTGTAGGTATTAGACATGTCTCTTTTTTTTTGTTGCAATGGATGCCAAAGTGGAGTTATTTGTGCTGCATATTATACACCGGAAAGAAAACCTTTTAACATTTTGGTCAGAAGCTCATTGTCAGATCGAGGCTTTAGCGCACATTCACTATTCTTTGAAGCTATGGTTGGAGGGGTCCATTCAAACGGATGTATGCTGTCTGCTCTTTTCAAAGCTGCGTGTCCAGTGCTATGCAGTGGGAATGGTCAATACCTTAAAGGTCGCTGCATGTGTCACAGCGGCTGGAAGGGCTCCGAGTGTGACGTTCCCACCAACCAGTGCATTGACATCACATGCAGCAACCATGGGACCTGCATCGTGGGAACCTGTATCTGCAACCCGGGCTACAAAGGGGAAAACTGCGAAGAAGGTGATTGTTTTAATAAGTCACGATAATGCATCCTAAACTTGTAAAGTCCCACATAATATGGCTGCTGCAACCACCTACTTAGCTTGTTAGTGCTTGACATTTAAAAAGAAAACTCACGATGGGAACGGCTATTAAGCTGATATGGCTTATTTAACAGTCTACCTCGTAGTAAAGACAGGACACCCTCTATGAAGAGCGTTATAGCCATAACACTTCACACTCTGCATCCTAGGTGACTTTTCCTGTATAAATCATGGATATAAGGCATTACGTTAATCGAAATAGTCCATTTATTGTCTGAATTTCAGACGCAGAATCTGATGTTAATCCATTAGGGACTCCACATTCATGATGCTGGATAAGGCTTGACCAGATAAGATTGAAGGAGCCATTGTGTTTGTCAGCTCTTGAAGGCTCTCATTTCAAGATGAAAAATGGACCCTGGGAGTTTGATAAATGGGGGTTTGTGACATCCATAGGCCCCTATTCTATTTTGGGTGGAGTGTTAGCCATAAGGAGTGGAGGGGAATGTGGACAAGGGCCCTTTAACATTTTTACCTTTCTTCCGTGCGACCTTCAGCCACAATGATTAATTGCCAGGAGAGAGTTTCTTGTCAGTTAGCCTCTGATCTTTGTGCCTTGTGCCCAAACCATCTGCTAAGAGGCGAGAGATCCTGTTTGTCTTGCTATAACGGCCTTTATACCCATTTATGTCATGGTAAAGGGGAGCTGCCATGGCGCGGCCTGCTGCTCTCGGTGGCTAGACATTGCTCCTGCTTGGAGCCCGTTCGCCATCTGCGTGTGCCATGCAGATATTGTCTCGTGGAAAGAATGCCATTATTGTGATTGTACTCTCGCACAGCTCTTGTTCCTTACAGCATGAGCACTCATTTAACAATATGTCAAGGGAAGGGATGCTATAGAAACCGGCATTCATTTGATATTTGCATACTAATTGAGCTGATACTATGTACACTGATGCAGTGTACAAAAAGGATGCAGCAGAGGGGAGCCAGTGCAAGGTTGCCTCTGTAAACTATAACTGAGCATGCCTAGCAAATCTACTGTTGCCGCAGGCTTTTCCTTACTTACCCTATTTTGTCCTTTACATTCTGTTAATGTAAGTTTTGGCTCTTCCAGCTTTGAACTACTCATCATTATGGCAGTGATTCTGGAGAAACATGCTTTTATTAAGGCACCTTCCCTCTTTGGGAGGAATTTTCATTATGAGATGATGGGAAACTGCCAGCAGGAGTGTGTGGGCAGTACCTGGAGGTTGGTGCCATAAGCCCCAGTGTGAATACAGCCATTTAATTTTCTTGTTTGTAAGTCTTTTCTATGGTTTTAGAGAAAGTGGGCCCCCACACATCAATTTCTGTGTGTTCTTTCTGTGCATTCATCGAACATGTGCGAAGCCAGCTGCAGCTGAGCTGTGGCCCACTGCAGTTGTCATTCTACTCGGGCTCAAATAGAAACGGCAGGTTGCTTCTGAAAGAAGGAAGCAGTAGGTGACTGGTGTGTCTGACATTGTCTCTTTGGAACCCTTTTAGTGGACTGCCTGGACCCAACATGCTCTGGCCGAGGGGTATGTGTCCAGGGAGAGTGCCACTGCTTTGTGGGGTGGGGCGGGCCAGGATGTGAGAGCCCCAGGGCGTCCTGCATGGACCAGTGCTCTGGACATGGAGCTTTCCTGGCAGACACCGGAACCTGCAGCTGTGATCCCAGCTGGACAGGCCATGACTGCTCTACAGGTGAGTGCTTCCCTCAGTAGAGTGTAAACACGGGCAGAATTCCCTTACACTGATCAGTGCAGATTTAGCTTTGATTACCGAGTTAACATTGCATTAGTTTTGTTGAATTAGCCAAGATTTATTTATTTATTTTTTGCAGGGCGCAAACAGCAATTAGCCTATCCTCTTACAGTATCTGCTTATGAATAGCAACCTCTGCATCAAATGTTATTAAAACTACTGTTACAATTTTGTTTTAAGACATAAAGATGACTGACATACAATATCCACCGAACAGGAAGAACTTCCACTGGATAAACCTGCTAACCAGCTAACCCCGGTTCATTGCACCTTAAAAAATAAACGATCATTAAAATGGTTTAACATAAGACAATCAAAACAGCTATTACTTGGAAAACAAAGCATACTTAATCATGAAGTAAGTTAAGAAATAACAAATAAAGTAATACAGCAGTTCAAGGATAAAAGTAAAGTTTTATCACTGCTCTGTTTAGATGAAACCTCATTCAAACCTACAATATATTTCTAGTTATATCAAACTTCTTTATCCTTAACTCCTGACAAATAGTCGTCACATTCAGTGAATATTTTAACAAATATGATTTATTTCCTTTCAGTGTTTGCTACATTGGTTTTATCACAATCAACAGCAACAACACGTAACAACCTTGACAGCTCTGTTAGTTCATCTCTGATAACATCACCACCTTTTCATCGGAATTTATTTCACTGCCTGATTCAATGTAACTTTGAAAATTGCTTGACTCCTCACAGAAGTAAACATATCTGATTATGTTGAAAGAGAATGGCTCGTATAAAAGCCTCAATTTTTCACATCAATGATCAGTTGGAGGTCCACAGCGAGCAATCAAACTGTGGTTGAGTTTGCTCTAAATGTATTCCTGTTACGAATGGCTTCATCTTCAAGTCTCCACATGGTTTGTTGGCAGCCAGAGAAAAGAGAAACACGCATAGTAGGGGTATTGTCGGAGGCATGATCTAATACAAGTTAATGCTTTTCGAGGTCTGGCTTTCTTCACGTCGGCACAAGGCTAACAGCTGATGATAGCTTTCTCTGCTCGGGAGCACTGTTCCCAATGTGTTCATTTTGTCCATGGGGAATGTTCTCTCTTGGTAGTCAAGAATAGGCTGAGCATAAGATATAGTTTTACAGCTAGAATATACCTTTCTCGAGGCTCTGAGGGTGAAAAAACTGACAGCAGCCTGCCTGTTAAAATGCACCAATAAAGTATTCTACTGGAAAACCTCAGTGAACTTAGGGGTAGATTGTTAAAGAGCTGTCAAATGGAGTTATCTAACATAACTGACTTGCAGTGTTGGCACACGCAAAAGTTCCAGGGAGAATGTATTTTTATTGTGAAAGCCAGCTGAAGAATTTCACAATTTTCCACACGTATGAATGCTCGCGAGACTAGTTTTCATGTTTTAAGGTGATTTTCTGGCAGATAAAAGCTCCAGAAAGCTCCGTTTGAACAGACGCCTGATATTTTGATAATCAGAACAGCTCGGTTTTGTTGAGGCTGATACAGTTGCAGCTCTCAGACACTTTCATTTAACGACACAATTTGTATGCGCACAAAATATTTCTGAAATGAGAGTTTTAATCCTGCAGTCACTTGGATCCCTGAATCCTTTTATATTCCAAGCAGACACAATGACCTATTAGGTAATCCCAGGGATTTTGAGGGAAATGGGCAGTTAGTCTGAGTTTGCCTCGCAGAGAAAAGGCTCTGTAAATGATGATGTGTTGGCTCTTTATCCGCCTTTATCCCGTTCATTGTAGAGCTTTCTGTGGACTAATACAACACTAAGCTTGGTAGTTTGGAAGCACAGCTAGCAGCCTATAACCTTGTAGACGAGGGGAAGAAAAAGATGGAAAGCTTTCAATATATCTTTTAAGATTCTTTAATCCCCCACTCCCCCAATTCTTTTAAGTCACAAACTCATTTTCTCATGTGGCTGCGAAACAGTACAACCTGAGTGTGAACAGTCGGAAGTAATACTGTTACAAGCCATAAAACAATGCCTGAGGTTTTATGTCCTTTAATATGTGTGTTTTTATGCCATTTTTGCCATTCTCCCACCCAGAGGAAAGTTTGTTTACACGGTCCTTTAGTGCAAATGGTAACGGCCGTCATGGGGACGGGGGTATTTCTCACTGTGGACTCCTCTGGCCACGGATAATGAGGGTTTGCCTGCAGGCTATAATTGCATCTTTATCACGTTAAAGCCTTTTCGTGTGTTCCAAGTGAACAGTTGTCTCACAGTCAGTTTGAGTCTGTTCTCTCTAAACAGTATGTATTCTGATAATTTGGTACGGTCAGTTTGTTCATTTCTTTTTTCATTCAACATATGTGCTAATGAGATCGTTCAAGATGCTCATTATGATCATTAGCACCTCCTATTTAACTGTGTTAATATTGTCTTCAGAGGACGGAGAAGGCTTAGATCCACGCTAAATAGTTAGAAAATGATTGATGGTTTGTTTGCATGTGTAATGAGTTTTGTTTGTGTGTGTGTGTGTGTGTGTCTTTGTGTATGAGTGTGTGTTTAAGCTGACATAAGGGCCATTGATTCAAATGCTTCCTGCATACGGTGCCTCTAAATCAAAAGTCAGATGTAAAATTAGCAAATTCATATTTTTAACAGTGAGCTGAACTGTAATTAGTAGGGGAGAGTCATTTTTAAAAGCTTTTTTAAGCTGGTAATGTCATGTTATGGTTTGTGGCTGAAAATACCACTCAAATTTAATTTGTACCAATGACAAAATAGGCACTGTTAAGGCCGTAATTGACTTATTAAAAGATTTTACCTCCAGTTTGGTCCCCTGTGGTCATATTTGAATTGGCTTGGCTAATAAGCCAGGAATACATGGTTATTGTTCCTCGTTGTGCATACTGCTAAGCCCCTTTTTTTTTTAGTTAATAAAGAGGTTAACATTTCAATGAGATTCATAATAAATCTGTCACTGTTTAATTTCTTTGAGCTTTCGTCTTGTCATACTCTCCCTCGAGTTCATGAGACGTGGGTAATGTCCCGGGCTCTATCGCAGCCTGTCAGGGAGGTCTTTCAGCTGCCACACAATAGCGCCAGCCAAGCTTTACTGTGGCTCTGTCTCTCAGTCTCCTTCCATGAATGTACTTCCTCCTCTCCTCCACTGCACTTAGGTAGAATTAAAACAGCACATTGACATCCTATGTCTTAAATCCTTCTGTGGAGCCTTAACTCCAGCCTGAAGCACATAGTAAAGCATGTGACAAACCTGTATGTACAATAAAGGAAGTACAGTAACATTTATAGATTCATTCAAATCTGAGTGCTGATAATGACAATTCAATACAATACAATTCCTACAAGAAGTTCCAGCTGTGCATTTTTCCTCTTTACTGCCTTTGTGGCAGAAAGAGTTGAATTTACAAAGAGGAGAAGAGGCTAGGAGAAGAAAACGTCTGCTAAGGCTGCCACAATCCATGTCCTTTCTTTGTAATGGACTTATTAGATTTGTATTGTCAAAAAGGATTGCCCCTTATGAGGTGCAGGAATTTCTTTTCAGCTGCCATCAGACAAGGTAGTGGAGCGTGGCCGCCTTTCCTTGACAATAACTCCTGGATTTGTCTTTTCTTCACCCTTGTTGCCTTGTCCAACCACCGCCTTGTCTTCCCTTTCCATCTCCACCCCCCCCTCCTTCCTTTCTGTCTGTCTTCCCCCACTCTCTTCTTTCGTCTTTTTCTATGTCCCTGTCTCCCACAGAGATTTGTGCAGCGGACTGTGGTGGCCATGGCATTTGTATGTCGGGCAGCTGCCGCTGTGAAGACGGCTGGATGGGCACTGGGTGTGACCAAAGGGCGTGTCACCCTCGCTGCAACGAACATGGCACTTGCAAGGACGGCAAATGTGAATGCAGTCCAGGCTGGAACGGAGAGCACTGCACTATTGGTAGGATGAGAAGAAGTGCTGGTTTGGGTGGGGGTCTGTGTGTGTACGTCTGTGTGTTTGCGGGGCCAACAAAGGCGCAGGCTGTCCGTCTGCCTGCGTGTGTATGAAGCGCTGGGTGTGTGGGGAAGGGTCCGGTTGGAGAAGAGGGGGGAAAGCATGCTTAATTGAATTTGTGCAACTCGGTAAAGCATGAACAGGTTTACTCAAGGATCTGAAGCTTGCCTTCATGCATTTTAATGTGGGAATGTGCTAAGGTGTCCTTTCATTTTACTCATCCTTTTCCTCATCTATTTATTTGCTTCTTTTTTTTTTTCATTTGCTTTCAATTTCAAATGCCGACATGCGAGTCATTGTGAGCAGGTCAACCACTACATTTAGCCATATGTTTATACCAGCAGTAGCTCCTCTGTAAACTCTTGCAGAAGTTGAGGTTTGAAGACCTTGACTGAATGTCAAGAGGTTTCTTGAAAACCTTGGAGCAGCTGTGTGTTTTGTAGCGTGTTTCATAATGCTTTAGCAGAGTTTGCCCGCAGTGGCTCGTGGGCTGATAATGTTGGCTCTTTTTTATTTTTGCTAAGAAATAGAGAATAGTTAAGATATTGAAGAGGCAAACTGAACTGATCTTTATGAAGTGTCCATAACACTTGATGTCTGCTACTTTTGAGTTCTGGAAAAGCTAGCATTGCTTTTGTGAGCATTTGTATGTCATAAGGGACAGTAATATGTAAATACTATTTGGAATGGCCACTGACACGAGGAAGCGATGGAGTTATATTTGAGTTACGGTGATTGATTTTCTGACAGTTTTCATTGTTAAGCTGTAACGTACACTCATTAAATCATTAAGTGTTTTAATGTAGTTAGCTTCATGATATTTGATGTCAAGACTGTCAAGACGCCTCCAGACATCCGAGGAGACCAGCCAGAGGACGTGCAGTGTGACGCCTGCTTTGCAAGATTACAACTTCATCATTCTGTTCCTGTGTTGCATCAATACTCCTCTCTTCTCTCATTTTATCTCCTCTTATATTCTATTCTCGACTCTTCCTTATTATATATTGGTGAAACGCAAATGACTATATTTAATACTCAAGTGGTGTAGTTAAGTATAATGTTCAGTTATTTATACTTAAAATACATAACACTTGAATGCTGAAGTCTTACTGGGTTGCACATACAAAATATGTGTCTGCACAATGAATCGAAATGTTACTGAAATCAAATATGGCACGGTGCAATTTAGCTGCAATTTTTTAATAAACAAATGAAAAATATGACATTCCCTTGACTACTCGTTGTTCTCCAGATGTAAGGGACATGTTTGCTTTGTAGAGACCCCAGCAAATGTCACATCATCCTGATTTTAATGATCATTCTTCCACGGCAGCCGTAATATCAAAATAGTGGCAGCGGCCATATTCTGCAGCCCTAGTGCCAGTCAAATAAAATATTACATGTTCTTGATTTAATAGCAGGTAACTACCCAGTAGAAGAGTACTGTGTTCATACTATTTCAGTTTAAGTGAAAGGTCCACCACTTCTTTGTTGACAGTGGCCACCTAACATGGTAGCTCACTCATTATCATTCTATGATCCAACCACTCAAGCATCGGAGAGGATGTGGGAACACAATGGCCATCTCTTTCCCCTCTGCCAGAGCATTTCAGTGAACAGACATTTGCAACTCCCACACATTTGTGTCAATAGGGAGATGGGACAAAAGTTGAGAATTGTCCTGTAGGTGAACGCTTTATTCTGTATTCAAGCAGACAAAGATAATTTTTCTCACAGTATTCTCATGCATATCTTGGAGCAGAGCTGCCTGAGTGCCAGAGCATTGACTCAGTCTGTGAATGTTTTATATGCTGGCCTTACATTATTGATGGCCCTTTTATAAGTGCCATATTGAGATCCTCACTCCCTCGACAAGAATATTCCTCAGTGTCATCCATTAAGAAGCCAAAGATCTCAATTTAAATCAATTTTCATTATTGAGAGCTCTGCGTCAGCCCCGGGCCCCATGCTGTGGAGCACAGCGGGTCCAGTCGCACCCGCCATTGCTGAAGCCTCTGGTGACCTCATCGTCTATAGAGGTGTTTCAGGATTAAACGCGCTTTTTGTTGAACATCCTGACCTGCACGGTATTGCTAGAAAGATTTAAGGGTGGTAATATGTGCATCAATCACTTTGCTTTTGAAAGACTCCCCTGAGAGATTCTGCCGATCCTGGCGCTTGATAAACGGGGACAGATTGAAATGTTCTTTCGAAACATATCACTATTTATCCTTTCTCACACTTTACTTATTTCTCTCTCTTTCTCTCTGTCTCTGTCTCTCATTCTCTTTCTCTGTGTTCCACAACCCCCGTCTCTGTTCCATCTCCATCCCTCTCCCTCTGTGTTGGATCGTATGTGTTGTGTTGCTTGTAATGCATGATTTTGCTTCATGCCTGCACTTTTTTCTTTGTTTTTTTTTTTTTTTTTATTTACCTTTTGTGATGTAAACTAACACCTTGCCTTGCTGTCTTGTCATGGAAGTGGCACTGTTCAAACCTCCCTTATATGTCCTGTCTTTTATCTCCCAAGCTCACTATCTGGATAAGGTAGTGAAAGGTACGGCATTCCTCCTTCCTTCCTTCTATTTTGCCCTCCTGCCATTGTAACTCCAGCCAGCATTAACAAGTCATGCACACACACCATGCTCTTCCCCTACATTGACATATGCAAAACACTACGCACCTCTTGTTGCCCCAAACAACTCATTCTAAAGACCCCCACCTCCCATCAACTTTTTGCCATATTATCGCACAGTAATCTCAACTTAGCACTTTCGCACCCGGTGAGTCAAGTTGTGCTGCTTTCTTTACGTGTTGAATATTTGGTTTGTGTGCGGCATTGCTTTCTCAAAAAGGGGGGATGTCGGGAAGGGGTTCTTCATAACCTGTGCCATGCATTATGTATGAATGTGCAGCTGTGAGCAGGGCCTGATAGGTGCTGAGGCCGCATCCTCTCTAATTAAAAGAGTTCATGGTCTGGTTGGTGCAGGGCAAGCAGGGGGTGGAGGCTCTGCAGCAGCCCTGCCTCTCTGCCTTCAGCACCCTCTCTCACTCTCACTGTGTCCTTGGTAATGGACCACCTGGCATGAGAGCGGCTGCCAGAGGAGTCCTTCGAACACTTGCAGCCTCACGTTTGGAGCTGTTTCAGGCAGGCTCGGGCAGGGCTCAGCAGGGGCTCCTCTCTGAAAGGGCTGCCAATTAAGTTGAACTGATGCCAAAAGAGAGTGGATCTTTATTTATCCTTCTAATAAACATTCGGAGCTTACTAATCATCCGTCTCCATTGGTCTAACCAGAGTTGTTTTGTCCATTTGCTCAATAAAAGGACGGCTAATGCCCAGACGTGTCTAGGAGGGGAGGCACTCTCTAATGGCATTAGCCTTCAACTGTGAGTCCATTCCTTCAGGGAAACAAAAAGAAAGTGGATGAGGGATTATTTATTTTTCTTATGATTTTTAATGCTCCACAAGTTACCCCCTTTGTTCTGCGTGCTGATTGCTCCATTCTCCATTTACCTTTTGAAATAGATTCCATGGAGCTTTTCACAGTTGAACAAAAACCCAAATTTCTATTCTACAGCAGAAATGTGACTCTCCACTGGCCTGACAATTACATTAAATCACTATTAAACTCTAAACAATATAAATGCACAACAATCCTCGATGCATCATGATGTCATGCATCCTCCATTTTTCTATATTACTACAAATGGCTCTTTTTCTTCAATTAATAAAAGCAGCCAGATGAATCTGTTCTCCTTTATATTTTTTCATTATTTATTTTTTTTTGTTACAAAAATCTGACTTAAATAAAACGATATCTTTTCAATACCAGTATTTGTGTGAACCACCTCAGTGCATTAACATTACAAAAAATAAACAAAAGATTTTTTGCATTGCATGACACTAAAAGGTCGCTGCTGTAAGACAAGGTACTCACTGAATGTGTATGACAGACACGACTGATGCACACGCCTCTCTCAGAGCTCGATGGCAGATTTGACAGCGCCGCCTAAATTCTTGCCTGATTAGCCGGGCTCGCTGTTTTGTTTATGGTTGCTGGCTCTAGCTCAAGATGAAAACGGTTAAAGTGGTTTGGAATTGTTGTGGGGCAGATTTTACACAGAGCGTGCATCTTGTCCAATTTGTGTTTCCCAGTAAGTTAATGAAATCTTAAATTTCCCCAGATGTCCACTTTCGAAATCTGGGTGCATTTTTTTTTTTTGTATCACTTGCTGCTTCCCTCCCTCAAATCTCCCAACATATTAAAGTAACGTTCACCCACAGCTCCATTCAAGAGAGTAACAGCCTAACTTTATAACTTTAGTTGGCTACAGTTTTGTGTAGTGTGCACACTCACGATTATGATCTGTCACTGCATTTATGAAGAATCTTCCATGTCTGTATCACAGAGCAACTTAGAATCACACGATGTTCATAGCTCCACTCTACAGTAGGTGTAAAGCATAAATGAATGGCTACCGCTGAGAATGCTCGGTGCTTTTATTTAGAAGTGTGTATAAATGTGAGCTTTTCATTGATCCATGGCTGCATTATGGCTCGTGTCGTGATATTGTCCTTTCTTTGTATTGCGACGCCCAAAAATGAAGCTGACGCATTACTCAGCTCATCATTTGATCTACAGCACACATCTATTCTTAGAGCTGCTTCTGCCTTTTATCTTCCGAAATGCTTATCTCTGTTTCTTCCTAAAACTGATCTTTTTCCCTTTAATACACGTCTCCCATTCACCGCACTGACGTCTCTCTTCCTTCTCTCGCGTTCTCATTCACCCACTCTTATTCTCCCTGTGTGATGTAAGAGCATTGAGACAGCTGCCCCAGACTCTTTAGTTGATAAAGTGGGTCAGCTTAACATTCTCTCTATCAAGGCAGCTCGCTAACAACACAAACTGTGACAGACTTTTGCGTTTGATATCTAGAGATGTTACCCTCTGCCTCTGCCTCAGCGAGGGGATACAAATCACAAGGTAGCAGATAAATGCCAAACACCCCTAGAAAAAATGAGTGAGATAATCCTCTGAGCTACGTCCTTGTGAAGACCTATCCAGAAAGAGACGGACGAATGTTTCACCTGTCTTTCTGCTCCAGTCTGCTTTTAGCTTCCCTGGGGTCACACGCCCGGGAATAAGCGAGGCAAAGTCCTCCCCTGCATAATGCAATCGAGCTCAGCGTTATCCACTTCCTACTATCCTTCTATGTCAAGTTTACGCTTCTCTTAATGACAGAACATGCAATCTACCTAAAGGTATTTTCTTATTGATTGTTAATACGAGTCTGGAGACAATTTAACAAAAAAAAGAACAAATAATGATATAGACATGTTTTCAATAATTAATGCAGGGCTGTTGCAGCTCATCTCTTATGCAGATGAAAGCGCAGTAATGCTATGAACATATTGATGGTCACATTCGAAAATCACATAAAAACGGATCTAATTATGTGCAGTAATGCCTACATATACACCAGTGCTGTTATTACCCAGCAGCAGTAGCTGCATAGATACAAGAGGCCAATCTACTGTAGTAATGAGTGAATATTGATTTAGAAGATCCTTCTTATCTGATTTTACTGCAAAGGGATATTAGAAGCTTCACAAAAGGTGTATCAAATTAATCAACTTCAGCTGAGGGTCATTATAAAGCCACCCTCACCCCTTTCAAATCTTAAAATGACTTTAGCCTATTGCTATCAGAGGCTATTAGCAACAAACCATTGTCATCAAATAGCCCACATTGTTGTCTCTGTTTTATTGCTGGCGTTTGTTAACAAACAATCTACCCACAGCATTTATCTGTTACCCGTTAAGCCTGCTTCATTTGATATTCTGTGCCAACCTCTGTCTTTGTCCTTTTTTGTTACACAGAGGGCTGTCCTGGTTTGTGCAATGGAAATGGTAGGTGCACTCTGGGTAACAATGGCTGGTACTGTGTGTGCCAGCTGGGCTGGAGGGGCACTGGCTGTGACACCTCTATGGAAACTGCCTGCAGTGATGTCAAGGACAACGATGGAGGTAAAATCACAAACAACACACAGCTTTGCCTTCTGACAAGCATCAACAGGGACAGACTCTTAACTAGTCTCGATTTGACTGTAGAATTAACCACCTTTGTTCTGGAGGATATACTGTACCTGCTCCATGCCTTACAGGCTTCCTGGTACCCTCATGTAGGCGAGGATGAGGAATGGTTTCCAGTCAGTCACCTGGACAACAGGTTTTTATTAAAAAGCAGCGTAGCTGGCCCGCGGCCTCGAGCATGCACTGGCCCCAGGAGGAAGTCCCTGCTCTGCCCTCTAACTAGCCCCGAGCAGAGCCAGGCACACACACAGAGCCAGCCAGGGGGCTGCACCACTCTTGAGGCCAAATGAGAGACGTGACTTCCTTTCTTCCAGACCTCATTCTGGGCTTGAGCTATGTGCTAGCCCCGCTTATTTATGCAGGAGCTGTTTGTCTCCCCATCACAGTGCAGGGACTATAGAGCTCTCACTGGCAAAGACGGGGTGCTGCTGGGGATTTGACTGACTCCTGACAGCAGGGTTTATTTTTATCACCCATCTGGCCAGATAGGCCCCTGAAAGCAAAGGGTTTGGAGTCCAATGACCCACTTCAGAAAAGTAAAGTGCAGCGCACAGCAGCTCTTTCTGTCTTGTTTTATTTCATGCAGATTACAGGTAGAGTACGACAAGCAATGCTAGAGCTGTTGAAAGGCTCCCCAGGATGAGACTTACAAAACATGGATTTCAAACCGTCAAAATGAATAATACTCCAATGACTCAAATGTATTTGCTTAGTTTCGTCTTCCAGGTGTTTGTCCAGGCTGTTGTTTAATGAGGGGGTGTGTGTGACTTGTTTGACCTTGTCAGATGGCCTGGTGGACTGCATGGATCCAGACTGCTGTCTGCAGGCAACCTGTCACACCACCTCTCTGTGTGTGGGCTCCCCTGACCCCCTGGACATCATCCAGGAGACACAGATGTCCTCTACACAGAGCAACTTGAGGACTTTCTATGACCGAGTGCACTTCCTGGTGGGCAGGGACAGCACCCACATCATTCCTGGTGCCAACCCCTTCGATGGAAAGTGAGTGACAGCACCCAGTGCAACATTCTGCACCAGGACAGAAGTTTTTTATTCTTCTGGGAAGAGATTTCTGTCCTCAACATCGAATTAAATTATCCTTTTTCTGCATTATCGTTTGTTTCTCATGCATCAGTTTCTTGTGAGATCATACATATTCAGCTGAGTCAGTTAAATAAGTAATTGCTGTCATTTAATATGTTTCTCATTTAATTATCGACTCGCTGTGCCTGTTTGTATTCACAGTTGTGTAGCTCTGCTCATTTCCTTTGGTTTCACACTGATCAAATCTGTGTTTTTATAGCATTATAGCAAACATCACAGTTTGTGTAATTCAAGTAATGACATGTCAGGTGCAAGCACAAATCAATCAATGGCTTTTGTTTTTTTACATTATTAATATAGGCCATTGCATTTCCAATGCTATGGTTATTGCACTGACAGATCTTAGCGATTATGAAACATTTGCGCTTTTTAGACCCAAGATGACCCAAAATGTCAGTGCGCGGGTGTTGTTGTAGCTACAGCCGCAGGAGTCTGAAATGGACAGGGACCGGTGGCATGCATAACTAGAACGATGATAGACAGATGATGATGGACAAACATAGAATGTGGCAAAAAGCAAGAAGCCTTCCCTGGCACGAACGGCATCTCATATTCATGTATTGTGATTACTTTTGCTGTAATCCATCTGAGGCCCACTCCCAGAGGCAGAGCTCATGACACCCCAGCCATGGAATCCAAGATGCTTTTATATCAGGCAGGATGGTTGTCAAAGTCCCAGAAGATTCCCCTGCCTCTCGTTTCCTTTGTCTCCTTTTCTTTTCATCTTTAATCGCTTGTGAGGCTGTGTCACCTTATTTGCATCCCACTTGCTTTTGCATCCCTCTCATCTTGGCTTACAATACTCCTATGAAACAAACAGAGAACACAATAATTTGAGAATAAAATAGAGTTCTTCAAATTTTGGTCCCTTGTGATACAATTTTATAAAATGGTGTCAAAAAAAGCTGAAAAATGAAGAAGAAGAAAAAAAAGCACAGCATGGTGTTGTTATTAAAAGGCCTTTTTTTCCTTCTTTGTAAAAGTTATGGCAGAAGGTTGTAGTTTCAGACATTCCTATTTTTAGTCCAGCATAGCTGTTGCTTTGTTCTTGAAGGGAAAATACATTTCAAAAGTGTCCTCGAGTAGGATAATTTCCTTGAATATAATTTGCAACACCACAGTACATCTTAGAACTGGCTGCTGATGGAGATTTTGCAAATAATGTGCTGTTTGTTAACCCAATGTGGACAGTGTCTTAGCTCACAGTTTGCAGTGAAACATGTTTTTATCTCTGATGCTGTCCCTATCAAGCACATGGGTCTTTGTGTCTACCTCTACATCTAATTTGTTCACTAGTGTGTGATTATTTGTTTGTTGATTGGTGGTTTGTTAGCAAAATTACACTTAAATGACAGAATGGATTCCCATAAAACTTGGATGAATCTCAGTCCAGAATAGACCTCATAAACTTCTGGTGTGGATCCAGATAAAGGGATGGATCCAGGATCGTTTTCTTGCTTTCTTTAACATTGCCTTTAAAATAAAATAAAAAAAAACATTAATGGTAATTTCTCAGGGAATGGTGCATGGATGTTTGGAGTATTTAGGTGGCTGAAATCTACGAGTGACTACAGCTTGATGCAGATCCCAGATCTGGTGAGCTTGAATTATGGTGAAGCAGCAACGGGTGGTTGAGAATTTAGTAATACAGGGCTATCATGTTTGATATTGGATGAGGCTTAAGTAAATTGAAGGGGACTGTTGGCCCTTTGGCGAAGATAGCCGCTTTACTGAGTGCCATTCTAGTTTCTCAGTTAGTTATCTGCATCTGCCGTCTGATTTTGAACTTTAGCTGGTAGTGTCAGCCGACACTTCAGGAAAGCACTTGTAACACACTTTCTGACATTTTCCCTCATTGACATTTTTCTGGCTTTCAAGAACCACTCAACATTTTGCAGTTCTTCAGTGGACAGAGGCGTAGAGGGTTGAGTAATACTCTTGTCTCTCTCACAAGGAGATGCAGCCATAAATAAGTAAAATCAAGAATCCAGATATGAGCTGCAAGATTGGAGGCCTCGGCTCACCTAAAAATATCAGTGATAATCTATTATTCATGCTTGGTATTCATTCCCCACCCACTGACAGATATGAGCAGTTATGACAGGGGACTCTGGGACTAAGATGAGCCTCACAGGCATGGTCTCAGCATCTTCCTGATATCCCTGCCCTGGTCACCTGATCATCTCTTAATTGATCCATTAACCACTTCCTCATGCTGGTAGACATGTCCGACTGCTATTTCTGATGTTTCCCACCACAGAAAGCGGCAAAGGTGCCACGGAATAAAGCATCTGCCACTGCATAAAACGTCTCGACTCTCCAGCATGACACATAATACAAGAGACTGCTAAGGCCCAGCAGTGGCTGCTGACTAGAATAGTAAACAGGGACTTTGTCCGTGGAACAATTTGAGCAAAGATTGATAGCTGGCTTATAATAGCAAGGCAAAAGCCTTTCGCTTCATTTACAAGCTTGCACTTTTATTATTTTATTTATAACTCCTTTATTAGCATTAGGCCATTAGTGTCAAAAAATCTCTTGTTTGTTTTGTTCTCAGTGTGCGCTAACCCTTTTAGCAGCATTATATATTTGGAGCTAAAAATTTACATTGTCGTCTGCTCATTTTACACTCTTCCGTGTGCTTAGTTGCCCACAGGCAGGGAATGAGAGGGCTGCAGTGACATGCTTATATTTGCAGCAGGGTTTACCCTATAATCAAGTCATTTGCGTGGGTAATGATGTTTTTGTTGCTTCTGCGGTGATGGTACCATTTATTAGGCTTGCTCATTGAAAGTTCTCTATACTTAAGCCTGGCATGCATTTTTTTTGTATTTATTTTGTCGGTAATATAACAGAGTAGCCTAGGTTCCTCACAATCAGCTGGTAAAGGGGTATTCCAGTTTCAGTTTCCTGACAAATGTAAACTGTGTGGCAGCTGTATGTCTTTGATGCTTATTTGTGACTTTCTGTTTTTATCCAAGGTTGTTCAGTTTCATTCAAAGTCTTTGCTTTCCAGCACTATTCGCCCACATCAGCTAAAATAGGCAGTTTGTGGTAAATTGATAGAACAGTAGGTTTGTTCATGACAAACTGCTGCCATTCGCTGTAAGGCCCAATCTTAATACACCACTACCACTTAGCCCAGCCCTTCATCTTGCATATTCGCACCCAGGGGTAGGGTGCACCGATTGTTGTTGGGATAGAGGGTTAGTATGAAGTGTTAGGATTACACGGCCCTTCAGGCAGATGTTTTTCAGAGGCACACTTCAAACTGAGAGTTATAAAAAGGTCCTTTTCTTTAAACAAGCATAAAACATCATTACTAATTTTGCTAGCTAGCAAAAGTCAGGAACAGCAAAGTTGTTGCACTATGTGGCTCCATTTCATAGGGAGATATTCACTAACTCTTGATACTCCAAGGGGCGGCTCCAAATCGTGGGTTTGGGGTAATGAAATGATCCTAAGTATTAACTAGCTCTCTTCATGTTCCACAAACATATATAACAGGCCAACTTCATTCACACCCTTAATTAGAAAAGTTCAATTGTTAAATGTTTTCCAGTTGTAACATTAAGTAGAGAGTCGGTTGAGAGGAGACGGTTCAAATTGTGCCAGTTCGTCATGTTCAAATTTGGTGAGGAGAATCAGCCTCGTGTGTTAACATTACATACATGACATCAATCGATCCCAAAGCCTCGACGAGACGTCTTGTTATCCACAATTCTCCCTCTTTCAAGTAGATAAACCAGACATGGGTCTTTTTGAGCTCAGGGGCTTCACCTGCTTATTTTTCATGTCCTCACTTTGCTCCCTAAGTGGATGATGTATGATAAACTGGAGGGTGGAGATATTGTGAAGTCCCTTTCGACTTTGTGAATCCTCTTGGACTAGTTAAACCTCGTATGGAGAGGAAGCTTCTGCTGCAACTGCTTCACGCTTCTTTTGCTGCTCTTTCTTTTCTGTTCTATTTGATGTCAATATTTAAATCATTTGTCTTGACAGCGAGGAATCATCTCCCCATGTGGTTCACAGAGGCACGAAGGAGATAGTTCCACTTTTGCAGCTCCATCTGAAGAAAATGTGGATGATTGCCTCTTCAAACAAGACTCTAAAAAAAACTGTCGGCATGAATGACTAATCTTAGACGGCCAGGCCAGTGCTGGGTTAACTTTTGTAGTAATTCTATGTAAATGCATCTAGATAGATCTTTGGGTACGAGTCCAAGGATTCAGAGCATTATCTCCTTGCTTGTTTACTGTGCAGTGGTGGACAGCCAAGGTCTTCTGAAGGGGACACGGCCTAATTAACATAAAACTGGGTTCCTGGGGACCAGGATAGTGTGGGGTGAATGATCTTGCCTCTGGTAAGGACATGTTGAGGGCAGCTACTAACACACAAGTGTTAATTGTTTCCGGTACGTGGCAGTGTTTAAGACCCAAATGTATTAAAAATAGCCATGGTCTAATGATGAAGTGGCAGCAAGGCATTTGTTAGGGGAATTTTTTTTGCAAACGACTACAGAAACGATAGCTGACCATGAGTTGGGCCTCGCTAATGACGAGGGCAGAGCTCAGCGAGGTAGACGTGATACAGCAAGGTCTCAACTCATCAGTTCAGTAAGATTAGGAGGTGAATTTGGATGGCTTCCTACTATTGATTGGTGGGGACTGATGATCAGATTTAATTTATGCAGCTTCTGGAGACCTGATGTCAGTCTGGAAATCTGTCGAGGTCTTGATAACCAGCCAAGCAAGTCTTCCAATCTGCAGTGCTATTATATTCCCTCTCTTGTATTCTGTAATGGAAAAGATAAATCCTCTTTTTTTTAATTAGAGCAAAAGCAAAGTAAGCTTCCTTATCTCATTATCCTGCCATTCTGGGAGGAAAAATCCTCAGAGACATCCCAGTAGGTGTTGTTGGCTCTGCTATGGCTGCTTGCTTTTGTTGTGTACAGTATTTCATTTTGATAACATCTATACCTACTGTATACTTATTCAACCTGTCTTGGATCCATCCATTTTGCATATATGAAGTGTACAGACGAAAAACATATGCAGCTGTGTGTAGAAGGTTTGTAACAGTGTTGGTCTTCTTCTCTCCCGTGCAGCCACGCTTGTGTCATTCGTGGACAAGTAGTGACTTCGGATGGAACACCTCTGGTTGGAGTCAACATCAGTTTCATCAACAACCCGTCTTACGGTTACACAATCACCCGCCAGGATGGAAGGTAAGATCCCTCTACTTTATATTGACACCCACACACACACACACACACAAACAAGAGATGCAAACAAAGAATGCCACTAACAGCTCCCTAAATATGCTGTACAGAGATGTGACAATGATATTTATATTATTGTCAAATAGCGTTGCTTAGCTGTGCTGAATTCTAATGATGGAAGAAAAAAAAAAAAAACACAGTTGCCACCACAAACTGTGCCGCCATTGATCTGCTTCGTGCTTTCATTTGGTCCAATTTTGGAGTTCTCGGCTCAATTCCCAGAGAAATCAAACAAAGCCCTTCTGGTACACTCATAAGTTATGCTTCAGTAGCAGCAGGGAGGGGAAAGAATAAAATATGCCAATTCAAAGCGGCTCACTGGGCCTATGAAACATAGTGCAGATGGACATTATTTATTTCACAATGGAAGATTTAGAGAATTAAGTGAGACATTTAAGTCTAGGCCACGGACCACCAATTAAATTGCTTACCATTTGTCCTCTCTTGTTGTAGCTTAGCAATACTGTTTTTGCCATTAATGTCAGAGGGGAAATTAATCCTTATCCTAATCTTAATTAGTTTATGTGATTGTCTTAATTCTTTTTCCATTAGGTCTACAAATAATGATTAGATTTGTCGTCAGTTAATTCGCTGATCATTTTCTTGATCAGTCAATTAGATGTTTAGTCTATAAAATGTCAGAAAATGCCGAAAGCTGTTGACCAGTGTCCCCCAAAGCCCAAGATGGTGTCCTGGAGTGTCTTGTTTTATTCACCACCCAAAAATAATCAGTTTTCTGTCAGAGGTGTAAAGAAACCCAAAATATAGTCACATTTCAGAGACTGAAATCAGAGAATTGTGACTTTCTTTTCATGAAAAATAACTCAAACGGATACATTGATCATTAGAATAATTGACAGTTGATTAAAAAGTTGACAATTAATCGATTCATTTATTCATTGTTGTAGCTCTCACATCCATAAAATAATACACACTCGATTGACACTGACCATTTACACTGTCTTCCTTGGACATTTCCACATATTGTCTGCCTCAGCAAGAGACAGGAAACCTTGTCAATAAATTCATCCTCTACCTTTTTGCTGTGGCATTACAGTTCCAATAGAGCCCCTTCAGAGAAAGATAGATTGTTGTGTGTTGAAGTGTTCGGATAAAACAAGTGGAAAAAGTCTCTGTTTGGCTTTCTTTGAGCCACTCTGTGCCAGCTGCTTTGCCACCAGGAGAGTTTCTCAGAGAAATCCAGACAAAAAACCTCAGACTGTTTTTCAATGTGTTTCTTTGAGCGAAAGAGAAGAAGGCCTGAGAGAGAAAAAAAAAAAAAAACTTTGGCTAATATTGTCTTTAGAATTTAATTTCTCTTCTTTTCTGAATATGTTTTTTTGGATCAGATTACACACACAAACACACTGTACACACTCACAGCCTCCAATTCCTCCGTATCTCTCTAAATGGTCAGTGTTGGCAAGACCTTGTGGCAAACCAAGCCCCTCTATCACAGCACAGCGTGAATTGGTGTTCGCTCTCCAAGCCCCACTTCCTCCTGACACTTTTATCAGTCACTGACACACTAAAGGCCCACATCTTAGCCGCTGGTTTGATCTTGATCATTCTTGCTTTTCCCCGTTCCTTCCATCTTGTTGTCAGTCTCCTCTTCTTCCTGGTTTTACAGAAATCTCTCATCTCCACCTCATCATTTTCACCTTCCTCACTTATTTCATCTGCTCCTGATCCCTTCACGCCTTTCCCCCTCCAATCTCCCACTGCCCTTAAGCCTTTTCTTTCAGGGCACTACTCTTTCACTCATTTCCTGTGCTTTGCTTGAGCCCAGGTCTCATGTCCTTTTTCCACTGCACTGGCTTCCCTCATCTCTTTCCTTTTCCCATTTAATGCGTGTCCCATTTTTTATTATGCATCACTCAGTTTTTTCCTTCGCAAAGCTCAGTACTCTTTCCTCCATTCCAGCGTATGTGTAAACACTACTCCATCTCTCAG
The DNA here is from genome assembly GCA_963678695.2 of Diplodus puntazzo. Classification (NCBI taxonomy): domain Eukaryota; kingdom Metazoa; phylum Chordata; class Actinopteri; order Spariformes; family Sparidae; genus Diplodus; species Diplodus puntazzo. The sequence continues at coordinate 6,114,962 of OZ023162.1, read as the reverse complement.
GTTCCCCTGTAAACATGCCCAGTCTCCTGCAACTCCCCTGCAATCACTGTAAACTGGCTCAGTGCAGCGTGAAATCAGAAATGCACCTGTTCAGCCACTTAGAAATGGGAAAGCTGTCTCAACTCATTTTTATGATGTGTTCTTTATTGTCCTAAGGCTTAGTTTTTTAAATTACCCTTTCCACTATCTTAAAAAAAGTTTTCTGGCCTAAACAAAAGAGGTTATTTTAGTTTCGGACATTTTCTGACTGGCTGGGCATTCAAACACACCTGTTCCCTTTCATGCTTGTACGCTACAATAATGAGTAAACTGCTAATGTCTGTTATTTAAAAGAAGGTAATAATTAGGTATTACTATGTAATAACCAAAGTAATAACCAGGTATTTGCTTGGTATACACAGTGGGTATATCTGGTTAATGTTATACTGAAATGTATGTGACAGGGTAAGAAGGGGCCCAAAACAAAGAGTCATAATTATGAGGAAGTGTTCGGTGCAATATTTGGATTTAAAAAAGGCAACAAGGTAATATAACATTAGTTCATCCTTTCTTATTTCAAGATGGTATTTTTAAATCTGTTTCCATGTACCTTTTGTTTTGCCCTCTTATTATCTTGGTAATTACATTTCAATTACCAAGATTGTAAATATCAATCTATTATCTAGTAATTACATTGATAGTTGATAGTATTAATCACTCAATGATTACCTCTTTATTATCAAGCAATTACCTCACTATTGGCATTCTATTATAAAATTGTAATGTAAAGTACAACCTGCCAAGAGGGTTCTGTTTTCACCCGTGTCTGTTGGTCGGTTGCTTGGTCGGTTTGTCAGCAGGATTGCACAAAAAATACTGAACAGATTTCCATGAAACTTGGATGAAAGATGTTTCTCAGTTCAGAGCTGCCGAGTAAGATAAGGACTGTTTGGCCTTGGCCATTGTAGTTATTATTATTGTTGTTATTTATTTTTTATTTTTCTTGTGGCTATCTTTTTCCTTCATGGACACTGCAGTCTTTCTGAAGTGGACACCAATGTGTTACTGAGTTAAAATAGTGTTTACAGGTGAATGAGGACAAATGAATGAGGATTTAACTGAGCTCCTAATTGGTGACGAACATACACGTATAAAGTGCCCACATCACCTATCACCTGGGCTTGTGCACAGTCCCTTATCATCCTTACTATTTTTTTTGTACTTGATTTACTTAAAGATTAAGTAGATACAGTTCTTACAAATCTACATGGGCTGAGAAATGATTGTGTATAATTTGCACAAGTTCACTGGCAGGGTTAAGCTTGAGCTTGATGCATTCCTTGAGGGCATAAGCAAGCAAGGCTGTTGTAGGTAGCCTAATAAGTTTTGTCACATGGCTTAAGGCTGTTGTCATGATTGATAACAGCCAGTGAATCCCTTCATCGATTGGCCACGCAGCCCATGAGTATCTGTCCAGGAGTGTTTTGAGCGTGCATAGCCTGAGCCTGCCAGGTGTCATGCAGACTGACCAGCTGCAGCTCTATGGCTGCTGATGGATCACAGCAGCACAAGGGTACCACTATCACAGCCCCCATCCGTTCTGCAGCCTCCCCACCGCTGGCCAGACTCACTCTACTCACACTAAACCAAGGGCAAAACACCAACAGTGGAACAAATGGTTGTTTATCACCACAGTCAATCAGATGTTTACCCTCAAGGGAAGTTAGCAGATTCTTTATATAGTAGCTTAAAACCAAGAGGGAGGTCACCTGGTTTAGAGGCCACAATTTGGACCTACTGCTTTACCTGCATTGTGGGAAAAGAAGCCTTCAATGTGAGGATGAGACCCCATCCCAGGGGCCTTGAGGTGACCAGGTGCTAATTGGCTCTTAGAGAGAAATGACAAGAACTGCAGACCAGTGCAGGTGCAGGCATGCTGCTGTCACCATGCAGCAGTCGTAGATGATAAAATCGCCAAAGTGCAGCCTGTTTACTGAGACCCACTCAGGTCAGACCAGAGGCAGAGGCCCCTTAAATGCAACAGTGGATGGGATTGCATTGCAGGGCTTTTAGACTGATGTTAGAGTGGACAGCCTTCATCTGAGGGATCGATAGAGAAGTGGCGGCTGCCTGCATCCTGCAGCACAAATCTCTCTCTCCCACATATAAATGTGAGCACAGAAGCAGCGCATTACACACGCATGGCGGGGGGGGAAATCACTTGTGCTGAACTTAAAGCATGTGTCTACTGTTTTCCATTCTTCAAATAAAATCTACAGATTGTGACATTAATTAAGAGATGTGCTTCTAACATCTTGATTAGTCTTCTTATTGTATTTTCAGCCTGTGTGCGCCTGAAAGATAAAGCTAAATAGAAAAACAGCATCCTTTCTTAACAGTCTTCATTTATTAAAACATGCTTGTATTACTGTTTGATCTGTTGTAACAACACTTAATTAGAAAATAGACATTATATTCACTGTAAAATGTGGCACGGTTTAATCCCCAACACACAGCAGATTACATGCATCACTAATGGGGATTTTCACAGAATTTATTTAAAGAATGTATAATTTATCATCCTTGTATGTGTTTCAGCATTCATCCTCTTTGACATTGTGCACGTCTGTGTTCCAGTTTTGACTTGGTGACCAATGGGGGCATAGCTGTAGCCCTGCACTTCGAGCGCGCTCCATTCATCACCCAGGAGCATACTCTCTGGTTGCCATGGGGACGCTTCTTTGTCATGGATACCATCGTCATGCGACATGAGGAGAATGACATCCCAAGCTGTGACCTCAGCAGCTTTGCCAGGCCAAGCCCCGTGGTGTCCCCGGCTCCGCTCACCGCATTTGCCGGCTCCTGCTTTGAAAGGCGCACGGTCGTTCCTGAAATCCAGGTGACCACTCCTCACCTCCTCACTGCCCTGCAGGTTGTGATCTACATGGGTCCCCCCTTCAGATGATTCATGCCACATATCTAGGAGAGACTCTCAGGACTATTTTTCATGTACAAGAGAAATAGTGACTGTGGCTCATGGCAGTACTGTGATTTTATCTCTCTAGTGTAATTGGTCTGCGGAACTTGGGCGATTTACAATGTGCATTGTACTGTCTCGCTGCAGAGTGATGATGATTACTTCACACACAGAAAACAGCCCGGACTTTTTAAATTTCTCCAGGGTTGAAGGCTTCCAGGTTAAGCATACAAGTCTCGAGAGGATTTGCTTTTATATTTCATAACTGTATATATATTTTAATATCTGTCTACATGAGTGTGTGTCTTATTGGTGCAGACACACGCTTGTATGTGCATGTGTATGCGGGGAAATGTGTGGCTACTGTGTGTCTAGCAGGCATCTCTGCACCCTTCTCTAATTACTCTGTCTCCCTCTTTGCTTCATAAGATTTATGGCGTATCAGTAAATTTAGTATGCAGTTCTGTCTATTTATAGTAGCGTTGTCTTTGCTGTTCCTTGAGCTGTGAGAGCACCACACAGGGATTTCATCGTAATTGTACTTCCAAAAGAAAATTTTAAGCAATTAACCAGGCGTAGCTAAACTTTGAGCAGTTAAAAAGAAACATATCATGCTGTAAGTGACACGTCCTCTGACCAATGTCGCTTTGAGTAGCTTTTTTAATTGTTACTCTACATCTTGTTCTGCACCTTCGGAGACAGGCGGTGCGAGGCGACTCAATTAGAGCAGAGAAGAGTTGGTCAGCCAGACCAGTGGTGGCGACCCTTGATCCTCAATAAGGACACTGTGCTGACCTCCTGCTGTATTGCAAAGAGGTTACCGGTCTGTCTTCAGTGGGTTACCATGTGTTCCCTTGCTGAGCAAAATTTTATTACTCTATATCTTATCGGACTGTGCAAGCTCTGATCCCAAGGGCACTCCTTTGATGTCATTGTCAAATGGATTGCAGGCAAGAATGTTGTCCTAATGAAGGACTTGCTATTATTAAATCAATTATGAAATATACTCACTGGAGGAGTACATAATGAAGAAATCCTTCATTGGGTTCCCTGTTACACAGGAATATAATTGTCCTCTAATTGATGTTTCTAATCTTCCCTTGGGTCCATATATTTGGTTGGAGGGAAGGCAATGAAAGATTTGTGACAAGGTTAGATAGTGACCACTGACCGAAGGAATGACAAATTGATAATCTCAGTGAAATAAGGGACATGGAGAGGCGTATATATTAATCCTACAGTAAAGACTGAAGAAAACAGAATTTTAATCATTTTGATATTTACAATTCCTGTCGGCTCGATAAAGGATTTATGTTCGCTTGCTGTTAATGGCTATGTTTACACGCACAGAATATTCCTGTTTTATGTCCATATTCCTTCCCAGCTATTTAGAAGGGAATTTGTTTTCCATGAACTGTACAACTGAACACATACTCTAATAATTGAACACAGCGTCCGTCGTCAATTTTTAACCACCTTTGCCAAAAGGCTGGTGTTGCAATATTTGTGCCAATCTGGTGATATCCAAGTGTTTTAATGGTAGTAGAGGTGTTTCTCCTTCTGACCAGAAATGTGGGCTTTTCTTTTGTGCATGCATCACTACTACAGCCTTGCAAAACTGTTGGCTAGCCTAAACATAGTCACTAAGAAGATTTTTTTTTTTTTTTTTTCTTTTTTAATAGTCTCTACAGGAGGAAGTGCCTATACCAGGGACGGAAATGAAACTCGGCTATTTAAGCAGCAGGACCCCAGGTTACAAGTCAATACTGCGGGTGACCTTGACCCACACCACGATCCCTTTCAACTTGATGAAGGTTCACCTCATGGTGGCTGTGGAAGGCAGGCTGTTCAGAAAATGGTTTCCCGCTGCTCCAAACCTCTCGTATGACTTCGTGTGGGACAAGGCTGATGTCTACAGCCAGAAGGTCTACGGCTTGTCTGAAGCTTTCGGTAAGTGATCAAGTATATATTCTCATATTTTACTTGTTTTTAGCGTTTATTTAATCCAGAACACGTGTGGTTCACTGATTCTACTTGTATATGTGCTTGTGTCCTTCAGTATCTGTGGGTTTTGAGTATGAGTCATGTCCAGACCTTATTCTGTGGGAGAAGAGGACTGCTGTTCTTCAGGGCTACGAAACCACTGCCTCTAAACTGGGAGGATGGACTATTGACAAGCACCATGCTTTAAATATCCAGAGCGGTGAGTCAACTCGTAAACCCTTTTTGAATGATTATTCTCACCCACTCTTTCAAATAAAACACCTACTCAAAAGATATTTTTATACTGCAAGAAATCTTAATTTTTACACCTTATTTATTCCATTGTCAAGTAATCATTTATCACTGTGATGAAGAAAACACTGCAGTTGTACTTCTTTCAGGAATTTGTGTCAGCGCTTAAGAGGACAACATACTGTAATGCAGATCACTACTGCATATAAACATAATCAGATGTGAAGACAGTTATTTATTTTACACGACTACCAGCAACACAAGTCAACATTTGTGTTAATCATTTATTTAGTCTATATTGGAGATGTGAAGAAATGCCAATTTTGTCATTATTCTAAAGCTTTTAAATTGTGCAATCAACACTTACATCAGGACAGCTTAACATAACTTGTTTTATCATGTTTAGCCTCGTTAGAACTCAATAATATAATTCTTATTGGTTGCTATCGAAAAAATAGTTTGCTGCAATCATATTTCACACATATCATTCAGTGTGTGCTCAAAAGTGCAGATAAGTAACTCCAAGTCTGCTAAGTGCCTTAGGTGATGCTTTTAGCGTAACATTGAATTGTCTTCCCTGCTTCTGACATTTTGAGACTTTTTCAATTCAGCAGTGTCATGATGTAGCCTCAGACAGATCTGACTTTTCTATTACCACTGTCCGTTTTTAGGTGAGGGGGGTCAATTTTCTTATTGCCAGCAAATTACTCCTGAAAGGCAGGAGTGGGAAGAAAAACTTTGGGCACCACCTGTCACTAGCAAAGGCTTCACAGTCTGTTTGTGTCTAGAAGGGCTCATCAGATGAGATGAGGCATACTTATATGAAAAATGCTCAGGAAGGTGGCACTTTGATCTGTCACACTCAATGTGCCGTCCGAAGGAGGGAGAGAGCCGCTCCTTGTTCCCCCCACCACATCCACTGCCAGTTCCTCCACACCAAGCTTTCCTTTGGCAGCACCATGCCTTGTTCATGCCCAGCATTTTTAGAATCATCCCTAATTTAATTGCTGTCAGTCTGCTACTCCCAGCAGCAGCAGCCCCTAAGATTAAATCACGTCCCACGAAAGGGATGCTTGGCTGATCTCTCCTGATAGACCAAATGTTGTGCTGCTCAAAGAACTCAGGTCACCAAGTACCATCAGAAGCATAAAAACTACCGCAGACATGCAGATGCTGAATTTCAAATATGATTACATTGATTGGGCAGCAGAAGCATCTTTCGATTTACATATTTGAACACGTTCCAAGAGTATATTCACTCTAATGGAAACATGGTGCTCGTGTGTGTGGGTGCATGCCTGGATGTCAAGCACATAAACTCCACACATATGGCTCGATTGTTGTTCATGTGCAGAGCCGGTGGAGGTAGGAAGGCGAGCACAGAACCATTTTTAATCAGGGCAAGTCAATTTTTTTTTTTTTTTCGATTGTGCCTGTGTGGTAATTTTTCTAGCTCCAAGAGATTCCACTTGTGCCAAGGGCTTTTTGGTCCCTATTTTGGCGTGAAATTGCGCCTGTGTTTCCATCCGCTAAGACCACCTCTTATTGCAAACACAGGCACACTGAGCAATTTTCATGGCTTCATTTCGCAGGGGTGCACACACAGACCTATTCAGAATCACAGCAGATTCTGTATCTGTGTGTTGACTTTCATTCTCTTTCAGAATATCCAACCAATACTTATTTGAAATTGCATTAAGCAATGTTAAGCCACCAGGATACAAAGAGTTGCCATTTTAGAGCACAAGAATAGTCTTAGCATAACAAGTTCCCATCAGCAACACGTTTGCAAATTCCTTCTTACCAGGCCAACAGAAAGAGTGCAACATGAGCATCCCATAAAAATGCTTTTGCTTGCAACTTGCTAACTGCACCCCACATTATTACACACACATCAAGCAGCAAGGGTATCTTGATTAAATGATTAAATCTGACATGGAATTTGCAAACATATTCATGCAGCCCTCTACGCATCTCTACACACCAGACTGGTGGGATATTCTCTACAGATTCCAAGTTTGCAAACTGTAAATTACTGCATGTGTAGACGGCAGCACCAGGATTTGTCTCAAGCTTGTTGAAAAATGTTGCAACATTTTATTATTTAGGCAAAACTACAAACTATATTTCTTCAGATTGATTGGGAGCTGTGAGCAAAAGCAATTATGCGAATTGCATGAACAATTTTCAGAAGTGGGATTAATATGTAAACATACCTTAATATGACTAATTGGGTGCAGACTTTGCAATTATTGTGGTAAAAAGTACAGCAGTTAGTAATAATGCAACTGCATGAATCTAATTTTCTTGTAAAATATGTTTGTGTTCATCATTACACATGGACAGAATTTCAAGTGCCTTGTGAAAAATGCAAATTCAGCATGAACTGAGACATCATCTGCCATTGGTAATATCATTTGGGTGATGTATATTCATTATTGGGCCGCTGCCAGATAATTCCTGTCTAAGAAGTTATTTTGTGGAGAAGCTGGACGCACTCTTGGCATAAAACAGTCTGCTGCTGCTGTCCACTAAGATTAGAGAGGCGTATACAGCTGCCTCTTGTTTAAGCCCACCAAAATGTGCTTATTCTAACTACAGGCAACACCCATTTTCACTTGCTATCCTAGTCTGTAACTGCAATTCTGCTTGTGTCCATTAATGTTTGAGGAAAATGGAGCCAACCTTCATACTGTGCTCAATCTAAACAGGTTGCAGGTGTTACTTATTTCTTTCCTGTGCCCTCATTAGGTATTCTTCATATGGGCAACGGGGAGAATGTCTTCATCTCCCAGCAGCCTCCTGTAATCGGCAGCGTGATGGGGAACGGGCGCAGGCGCAGCATCTCCTGCCCCAGCTGTAATGGCCTTGCCGACGGAAACAAGCTGCTGGCCCCTGTGGCTCTGGCCTGCGGCTCAGATGGAAGTCTGTACGTGGGCGACTTCAACTATGTGAGGAGGATTTTCACCACGGGGAACGTCACGAGCGTCCTGGAGCTCAGGTAATGGGAGGAGTAGCCAGCTAACATCCACTCTGGACAACGAGCTCAGATGGGCTTGCACACAGGTCATAAACCACTGAGGTCTATTGAGATAGACAGAAATGCCCTAAAGGCCCAGGATTGATGGTCCTGGTTCTCTCATCCACCTGTATCAGCTGGAGTTTGGCCCTGATAGGGGCTGAAGTGGATGTAATGGGGTCTTAGCAGAAGACGTTCTAGGACAAGATTAATTACTTACTTAATGTCAGCAAAGACAAGTTTGAGTAGATAAGAAATGTAATGTTTTGTCATGATTCTCTTTTAACAACTGTTCTTCACTAACAACTGTTTTTCTTCTTTTTTACTCTATCCACTAACAACTAACATTTCCTCTCCTTCTCTCTCATTTTCTGCTGCTTTTGGCAAACTGACAGAAATAAAGACTTCAGGCATAGGTAAGCAATTAAATTAATATAGAAAAAGGATTGAGTCCACATCCATTTGACGCTGAAGTGACCTTTTGGGCCCGTTTCAGACATGCACTTGTGAGCTGCTAGAAGATCATATCTTAAGATACTGACTTTTTCATTTTCATCTTGATAAAGCTGTTGATTTGGCGGTTTAAATGTCTGCTGACTTTAATTAATCTCTGGATTTGGAGACTTGTTCATTACAGTTTGTTGGCATCTGTGTGTGTGATTGTAAAGAGAGAATGCAGCTGATAGATGGCCACACTTCCTCAGGTTTGGCAATGGAGCTGAAATGACGTTTTCCAGCAGTATAGTACAATGAGACATGTGTGAAGTATTCAGTAATGTAGCATTGTGCCTTTTTAAATGCAAGTCTTTAATTAAAATGGTAGTGGATTGCCATCTGTCGAGGAGTCTCAACATTTCAGAGTGTTCTATAGAACCAGTTGTTGTATAAGATTTTATCCTTGGCAGGTGGCGGTAAGGAAAGCCTCTGTGTATTGTCTTTAGATACCATGTCTTAGATAAAGGGCTATAAATTGATTTTCTATCAGAGGGTCGTGACTTGCCAGGGAACACGTCGTCAGACTGAGGAGGAAAAGCCAAGTGCTGCTGGTCACTGGCCTCTATTTTCCGAATGGGCATATTAACAAAACACTCAGAAGCTCTCTGTTGTTTTTTCTGTCTCTCCACAACTATATTTTCTCAGTTGAGCTTTAACTGCAGATGAATTGTCAACAATTGTAGTCATCGATTGACCGTTTCAGTCCTATGTTAAAGCAAAAAACGTTTGCTGATTCCAGCTTCATACATGCAAGGATTTGCTGCCTTTCTTTCTTTCAAAAGAAGCATTTTGAATATGTCACTTGGGTCTCGGGGAAACTGTGATTTTGTCTACTTTTATAGACAAAACGTGAAAATAACCAGCAAGTTAATCGTTCATGAAAACAATTATTAGTTGTTTTCTTTTTCTCTTCATAATATATGAAATAATTCTCTGTGGAGCAAAATATGGTAACATCCTTACACACACTAAATCGAAAGAGGCATCAAAGCTCAGTCCCTTTGGTTTCCGTACTCCAAAAACATTTGCATGTTAAGAGGAGATTTATCCAGGAAAACACAGCATGTGTCTGTATAAAACGGGTGGCTGCCTCCTATTCATGTGTGAGCGAGCGATAGGGCTCGGAGGTGGCTGATCTCACTACAATGTTCATTGACCCCCTACTAAGGATGTCCCCATCCACTCCAACCATGCTCACTCCATTGCCGTGCCAGCATGCTGCAAAATCCAATTATCTTCTACAAACTAGATGTTGTCAGTGAATATAGATGGAGTATGTGGCCATAGCTCAAGGTCAGGGAATAACGCCTCATAGTTTCAAACATGGTGGGGGACCAACACTGTTCTACATGTAACTGGGAGCCGATAAGGTATCAGCTGATTGCACATTTCAGATAAAATGCAAAGTGGATTCCAGTTATTGAGCCTTGCCACTGACCTACTCAAAGACAGCAGTCGCTTTTCTAAGCCAGCTGCCTGTACCTGGAAACATACTGTAGACCAACATATCAGTCAACTTGGTCAGTGGGCTGATAGTGACATGTGCGCCTGAGGTTTTCTGCAGTGTCCTGTCATCACTGATTCATTGAAGGTCAATTGTCATTTAAAATTATGTGCTGGAGTTGACAATTCCACAGACCCACTGGTCCTCCTTCTTGTTGTATTAAAAAAAATATGGTTTGGCACTGTCATACTGACCATAAGCCCTAAAAGAACCCTCAAGGTTATCATTGAAATTCTGTCTTAATCCACTTTGAATGACGCCCTGCTGACAGGTTTCTCCATAATGCTTATCGGGTCTGGCAGAACTGTGCTGTACCCTGCCCTGATAACTATGGTCATCTCTAAGGTGGCGCTAACTAGGGCTTTCACAACTTTCACAACCAGACTTTCACAACTTTCACTTTTAAGAGATTTATCATATTTTTTTCACCCAATGACTATCATCAATTTTCACCAAAACAACCAGTGAAGCGTTAACTAATGTAGCTGGGAACAACCAGGGATAGGTGATATACAAGAGTCCTCAATTGGCTCTGAGAGGCTGTTTCAAAGTGAGCTGCAGTATTATTGGGCTAAACCCTCAGCAGGCCTGTCTGAGCTGGAGATACTGTGTTACTGCAGTCTTTCCTTCTCTAAATACCTTAAATACAGCGACAGTTAAAGTTCTGTCCAATTTCTGTTTTAGGAGGAATGTTCTAAATAGCCTACTATGATGCGTTATGCCTTCTCTTCTCCCTTCATTACTGCACCACGCTAAAATCTCTGATCATTAATCTACTACAATGCATTGTATCAACTAGTGTTGTTTTATTGTTGGCTTGTTAATATTCTGTAAAACCCCACTAATTATTGCATTACTAAACTGGTTTCTAATCCTTTGCTTTGTCTGGCCAACAGTCAAATCCCAACGATGTTCAATTTAAAATGATTTGGTTATATTTTAAATGATTAAGACGTGTCGTAGATAACCAAAATTTTTGTTGATGAATTTGGATGCAATCGACAAATAGAACTAGTTATAAAAGGAATCAGTGAGCTGTTTTTCACGCTGGTGGCACCTGTAGAGAAAAGACATCTTATCCAAGTACCATCTGTGCCATGTGCTGTAGTTATGGGAGTAGAGACAAGTCTGTCAAATCTGTCAGTCATGTCTGCCACGTTCAAAATACATGCCTGTAGTTTTTACCATCCGGTAAATATTTAATGCCATCAGGCTTAGGTGTTTTTAGTTACAATCTCTCAAACTTTGAATTTTCAGCGGAAGATCATGTGTTTTTTTTAAGCAGGAGCTGTTTTTTTAAGTCAACAGCCCCCTCTGTCACTTCATTTGTACTGCTATGGATTTGTCTACAGTCATCTTTATTTTCTGTGTTTTTTCTGACACCTATTCTGTCTGGAGCATGCCAATAGATTGCATACATCCCGCCACAGCAGGATTGGTTATATTTGGTTCTATTGTCTGTCTGTCAGGTTGGGCAACCTCCTGTGGATATGAGGGATTACTTTGTTGACTTGGTTGGAAGTTTGATAGGATATTTTTTTTCTGTGCAGGAATCCCTGCCTGATGGATGCATTGTGTGTTTGGATTGCCGCTTTCGCTTTGCATTTGTATTTTTCTCTAAAAAAAAAGTCCCAAGGTGAACGGCAAAACCAACTTGTTTGTACCTCCTCTGGCATTAACCAGCGCACTGCTACTGTATAGATACTGTTTGGTTTCTTATTGTTGTTTTCGGATTTTATCTCAGAGATTTCTCGGGCCAGGGATGGGGGAGTAATTAGACTTTCTGTCAAAGGATCCAGTGTACCCCACGGACCTAGTCCCAGTGGTCCTTCGTTTCTCTGGATCCCCTCCAGCATCACAAGCTTTTTAATAATTTGAAAGAAACTAGACATCTGTATCTATACATATATAAAGTATTTTTGCTTCCTATTTTTTTGTGTATAAGTCACAAACACATTTATTCAGAGTGGAGTTTCCACACTCTTTTGACAACAGGGATTTCTAACTAAGCTGACTGTATTGTAGATGAGTTCTAAGCTCCACCATTATGTCATGTTTAATCTCATTCTATTTTGCCATGTTTAATCTCATTCTATTTTTTTCTTTTTCCGTGTCCTTGGTTTAAACTGTAATTGTGCCCAATTGACTCTCTAAATGGCTTTTGAATCCATTTTAATTGTATTACACAATGTTTCTTATTGAAAGCGCTGTAGCCCTTCCAGCTTTATTGACTCAGGCTTCATCCTCCCTTTCCCCTTCTCTCAGCAACAGCCCCGCTCATAAGTACTACCTGGCCACCAGTCCGGTGAACGGTGCTGTGTACCTTTCGGACACCAGCAGCAGGAAGGTGTTCAAGGTGAAATCGCTGCGCATTGTGAAAGATGTGGCCAAGAATCTGGAGCTGGTGGCAGGAACTGGTGACCAGTGTCTCCCGTATGATGACGCTCGCTGTGGGGATGGAGGAAAGGCTGTTGAGGCCACTCTCACTAACCCGAGAGGTATTGTATGGATGTTACTGTAATCAATGTAGTGTGCGGTTTCAAGTCAGTTGGAGATCTTAGAGGTCTTCTCTTTTCTTCTCAAATAGACTAGATTGCTGTAATGGATAGTTGAAGAGCTTAAACAAGTATTCATTTAAATCGATTAGGTGTCAATTATTAAACTGATCTGGAACTGCTCTGATAGTTGATGAATAATTTAGTAATTTCTAAAGAAATAAAATTCAAAATTATTCTTTTTTTCTGGTCTCTTTACTCCTCTATGACGGGAGACTGAATATCTTTGCAATGGGTACAAAATAAGATATTTCAAGATGTCATCTTGGGCCTTGGGAAACACTCATCTATGTTTTTTTTCCCCATTTTGACATCTTTTAGACTAACAACTGATCAATTGTGTGTTGAAATAATCAACAGATTCATCGAGGATAAAAATAATCGTTAGTTGCTGCTGTAGTTGAAGACAGGAGTCCCGGAGGCTCGATCAATACTCTTCAGTTTTAATGCATTATCTTCCTCATCGTACTCACCACTAACAAACATACAACTCAGTAGCTTCAGTCATTTTAAAACTCTTATTTTTTATAGCATTCAATCTGCTTCGAGGGTCTTACTTTCCTTGTTGCTCCATATTTGGATGATGCATTAGTCATTAGATCACATGCTTACTGTTTGTCCTCCATCGCGCTGACATTGTGAATCACATGTACTGAAATAACACTGAAGCACCACTGAAAACGGGAACCATGAATTGTATAATGAAAATACAACGTTTCTTCCCTAACTACTGCAGACTAGATGTTCATGGCTGCTTAAATATTGTTTGACAGACCCTGAAGTAATAGAAACATACAGAGATGTGCATTGCTGAGATTAGTACCCTCAGTTGCACTGCTGTTTGAGGCGAGAGAGCATGAGGAAAGAGGCTGCGCTGATGAAATTTCTGTGTAATTAAATCAATATGTACAGTACTCTTCATCTATTTTGATGTTTCTATTGTTCTCCATTATTGATTTTAAAAAATCAATCCTCGCATTAGTTTTCATTGCTGTGATTAGTCTTTAATTTTTAGTGCAGTTAGTAGTGCTTAATTGTCATTAAGTGGTGCTCTGTCCTCACATTAAGTCACAGATAAACAAAATAAATGATGGCTATTTTCCTCCTCTGTCCATTGGGTGACTTTTCATCCTCAGGCATTACGGTGGATAAGTATGGTGTAATCTTCTTTGTGGACGGGACCATGATTCGCAGGATTGATCAGAACGGAATCATCTCCACTCTTCTGGGCTTTAATGACCTGACCTCTGCCCGACCTCTCAGCTGCGATGCCGTGATGGACATCTCTCAGGTACGACCTCTCTGACCCAGGCAGCCGGCATGTGTTTTCCTGTCTCTCAACCTAGACGAGTCTCCTTGACTGACCCTGGTCTCCGGGATGCTTACTCCCCCATGTGAGCTTTTGTTTTCATAGCTGGAAGCTCTTCAGATCTAGTGGTCCTTGGTCTACTTTTGATCCATGTTTGTTAATTGGCTGCAGTTTTTAGATTCGCACTGCTTGCAACAGATACTACGATAGAAGAAGGCAGTTAGAGCCTAAAGGCATTTAGCATTCTGTGGGTTTTCAGACTGAATATTGTTTTCCTGTGTTCACTTAAACCAATAAAATGTCTGCAAACCAATATTAGTGATACTGTTATTTCGTCACGAATGTAGGCGACCAAAGTAGTTCAGCTCAGGTCAGATCTTTACTGCTCAATGAGCTTGTTATGCAGCAAGGCAGAAAAACACTAAATAGTATGTGTTAAAAAGTAAACATACTATACCTTTGAATCAATATTCAAAGACTGGTAAAGATAGCGAGAAGCAGAGCTCTTAAAGTGTTTAAGAAGTTTTAAAATCCCACTCCAGTGCAGTGCATATAAAATAAATAATGAAATTAATGACATTTTTTTTTGCAAAACAGCCTCTCTGACCATAGAGGGGGATGTCCAATTCATTAAACCAAGGATGGTCTGGATTCACCGAGATAAATGTCGTTGGTCCAGATAATTATGAATTTGGGAAAGCAGTCCCAATCACAGCTGTGCCAGCCTGGCAAATGACAAGCTTTAAATCACCTCATGAGTTACAAGCGAGGACTAATAGAAAAGGAAAATGAGCAGTTGAAGGGACTCCCAAAGGAAGAGAAATAACCATAGAACCTGTTAACAGAGCCACCCTGAAACCAGAGGTGGCACGGCAGCAGAGGGGAGCTTTCATGTCTGTGTCAAGTGGCCACACGGCCCCGAGCGCAACGAGCCTTCAACCTATAGCTGAAGGGGGATGACAAGGATGACCTATAACCTCGCTGGCTCCCAGTTCATGCACACATGTTCGCTGATGCACACAGACACATGTACACACACGTACACACTATGCACACATACAGTATGCACCAGACCACCACTACACCAGACACAACACATCCCCCAGGCAAGGACGCTGCACCGAGGTCACATCACTCTCTTTCGCTCAGTGACTTCCCCATAGAGGTGACGACAAAGATATTTTTTGCATGCTGTAGCAGCCTACAGTACGACATTGGCTGTTTTTTTCTTTTTTCTGACATTATAATTTTCAACTTAAGTAGTTACAGCAGGGGTTGTTTCCTTGTGAGTCTGGCTAGTTTGAAATATTACTAAAACCAGACGTTACAGCTATCCTGAGGGTACAGTTGCTGCTCCATAGCCCATGGTGAATGTGCCTGTATAACCAGGTTATGTGCTCAGAACCTGGTTATACATGAAGTTACAGTGGTAACTGTGCTCAGCTGTGTTAAAATGAGCTTACTGGTCAGAGGTATAGGAGTTCATGCTGGACACAGCTTTCTTTGTATCTTCAACACATCAGTGAGCCCTGAATTTCAATTTACTGACAGTATTAACGTGATAGTTAACTGTGTGTACGTGCAACTCTGCGCCATGCCATTTGTTTTAATTTATAGTCGACAGTCAGTTATTAGGCAAAGATCAGGCTACAGCCTCATCTGGCATGATATATCGTAATTCAGGGAGCAGTGAAAACTATTGAGTTGCTCAGGCCCTTCAGCAGCCACAGAGCGAGGTTCACTCATTCAGTGGCTGTAATAACTGTTTATTTAGAAGCTACCCAAAGGTGTTTTGTAATTTTGGAGGGGGCTCTGTGTGTACACGTCTCCAGCAACTGAAGCCAAACAAACTGTGGCTTTGGTCCTGGAGCAGGAATGTGAAAAAAAGCCTGGTGTTCAGACTTTGTGAGGAGGCAGCGTAGTTAACGATACAGCAACTGCACCTTTTTCTTCATTAATGGCTTTGTTGCTTTGTTTGGGTGGTGAGAGAGAGAGAAAGACAAAGCTTTAAAGAAGGCGTCTCGACCCAAAAACAATAGGCTTTTAAATGCATAGCATGAATTAAGTTATCCATTCACACAAATTTTTAAATCCAGTCGAAAAATTGTTGAATGGATGGCAGGATTTACTCATTTGAGAACACTGATGTTTAAATCAAGAGTACAAATTACGATTTCAAGAGCACAAATTATTAAATTGAGAGCACAAACTAGTTTTTTTTTCCTCCATGACCCCCCAACCCACCCCGCCCCTTCCGTCCAAAAATGGATCGTATGAGTTGTCTATAGTATCTATAATTGTTTTGGTTTTACTCCCAAGACAAGACCATGGGCTTTAATGATAAGATTTGATTGATGTCTTAGCCCTGCTTCATGTGCATCCACCATGCCCCATCGTGTATGAAATCGAGTACGACTAGCAAACAGGTCCTGAGGGGGCCTGTGATGCCAGTGGAGAGAAGCTTTCTGTGTTGAAATGATGTATTCAGCAGAGGGAGCAAAGCCTCCAGCTGCCCATTTCCAGCCCCGGGGGGGACTCCATCCCCCTCATGACCCGTGCTACCCCCCCTGCACACAAACACAAGCGCCTATAGATGCTCAACATCCCAGCTCCACAGCAGCGAGGACACAGGCAGACTGACTGCAGCTCTACAACGATGACAAATCGCACAAGCACTGCCAGAGACACTCAGACAGTAAAAAGCATCCATTAAAAATTCATCCAGTGCACGTAGCTTCCTACTTCAAACACTCCCCAACCCCTCACTTAGGACCAGAGTTTCTCTGAAGAAGGCTCATCACTGTGGTCATTACTTTTGCTGTGCCTCACCTGTTCTAGGTTAAAAAAAAAATTCAAATTTTTCTCTCTCCTCTGATGAGGAGTGAGTGTGCTGCAGCAAAACTCACTCTTAATTCAAAGTGCAGCTCTGTAACCTTTCCTTCGTCTTACTTTTTATTATCACGGAAAGGACAAGAGTTTGACCTCATTCAAGAATGTCTTAATTTGTTTATACCAAGGCCTTAGGTCCTTGCTATTTCAGAAATGTGTTCCATTTTCCGTTTCAAGCCTGAAAATCTTCTCTCCATCCCCCGCTGAGTTCAGACTCAAACAGAGGGAAACCGTGTCTTAAAACAGGATCACTTGAACGTCGTTCGAGGGTGTCAGCAGCTTCAGGAAGCTTTATCAAGGCTCTGACTGTGACATTCAATTCAAATCTGAGAGGGACTTCAAATAATGACACATGACTCTTCGTCAGACAGGCATCATGCTGGTATGGGCCAAGAGTGAAGAGATGCTAATGGAAAATTACATTATAGTGCTAATACAAGTTCAAACACAGTTAAAAATAGTTGTGCGTTGTGTTGGTGCAAATCCACGGCTCGCGTCTTTGGCTGATGAGCGCATTTTGGATTTCTTTTGCTCGTAGCGGTCGTGTCAGGCGGGCACTACTGACAGCTGCCCCACAGTATAAAGGGGAGGGTATGATCGGGTTACAGCATATGGGACAGCAGCTCGGGAAATATCCCCTCATCAGTCAGAGTGGCGTGAAAACCTCCTTACAGGCAGCTCCCCCGAGCCACTCCACACTCTGGCTCATGAAATATTTAACCACCAGTGTTGACAAGAAATAGGTTTTTAAGAAATTGAAAGTCTCCCCTTCATTTCCCAAGTAAATGCATTTTCTGTTCACTGAAAGGCGACATGCATCCACTGCCAGTTTCCTGTTTGTTGTTCGTGTCCTTTTATATAAACCTCCCCTGTCTTCTGGTGGGGGGGGAGTGATGGGATGATGGGATGATGAGAGGTTTATGGGATGTGAGCTGTGAGTGATGCTCAAATCTGTTTTTCAATCAAAGGTGAACAAGTGCTCTGCTTGTGAAAAGTGGCTGGGATTTAAGAGCGTGACCAATGCCAAGAGTGTAGAAACATTCAAGTAATGCCATGTCAATTATAGGTTAATCATTGTGTCAGCATTGACCTTTAAATGAGAAAATTAAGGATATGTGCTGATGGCAGGTAAATAAAACCTTTAAGAGTGCTTGCAGACACTTATCAGAAAGCTGTTTGCTGTGAGAAACCTGCTACTCTCTGCACAACTGTCATATTTTGTGTTTTAGGACCCCTGTTTTTCGTGCTATGTAATGCAGAATAGCACAACACAAGAAGTTAAATTTACTCCCCCCCCCCCCCCCCCCCCCACACACACACATTTATCAGTGTAAACCACTTCCCTGAGGCATTTTAATCTTCACATGGTAGCTAGTTCAAACGCCAGCATTTTTTTTTTTTTTTGAAAGCTTTTGGAGAATTTATTTTGAATGACTGGCCAAATAGCATCTCTATTGTCCACATTTTAGAGTTATGCACACTCACAAAACTCATTATGTTGTGTTGGTGTATTTCTTTTTTAGCCTTCTAGTCACTTAGCCTGCCTACAGAATACCATCTCGATTAACCGCAAGAACATGTTATATTTTTTAGATAACAAAATTGAGTATGAACATCTGTAATTCACATGTGACAATGTAAATTTCTTCATGGAAATGTTCACCTATGTTTTAAAAAAAAGTTACATTATCATTTTAATTTACATGTGAAAATGTTAAATTCACAAATTAAGAGGCAAAGTATATGTGATTTCATTTGCCTTGTTTTGTTTGCACATGTGAAAATTCTAATCTACATGTGATAAAGGCCAATCACATATGAATGCTTGTAGTTCACATGTTAAAATGTCAATCTAACTTGTGATAATATTTTCTTTTCACATGTTTAAGTTTAAGTTCACATTGGAAATTGTGATTTTCATTTTTTATGACTACTTATGTATGATAGGTAACTTGCGAGTCCATTATGACAAATTTATCAACCATAGTAACAGCTACATGAATTTATTCACCTTTACCAAACTCCAATTTGAGGACAAAGTATCCAAAACAATGTTAAGGGTGCTATCATATAATAGGTTACCTTTAACTTGAACCTTTCTTTGTATTTTGGTCCAGGTTTTAATCAGTCTCCTTTGTTGGTGCTCCAAGGCTTCTATTGAAATATGGCACTTCATATTATGTTCCTAAGAGATCCTCCTGGGATCATAAGTGAGAGGGAGACCAGCAAATTGGATGAATCCAATCATTCCAATTTGTTAAAAGCCTGATACATTGTTAGCAGAACAATAAGTCATAATTTAGGAGGCCAGAGGCAGGCTCGGCTTTCATTCGCTAAGTGTGCTCCAGTTTCTTTTCAAGGACTCGTGCAATCTCTTGTCATTACAAAATTAATAACCCAAAGCAAGGAGTGAGAAACAGTGACTCAGTCGAGGTGAAGGATGCAGAAGCCCAGTCCTTAAAGTATGTGTCCAGACTTTTTATGAACAATTGCAGTGTGCTTTTTTTCATTTAATCTGATCATTTGAATGATCTCTCCTCGTTCTGCCCTTCCTTGCCACTGTTCTTATCATTTTTGATCCTAAAAATCATGTTTTAGTGTTTCCCCCTTCTAACAGCACGCCAGCTGCTATCCTCTTCCTTATCAGATAATACATCGTTTCAAAAAATGTTTTTGCTTCCAGCATAAGCTATGAGATAGTCCATCCTTTTCACAGCAGCCTATCTTTTTTGTTAGCAGTTTTCAATGATTCTTCCCTTGAGGGACTGTTTCCCTCAGATAAAGTGAAAATGTGTGGATCAATAAGAGTATGCTCTGTTTTTTGTGACCTCAGGCTGATATTCTTGTTTTTTTTCTTTTAGGTGCGGCTTGAGTGGCCCACGGACCTGGCAGTGAGTCCCATGGATAATTCCCTATATGTTCTGGACAACAACGTAGTGCTCCAGATCTCAGAAAACCATCAAGTCCGTATCGTGGCAGGCCGACCAATGCACTGCCAAGTGCCTGGGATTGACCATTTCCTCATGAGCAAAGTGGCCATCCATGCCACCCTGGAGTCCGCCAATGCCCTAGCTGTGTCCCACAATGGCATTTTGTACATCGCTGAGTCAGACGAAAAGAAAATAAACAGAGTACGACAGGTGTCCACCAATGGAGAGATCTCCTTGGTTGCAGGGGCACCAAGTGGCTGCGACTGCAAGAATGACGCCAACTGTGATTGTTACTCTGGAGATGAAGGCTATGCCAAGGATGCTAAGCTCAATGCGCCCTCTTCTCTGGCAGTGTGTCCAGATGGAGAGCTTTATGTTGCAGATCTGGGAAACATTCGCATCCGCTATGTGCGCAAAAACAAGCCCTATCTGAATCCCCTCAGCATGTATGAGGTGTCCTCTCCCATTAACGATGAACTCTATCTGTTTGACTCTAACGGCAGCCACATTTTCACACAAAGTCTGACTACAGGAGACCACCTCTATAATCTGACTTACACAGGAGCAGGAGATCTGACCAGCATTACTGATAAGAACAAAAACACAGTAATCATCCGACGAGACACGACAGGATTGCCTCTGTGGCTGATGGTCCCCGATGGACAGACATTCTGGTTCACCATTGGCACCAACAATGCCCTTAAAACCGTTGCCGCCCAGGGTCAAGAACTAGCTGTAATGACCTACCATGGAAGCTCAGGACTTCTAGCAACTAAGACGAATGAAAATGGATGGACAACCTTCTTTGAGTAAGTAATACTAACAAACATTCACAAAACACGTTCATAATCCTTCCGCCCAGACTCTGGATCAGAGCTGATTGTAGAT
The DNA here is from genome assembly GCA_963678695.2 of Diplodus puntazzo. Lineage (NCBI taxonomy): Eukaryota > Metazoa > Chordata > Actinopteri > Spariformes > Sparidae > Diplodus > Diplodus puntazzo. The sequence continues at coordinate 6,094,182 of OZ023162.1, read as the reverse complement.
TACTGCTTCTCCCCAGAGAGCAACTAAATAGATCTGTTAAATCTCTTCAATCCAATATACAGTTCTCAAGTCCTTCCTGGCATATCTGAAATCCAAGCTCTGTATCTGTGGTATCACTAAATGCTAAGATGCTTAAGCGCGTGAATGTTTAGAGTTGAAGACATCTTTGACATCTGGGTTTAGTATTTTGGCTCACACGCTACCTCCTTATACCTCGATGTCTATGTCACTCAGACTACAAGACCTGTTAGAAGTATTGGTGTAATCCTATTTGCTGTTATCATACCAAATAGGATTATTGGATGATATGTTGCTCATCTGCACCTTTGCTTGCAGTGACAGCCTATAGACCATTACTTGTTTGGAGTGGTGAGGGACAGGAACAACACATATCTGCTGGCAAGCACATTTTACCCGTAGGACTGCGACAAGGCTTGGCAATATAAGCATAATAGAATAGCCAGAGGTGGCAATTGATTGAGGCAAACCACACATTGTGAAAGAACAATTGAAAACACCCCCACATGCTGCAGCGCCGGAGCGTAGGATTTCATGTTCTTGTGACTTCAACGGAGCAATCTGTCCCTTAGCTTAACATAGTGTATCAAGGGATACTGTGTTAACTGGATGTCATTCCAAAAAGTGTGATTAAACAGATTGGCTGGTCAGACATCTGTTACACCTCACTGGAGGAATATAACACCCTGACACATAATCAGATGCTCTGTTTAATCTGAGCAGACATTTATCACCTGTGTTTGATTTGGTTGTCAAACGAGATGGTTGCATAGGCTTTTCTCAAGGTGGAGTGAATTGCCTGCGGCTTCAACAAATCCAGTGGGCGGTTGGAATTCTGAATTATGTCTCTTTGACTTTCTGTTAAAACTGCTGCTTGTAAAATTAGGATTGAGAATTCGCTTTCCTATTAATTAAAGTAAAGACAGATATGATGGCACCAGCGAAAGGTGGAAACACGAGCAATACTGTTAATGATCAGGAAATCCTTAATTCTCAACTAAATGTTAAAAGCCCAGACCATAAGCACAGAATTTTCAGGATGTTTAGTTACACATTTATTATTTCATAGCATTAGAGTTCATGTGTAGGAAATAGAGATACTGTGGCGTGCGCAGATATTATTCAAGATTTCGGTCATTGTTTATCTATACTAAATCATCATCAGCTTGAGTGATAATGTATGCAAACATACACATGTATCAAACTGATTTTTAGTGTAGTGAACTGTTTGACAGCTGATTACAACCTGATAAAACTCATGTCACTTGGAACGCAAAGAAATCAATACCTCAGTTTGTTGTTTTTAATTGAAAATGTTCGTAATCGTTCATTTAACAACAGAATCTTTGAGGTTGATGAAGTGATGTGCTTTTATCGTCACAAATTTCCACTGGAAGTTGGATTGCCAACAGCTTGGCAATTTATTATTAGTTAGAAGAACCTTTCTTAATTAAAACAGAAGAGTGGGGTGAACAAATGGGTTATTATAATGTAGCTGACAGACATAAAGCTTGATTGGAAATGGAAATATAAATGTTTTTGATAATATTAAGTAAGTACATAATTACACTGTATGATTACGCTCAGGTTTTTCATACCTTAAAAATCATATGGATAATGCAGATAAAATACAGAAAAGGAATTATTTGATTTCATTTTTTTTTTACCATTTCAAATGAAACAATGACTTCATATTAACCTACAAGCAAGTCACATCATCCATTTTTAATTTAGACCCAATAAAGAGTGCTTGTTTTTCTCCAATAATTAGCTTTGAAGGTCACTCCATCACCTGAGGGTCAGAACCATAATTTGCTGCCGTCAGAATTAAAAAGAGAACCTCCATTTATCACCGCTCGACGAAGTGCACAGCTAAACATTTCACCTTTATTCATGAATGTGATCTTATGTTGACTATCATATAGATGGAAATTTACTTGTTGAATGCATAAACAACACAAAGGAATCACTTGAGGTCAAAAGACATCTTCTGGCATTTAATGTATATGCAGACGCTCTGATAACTTCTGAATGTTTTTTGTTGCACTGATAAGTGCTTATGCTTAAGGGTTACAGTAAATCTATTAAATCATGTTGCAGTCTGGAGGATTCCTGATATTTCTCTTATCATCCAATTAACAGGGCAGTAATTCATTTAGAAACAAATGTGCTCAAGCCTCTGGGTTCCAGCAAATGTTACTGCGTAGATGAAATACAGCAATAACAATGGCTTAATCATGTCAAACAACTGTAAAGTTGAAGCGAAGACATGGCTGTTGCCTTCAAATCATCTCCACATACACCAGTCACATTTTCGGAAACTCTCAGGCAGCAAGAGGAAGTGAAAATATGAGAATAACTCGCAAAACTGAGGTTAGGTATGCTGGAGGGGACGCTGATGCGAAGTGTCTGGCCTATTGTTGGGCCCCAGCGTGAAAGGTCATAGAGCTAGCATGTGACACAGAGGTGATGCGATCCAAACGGACTCTTGGCCATTCAGGGGGAAAGCAGTCCTCTCCTTCTGCTGAGCACCCTGCCCCCGCATGCCCCCCTTGTCCACAGAAAGCAAGCTAATAGGCAGCTGAGTTGAAGCAGGGAAGAGCCATTAGAGCTCAGCGGTGAAGCCCAAGGAATGGCGCAAGCTCAAAGCCCTAATTGAGACGGAGAGAGTTTGGGTCAGTGATCAAGCTGGGGCGCGCAGCGTCGCTATAGAATGAGATTTCTGTCTTGTGGACTCTGTCTTTTGTGCAGAGGTGAAGGCAAACAGGAAGAGTCTCTTTGTCCAGTGAATTGAACAGTTAAAAGTGGTACTGTGCAGAGAGCGTGTGACTTCTGGTGCTTTCATTGACTGCATTATGAACACAAGGGGAAAATCCTTGTAGTAAAATGTGAGCAGTATCAAAAGAAATCAAATGCTTAGATATAAATTACTCTGCTATTTAGTGTTACCTGAAGTGAAAAGGTTGAAATGTATCTACGAATCCTAGTCTCTAGTAGAGTCGAGATCAGATAACATTTATCTCTGGGAGATGATTCCTCATCCACTCTTCCTTTCCATATTGGATATTTGAGATGGCAGCACTGAGGAAATATCCGTAAACCAGCGCCCGCCATCTCATTTATTAGAGGCTTTATTATGGCAGGCAGCAACATTGTAGAGGGCTTTCCAATCTGTATTCAGCGCGCAGATAAAAGTCTTCATCCTAAGTAATGTACCGTTCACTCACTACCATTCTGGAACACTGGCAATCTGAAAGATTTCAAATTGTTCTATGCTGATGTGCTCTCTGAGCGAAATGAAACAATCTGGCCACTCATGTTCCTGTATGTGATGAACTGACTGATTTGTAGGCTAGGGAGATGCTGCATCTCTCCCAGGATTTGCACCTCAGTGCTCCCATTTCATAGACTGTATAATGAGATTAGGTGATATCACTAATCTTTTAAGCAAATAAGCAGTTTTCCAAATGCGAAAAAGGTGTGAGCTTACTCGTCTTGGCCATGACAGTTTTTCCGTGTCAATAGTTGTGTTTTTTGTTTTTTTCCATTGTGTGCCTCTGCCCTGAAGTCACAAACTGAGGCGCATTTATATTAATGTCACATTGTCGTCCTGTTGGAAGAACTGGATAACTCCAAACTTGAACTTGTTGGAGTGCCCACCTAGTTCATGAACATGCAGCAGACATCAGACACCTTGTCAAAGTTGTGTTGATTGTGCTTCAGTGATCAAAGCTGATACTTCTGAGTTTTATTACCTGAGGCTGCCAACATCGATGGATTTGCTGCTGTGTTTACTGCCTGTGTCGACACATTTCCACAATTTGTGTTACCAAGTGGGAAATATCGGACTCTACAAATACTCCCAATACCTACTTATAATTACCACCAGAACGGTTTATCCTCGACAGCAGCTCACAATTACGGTGAATCTTAGATGACAGTGCAACTCATTAGGCACATTTACGCACCTACACGCATTGATGCATACCTGACCTGCATTTATGATCCTGTTTGCTTCCTTACGATTCAACAAATCTCAACAAGGCTCAGTACATTTTTCCTGCCTCAACACTGTTTATGATTCAGCTGTAGTTACTGTTTACACGCAGTTTAAGATGACATGCCCCTCTTTGCCTTTTTTGAGTCACATCATTGTATTTCTTTGTAGGTATGACAGTTACGGGCGTCTGACTAACGTCACTTACCCCACGGGCCGAGTGAGCAGCTATCGTACAGACGCCGACAGCTCAGTCCGCATCCAGACAGAGGGCTCCAACAAAGAGGATATCACCGTCACCACCAACCTGTCAGCCTCTGGCACCTTCTACACCCTCATGCAGGGTGAGTGTCTTTTACTGAAGCTCACAAGTGGAGCATGTGATTTTTAAGGTATTTTGTGTCCATGCAGTGCCAAAAGCTTTAACTTCACTTCAGCAACAAAATCTTTTTTGTTAATGGTGCTCAGCTGCAGATATATAATGTCATAAATAGGATCTGCATTTTGCAAACTTTCATTTTTATTTGTTTACAACCTTAACTCCAAGAAAGTTGGAACGCTGTTTAAAACGCAAGTCACAGAATGTGATAATTTGCTGCTCAGTACTCAGTAAACATCACTAAGACAATATATTTAATGCTGTACATCATCAACTTCATTAATTTTTGTGAATATATAGTTGTGGAACCCTCCAAAATCACAGGAAACATTCATTGATTGCCTGTAAAATGTACGTGCGGAATTCACAATTTTAAAAATTAAGATATATATTTTTTCTTCTCCTTCTGGATGCTGTGTTGTTGGGGCCAGTAGCTCCTCGTAAGATGTTCTAAGACAAACTAGTGTTAGGTATGGGACCAGACAATAAGTGATTCAAAGAGCTCTGGCAAGATCTCTGTTTTCAGCCTGAAGGAGTCAGAACAGTTATTCAATTAATCGAGTAGTTAATTGAAAGAAAATGAATTACCACATTTGCTGGTTCCAGCTTCTTAAATGTAAGGAATTGCATTTTCTTTGTCATTTATCACAGTGAATTAAGAGTTTTTCGAACATTGTTTGGACAAAAGAAACATTTTGATGATGTCACTTTGAAGTCTGGATTATCAAGAATAACCAGGACATTCCATTCACCACTTTCTTACTCTACTGAGATGGAGAATGAGAATGTTTGACGTAAAGGTATCGTTAAAAAAGAAAGAAAAAAAAACCTGGGAAAATAAAACCAAAACTTTATCAAGGGGTTAATTAAATATAAGGTTTTATGACGCAGGTGAGCTGACCTTTAAAATAAGATGTAATGTCTCGCTCCTTGAGTACGGAGCGTACTCGCAGGAGTGTTTATTGGTCCTCTGTTGTTTTAATAAAATGTGTTGTGCAACTCCGATTTACCACAATGGAAGCATATATTGAGTTTCTGTCAGAAAACATCATTTATAAAGCACGATGCCGGTGGCTGTACGAGATCCTCCAGGTTTAGGGAATGAGTGAGAAAGATGAAGGCAGCAGGCAGACTGATGTCGTGGCTTCATCCACTTGATTTGTCTCACACATTTTTGGCATTCTTATATCCTGTTTAGTACCTGACCAATTGCTTCATTGATTAACCGTTGATAGCTTTGAACTTTCTGGACCCGCATCCATTTTTAAAAGACAGCCCTACACCCCAGAATTAAATGCATCCTTCACCCTGGCCCTCCTGACTCACTACAAAGCTGGTCTGAAACAGAATATGACAATCTCTGGTTACTCACTGTTCCTCAATGGACTGCTCACCTCCGTGTTGTGACCTTGTCTTAGACATCTGCTTGTGAGAAGCGTGGCGCCAGGAACTCTGCTGTTAATTAATTCACTATTGTCTGCTTTGTAAGCTTGCAACTGGGTGATCACATAACACGTGAAGGCACCACCTTCAAGATTCCTTTCTGGTCATCTGGTGTGTTCGTCTTCAACACACCTCGGGGTTGTTCATCATGTTGTCGTTATGTGAAGCTGATAGCTTTAAGATTCAAGCGAGATCTTTTGTAACTGTCTTTCAAATTGTAGTCGCAACTCAAATCAGACGTCTTCAAGAGATAATAAAATGTATCAAATATCACCAAAAATACACAAGTCACATTTATATATACTTTATACCTTCAGTGAGTTGAAAAACAATTCAAGTCATAAAATAGAGATTCAAGTGTGAAATAGTAAATAGATAAAGATATTGCACTGTGTGTGAGTGTGGATTACGTACTTACATACCTCTATGGAGCCAAAAGCCTTTATGACTGAGTAAGGCATCATCCTTATTTGCAACTGGTAACTGAAAATGATGGTCAGGTGTAATGTTCCATCATTCATTTTGTTTTTAAGCAGACTATAACCTCCTTTACTGTCAGTCCAAGGCAGATATCCTCCCCTAGTATGCATATACATCACCATGAACTCCCCAGTTCAGCAGTATTCTCATCTTCAGCTGGTCTCGGAGGCCTCCTTTGGACAGGGTCTGCCCCAGAGGCTTTTGGTCAACCCCTGAAGTGTCTGTGTGATGGAGAGACATAACGGCCAGTGCGAGGTCAGCCCTGCCTCCCCTGCCCATATCTCATGTCTGTGCAAAAGAAAAAGGATACAAAACTCAATTTTCTCCACACAATGTGTATTGTTGTTCTCTGTGCGAATGAAGAAATCCTCGCGTCCACCTCACCATGACATGTTAACATGGGGAAATTGCAGTGTATGTTTTGATTTTTTCTTCTGTTAAATGAAGTCAACTCATTATCATAGTGTTTGACAAGCCATTAATTTCCAACTGCTCTTAATGAGAATAATATTAATCCTGGTGCCTGTCAGTCTGCTGACAGGAGGCGAGAAGGAGGCATTCTCTGATGAATGTACAAGAGATGCTCAGTGGAAACATTAGTCACTGGTCTGGAGCTGGTACACAGGCTGTCGTCACCTAGGGACAGTAACAGACAGGCTCAGATTTATCCCTTGTGAATGTGTGTGTGTGTGGGTGTGTGTGCGCGCGCGCATGTGCGTGCGTGTGTGTGTTCACCCCGCCTTCTCTGTGGCCACAGGCAAGTTAGCAGCTTTGATAGTTTTCATTCCCCCGTATCCTCGAGGCTGCTGCAACAGCTGTAAAACTTTACTTTACTGGCGCTGTGAAACCTCTCGCTATTGATCTTTGTTGTCACAGACCCAACATTATCGCAGGGGTTCAGTTAAATACTGCTGCTAAAGGCTTTCTTTTTTGCTGAGCAGCCATTTTGGGTCATTATGTTTGTGTCTCACTGAGATGAATACTGGATTAAGTCCTCTTACATCAGCTAGAAGAAGCGCTGATTGTTTCTGTTATTCTAATCCTAATCATAACCATTTCCTCCTATGCCCCCTCTACATGCACAGATCAAGTCCGGAACAGCTATTTCATTGGTCTGGATGGCTCGCTGCGGCTAGTCTTGGCCAATGGGATGGAGGTGTCCCTGCACACCGAGCCCCACCTACTGGCCGGCACAGTCATCCCCACAGTCAGCAAGAGGAACGTAACCCTGGCCATCGATAATGGCCTTAACTTGGTGGAGTGGAGGCAGAGGAAGGAGCAGGCTCGTGGCCAGGTCACTGTGTATGGACGCAGGTTAAGGGTAAGCATGCCGCATTGCTAAGAGTGACTGGTGCTCACAAAGGAGCGACTGTTAAAGGAAGGACGGGTGTGAGGGGAATTTCTATCTTGCCCAAAATGGCATTGAATTTCAGCTACCTCCTTTAAAGGACTGCGCTCACTCAGCAATTTAGCCTTGACTGACAGACTTCTGCATTCTTCAGTGTGAGTTTGAGGTGCAGGCTAACAGATAGCAGCGCTGTGTCAACAAAGCACGAAAGCTTAGATCCCTCAATTTGCAGAGGAGTGTCCAAGGTGGACACTACTCTGCAATGCACCCTTCCTTGTAGAATACCTTTTAACATGAATGACATAAAGTGCTGCTTTTTTTATCTAGCATAAAATTAAAACTGAGATAGAAATTGCGCCTCATATTATTGCGCAGTGTATTTGTATCTGATAGGCCTTCAGACTCATGGATGTGTTGGTCAAATTCAACTTTGTGTTTCTTATGCATTGTTCTCACCTCTACCTATGACAGCATGCAAGCACCAACACAGCCAAAGTCTAGTTTTGAAGTTAGAAATAAATTTAACTCTGTGTTGTGCACACTGATTATTATATATATTATATTGTATTTGGGTGAGAAAGTCTGTAAAAGAGAGATGTAAAGAGATACGCCGCTAAAATCAGGCAACTGACTGAAATTAGTTTTCCTGAGACACAGGGAACAGAAGAAAGCAGCAGACTTCATCAGACTGCATCCACAAGACCATACAGCTTGTTCTAAAAGTCTTAATCCATAACATTCTGAATTAGACACATCGTTTTTCCTGAAGCTGATGATTGGAAGTAGCTATGGAGGGAGACAGGGTAGTAACACAGAAGCCACTGACAACATAACAGTGGTTACTAGTTATTGTCTCTACTTCAGTGTTACTTTCAAACTCAGAGCCAACTGAACAACATTTGAGAGCTGAGCACAGAAATAGAACAGAGATGAATGAACAAGTATTAATTAACAAGTCAGTTGTCTTAACTTCAGCGCCGGAGTTGCTCAACACCAGTGACAACTGCAGAGTCATTTGATGTGGGAGTGAATGCAGATTAGAGACACAAGCCAGATGTTAGTGGGTTAACCGTACCTTGCAAAAATGACACAGATTATCAACAGGTCCTTGTTCATAATGAGATAAACACAGATTGTTTGACCATAAAGCATCTAGAGTGACCCAGTGGAAATTTCCATTAACACAGGGAGCATCTATAAAAAAAATGTATCCTGATTGATTGGCTTGCGCTGTTTCTGTCTTGGCTTTGCAAGGCAAACAACAACTTTGGTTAAGTTGTCTTCCACATTCTCTGGGAGGCGACTCAGCTAATGGGGAGGTGCCAATTTGTCTGTCATTGGCTGTTCATTTAATGGCCCTGTTGTCCCTCTGGAAGTGAAAGCTTCTAATGTATGTTACAGACAATGGCCCCAGGGGTGAGATAGGAAATGGGAGCAGCCTAATGGCAAGAACAGAGGGGATGAACAGAGCTGGAATCATTGAGCGACCTTGAGTGGCATGTCAAGTGATATTACGTGGGTGGTTGGATGAGTGTGTGGCAGTGAGGAGGAGGGGGCGTCTCGAATACAGAACAGAGGGATACATGAAGAACGGAGCAAGAGAGACAACTGCGTGGCTCTGACGTCCGAGTCTTTCTTGTGCTCGGTATTTGCGAAGATGTGGAAGTGTACGGGCAACAACCCATTCCGATGTTTGTGTTTGTGTCAGTGTTTATTTTGCCGACATGACACGTGCATGTGTTTGTTGTGTTGCGCTGCTCGTGTCTTACGGTTTAACGGATCACTGCTCTACTCAATTCACAGTGACACGTGCCACTTGGGCTCGCCCCCTTCCAGCCGCACACATCCTGTATGATTTATGTTTTATGTTTTCATGATTTATGCCGCGGAAGCCACGGCAACTGTTTCTTTCCAAAGCCTCCTTTTAGACCGAGTAGTTTGTACATGTACATCAATGAGAGGGTGCTTGTGGCTGCCACTCTGCCTGAGCAAGAATCTACCACAAACTTCACCGTGGAATTAAAAAAAAAGATCTCTATATTAGCATTTTAGAACCATCATAGTGTCTTATAATGTAGGACTGTTTGTTCAAAAGAGGCAACACATAAAAAGACAGAAGTGTTTTCTTTGATTGCAATGTGAGAATAAACATGACTGATGTTACTGAAGACAACAGAGTCATGGTTGAATTAATCATGAGAGGGGAAGAAAGGCATTTCCACTTCTGAACTGACTGATTGAGATTGTCATTTGACACAAAAGTCATTGATAATGATTGAGAGATCAGATGTTGTGATGTTTGATGTCGAGGACAGTTTAAAACTGTAACATTGAAGGTCTAATGTACTGTTACGGTCTCTGTTCTGTCGCTACACGTCTCTTCCTCTTCTGCACGTCTTTGAGAATTTCCTTTTAGAGGCAATGTCCAATTTGAAGTAATTCCTCTTGAGTGGGTTTCCATTCTCATGGGATCTTGGGATCTCTGCTGTGAGAGGTTTTTTCCACCTTGTTGAGTCTTTGGCGAACCAAATCCTGGCATGAGGAACTTTCTCTCTCACTTATACCTTATTGCCTGTTGGGAGCAATCTCAATACAATCTTTTTGGACAGACGGCAGCACCTCTGCTGCCTGTGAAAAACTCTGAGTCCAGTGGTTAAGACAGGGCCAGAGCAGCAGTCTCAGTTCCAGTTTCTTACTCTATCTGTAAAAATGTAGGTAGTTTAACAAATCACTGTCAAAACGCAGCAGCAATTTCACATTGGTTAGTGAGATCTGACACTTTCAATGACAGTGAGTAAAAGTAGAGACAAAACAACAATTGTGGACCCCCTATTCTTATCTCTAGCTCCATTGGAGTACCCCTGCCATCAGTCTTGAGGCTCAAATTGCTTGTGTTGCTCAAAACCTTCACTGAATCGTGCTCCTCATGAATCTGTTGCTTTTAGTTTAAAGTAATCCTCTCAATTAGGTATCAGTGACATTAATTGCCTCTGTTGTAATTGTCCCTTCACAGATGAGAGACCTAAGCATGCTTTTCTCAATGTGAGATTGAAAAAGTGAGGCTTCTCAGCAAGCCCCCCTGCGACCTGCTCTGTGAAATGTGTCTGGAAAGAAGCCAGAAGCAGCTCTCTGAGCTATGATGTTTTTTAAGTCTTGCCAAGCATTTTAACAAGCTAAATGGTTGCATGTCTGAAGAGCGGCTATGTACATCAATGAGAAAAGAAACATGTTAAATAATACAGAAACAGGAGGGCATAGTTTTGATTTCATCGGAAATAATGTCTGGTGGGGTGTCCATTATCAGGAATTTATGGAGTCTGTTGGATGGTTGCCTCCATGGAGTCTATAATTTTTGATAATGGACACCTCGAAAAGCATTATCCCACTTATACCATGGTCACCTGTCAAAAAACACCCATAAAAAACAAAAAACATTAATGTATATTTTCACAAGTTGTGCGATCAAATTCTAAGGTCGCCTGAGGGTTTGACTAATCAAAACGTTGTCTGTACTCCAGAAAATAGGACAAACTTTAGGTAGGACTCTGCAAGAGAAGATATTTTAGAATGCTGGAACAGACAGGTGTCTGTTTGGACACCCTGCAGCCAATCAGAATCCAGTATTAACCCAGACCATGGTATAATATCAAAGACCTGTACAACTGCATTTTTCCAAATCCTCCATTTGGGGATTGTATGGAGATTTCCTCTTACTTACAACTTAAGGCCATTTTCTCTTCTTGATTTATTTTTCCTCTGTAGCTTCTGCTTATACCGGCTGCTGACTGAGAAATATAATGTTCGGCCTGTTGGTTGATCTTTTTCTCGACAGCACAGGAGCTGCCTCCGCAGTTAAGCCTGGCAGCATGTTGGACTCTGTGCCGACCTGAACATGGCCTGAAGGATTAACACGCTTCAGAGCAGTGTCTTTCTGCTCTGATCACAGTGAAGCCATGGGTCACTGTGTGCAGCCTCATGCATTCAAAGGAGGCAAAAAAAAAAAAAGTGAAGTGTCATTTAAACAATGTTCTGAGTCACCCGGGAGAAGAATTGATTTTTTTCCCCCTCTTTTCCAATTTACGGAAATGGCTAAATAAAATGAGAGTCATCTCCGCCTGGTAATTCTTTTCAGTAAGCAGCGAAAATGAATTTAATGATCAATGTGGCTCTAATGTCTCTTGCATGAATAGGCAACTCCCACTAAGACTGTGCGGAATTTTTACACAAACAAAGAAATATGGTAATTCTTATAATTTCATCACTTCAATGGCTCCTGCAGTCCTGAGATACAGCTCCTCTGTTGTAATTAAAAGCTGAGAAAGGAAGAGTATGAAATAATCACTTTGTGATTAAAGCTCTCCTCATAAGGCGCCACCTCAGAAGGGCAATGCACCAATTCCTCTGAATCATTTTAAACTTCCAAACATGTTTATTCCCTCTCTGTGGATAAGCTGTGGTCAAATTGAATGTTTCTAACACCTTGCATTCTCTCCTATAGGTTCATAACAGGAACTTGCTATCGCTGGATTTTGACCGAATCACCAGGACAGAGAAGGTCTATGATGACCACAGGAAGTTTACATTACGGATCCACTATGACCATGCCGGGCGGCCCACTCTGTGGGCACCAAGCAGTCGTCTGAATGGTGTCAATGTCACCTATTCATCTGGAGGGCATGTGGCAGGTATCCAAAGAGGCACCATGTCTGTACGCATGGAGTATGACCAGAATGGCAGAATCACCTCTCAGATTTTTGCTGATGGCAAATCTTGGAGCTACACTTACCTTGAGAAGGTATGTATTGTTGTTGTAATGATGAATAAACGGTGTATATTGCTGCATTCACATGGATACAGGCAAACACCACCTGGACGGAACAAAACAAACAGTCAGGACTGGCAGGAAGGCAAAACAAAACACACGTGACAAAATGTTGCAATGGTGACGTTGTATTGGACCACCAGCAAAGCAAATAACAACCATATAGAAATAGCCAATATTTTCACTTATGGCCTTGTTTCCTTATGTAGATCGTAGAAAGGTATAGTTTTTCAATTGAGACTGTTTCATAACCAATTAAAAAACTTCTTGTAATGTATTTTCAAAAATGACTTTGTGTTATATGTAATTATTCTAGTAATACGTGGAACTATAAAATGCTGCTTTCCAGTGGCGTAAGTATCGGTGGTGCAACCGGTGCCCAGACGCCGTCAGAGGCCCATGAAGGAAGGGGGAAAAAAAAAAAAAAATAGCTGTCCAGAATTGCCACAGGCCCCTGTTTTTGTGAATGAAGTAGCTGGGGGTGGGTGATAAAAGATGCGTGGTTGGGACTCTTGGGCCCCTGTAGCCTCTCATAGGGCCACTGGGCCAATCGTCACCTCTCTGCTGTGTCTGCAGCTGAGCACTGTGGGCCGAGCAGATGCATGTCTCTCTCCCCTGGCTGGGAGAGTTATCATAAGGGCAGCAAACCTCCAATTTGGCCGCCCTTTTTGCGGCTACCTCCGCGGATTTAGACAGAGGGCGGCAAATTGGGGGTCTGTTTTGGTTCGCCCAATTTGCCGCCTCGGAGGGTACACTTATTTCCGCCTCGACTGCTATCTTAATCCGAAGCGTCAATGTGCTGGCCACTGCGTGGATGGGTGGAGGTGTTGATGACCTGCACTGTTGTGCGACCCACAGCCGGGGAGTTTTAAAACCAGGAAACAGCTGATCACAGCAGTCAGTCCATCACTTCATCTGCAGACATCAAGATGAGCAACTGGAAAGCTGCTGAGATCCGGGAGATGCTAGCGTCTCCTCGGTCTCTGTAGCTGTTGGCTTGTGTCCGCTTGTTGTTGTAGCGGTGAGCTACGAACGGTCGCTACTTTCAAATTAAAAGCCCCCCGGTAAGAACCAGGTCTAAACTCCATTGGGGTGCAATGTAAAGCAACAGTGCGCACGAGCATGCACAAAAAAAATATTTGCACCGGGGCCTATCACCATGATGTTAAGCTACTGCTGCTTTCTCAATATTCTACTGCAAACTTGGAACTGGTAGGGACCTGTTGTACAGATACATTCTGCAGGTATGTTTGTGTAAGGACCTTGACAGGAGATTTTAGACAGAAGTTAAAAGTTAACTTGTTATACTGCAGCAGTGTTTGTACTGCTTTATCAGGCTGTGGCACAGATATCAGCAGAAATGTAATTAAAACCTGTCTGGTGCACTGCAGACGTTATACTTTGTTACCGTAGTCTGACAGCAAAGCTCAACCTGAAATAGCTCAGAAGAGAAGAACAGAGTGAACTGTCTCTTTCGACTCACTAATTCAAGGCAAGACTGTTGTGGAGAAGGCGAAGAGCTGCGATTCCCCAGCTTAGATGTGTAATATGAAAATGGCAGCCAATAACCTTGTTAATAGTCCATCGTCCCTTTTCAACGACCTCTAAGTGCTGGCAGCCTTAGAACTGATTTAAACACTCATTTATTGGTGCAAGAAGGGCGTGAATGGAGATTTTTTTTTTTTTTTTTTTTTTTTTTTTGCAGAGTTGTGAAAAATTCAGCTGCCTCTTACTGTTTGGATCAAAAGATCTCACAAATAAGAAACAAGAAGCAGCATGTTTGTGAAATCATCTTTAAAGGAAATCTTAATGTCACAGGAATATCACATACTCCACTTTCAGATGGGAATTAGATTCGGTCAGAATCAGACTTGCATGCATAATGTGCCGTATCTTTTGACATTTTGCTTGTCCTTTTGTGGTATACCACTGTCTTTTAAGTGACAGTATGTCGTCACAGTGTGTAGGTAATGCAAGGAATGGATTCAAATAAACTTTTGTATTACTCATATTATGTATTTTTTTTAATTTAAATGTCTATCTAATTGTAAATACTGGTGATAAAGTAAAGTTTTTTGTCAATAATATATTTTTATTTTAAGCTTGTATATCATTTTGTGAAACTGCGCATTTATGCAATGAGCAAATACATCAAATACTTGACACACTATTATATGTAATGAATCTCACACTCTGTTTTAATTGCATCACAGACTGACTGACTGTTTCCTTTTGTCTTTACAGTCCATGGTACTACTGCTCTACAGCCAGAGGCAGTATATCTTTGAATTTGACAAAAACGACCGACTGTCCTCTGTGACCATGCCCAACGTGGCACGGCAGACACTAGAGACCTCCCGCTCCATCGGCTATTACAGAAATACCTACCGGCCCCCTGAAGGCAACGCTTCAGTGCTCCAAGACTACAGCGAGGACGGCCAGTTGCTGCAGACCACCTACCTGGGCACGGGCCGCAGGATCATCTACAAATATGGCAAGCTTGCCAAGCTGCTGGAGATCCTCTATGACACCACGCGCATCGGTTTCTCCTACGACGAGGTGGCAGGCATGCTGAAGACGGTCAACCTGCAGAGCGAGGGCTTTACCTGCACCATCCGCTACCGTCAGATTGGCCCACTGATCGACAGGCAGATTTTCAGATTCAGTGAAGAAGGCATGGTCAACGCCAGATTTGACTATGTGTATGACAACAGTTTCCGAGTCACTAGCATGCAGGCTGTCATCAATGAGACGCCACTGCCAATTGACTTGTACCGCTACGATGACGTGTCTGGCAAAACAGAACAGTTCGGCAAATTTGGAGTGATCTATTATGACATAAATCAAATTATCACCACTGCAGTGATGACACACACTAAACACTTTGACGCCTATGGAAGGGTGAAGGAGGTCCAGTATGAGATTTTCCGCTCGCTTATGTACTGGATGATGGTGCAGTATGACAACATGGGGCGAGTGGTGGCGAAGGAGCTAAAGGTCGGGCCTTATGCCAACACCACGCGCTACACATACGAGTATGACGCCGATGGTCAACTTCAAGTGGTCTCCATCAACGACAAGCCTCTGTGGAGGTACAGCTACGACCTGAACGGCAACTTGCACCTTCTCAGTCCTGGAAACAGCGCACGCCTAACCCCGCTACGCTATGACATCAGAGACCGCATTACTCGCTTGGGAGATGTCCAGTACAGGATGGATGAGGATGGTTTCCTCAAGCAGCGAGGGAACGATTACTTTGAGTACAACTCAGCTGGCCTGCTTGTTAAGGTATACAACAAAGTAACCGGTTGGAGCATCAAATACCGTTACGATGGCCTGGGCAGGAGGGTGTCCAGCAGAAGCAGCATGGGCCACCACCTACAGTTCTTCTATGCTGACTTATCCAGCCCCACTCGAGTCACCCATATGTACAATCACTCCAGCTCTGAGATCACTTCTCTGTACTATGACCTGCAGGGACACCTGTTCGCCATGGAGCTTAGCAGCGGGGATGAGTTTTATGTGGCCTGTGATAACATAGGCACCCCTCTAGCTGTCTTCAGTGGCTCAGGCCTCATGATCAAGCAGGTCCTCCATACAGCATTCGGGGAAGTTTACCTCGACACCAACCCCAGCTTCCAGCTCATAATCGGCTACCAGGGAGGCCTGTATGAGCCGCTCAGTAAACTGGTCCACATGGGCAGACGGGACTACGATGTCCTCGCTGGCCGCTGGACAACACCCGATCATGACATCTGGAAACGTCTCAACAGCCGCCGCATTGTGCCATTCAACTTGTACATGTTCAAGAATAACAATCCTCTCAGCAACAATGAGGAGATCAAGTGCTACATGACTGGTAAGTTCACTTAACAGACGTGTTTTTTACAGCAAAGCTTTGATGAAAGAAATCCCCCTATCATTCCTTTGCAGAGAAAAGGAGAATAGAAAATATGCATTACAAGGCTTCAGAATGTCAATAGAAATTTCCAAAATTACAGCTTCCATCCTTCTCCAAAGTAGCAGGCTGCAGACTTGTCAGGGCGACACTTCAAGCCTTTAGGCGGTGTGTATTTGATGCTCAAAACCAAGATTTTCTGTGAAGTATTCCTCTAACAGCTGTAGTGAAAGTCAGAAAGATCACGCTCTAAATAATTCCCGCAAATATTTGAATTGTTTACAGGTAGTAACTGTACATAAATAGGAGTTGGCAGATGTTAAACGAGTCCTGCTGGAGCAATCAATTATGCATATAACTTGTTTATGGTGGTAAAATTACATGTGCGAAGGGGGAGGAGAGTGCACAATATCTTAACCCTGCGAAACGGCTGTTGTTCGCAGCTTAGCAAACAATACTCATTTCACGTTTCTCTGTCAGATTTAGTGTGTTTTTATTCTAAACAACAAGGCACAAATGGAGGAACAGACTCTGCCAAAATTAAATTGAAAAGCAGTGTGCTAGAGAGGCTTTTAAGAGCTTCCTCGTCGGGACACTGAGGTTGTTTTTCTGTGTGCGTGCGTGTGTGTGCGTGTGCGTGTGTCCAGTGGCTATCGTTTTGAAAGTGCTCAAAGGGAACAATGCTGGTACAGCAAAGCCCCCTCTGTTGTTGAACACTCAGGTCCCTTCCCAGAAATATCACATCGTTTTCTGTTGCTTTGTGGTAGGGAGGAGGTAAATGGCAGTGAAAGCACCCCAGTGGAGAAGGAGAGCACAATGGATCCATAGAAACCTTAGCCAGGGCCACTTGTATCAGCCTCTTTGGCTTGAAGGAAAACAACATTGTTAAGGATACTCTGTGAACACTCTGTGGTTAAATCAATCAGCTTCAGCCAGATCTCATTCACAAATGGGAGATTTAATTCTCTAAGTTCATCCTGCATTATGTCTACTTGATAATGCGCATGCTGGCTATCAAATAATCCATTTAATTCTGTTTTATTCTTTATTCATTTACCTATAGACAATACCGAGCAGAAAAATAGTCACTTTTTGTTCAGGTGGAATCTGGGCTTCTATTTCTTTCTGTTCAACAAAGCTATTTAGCCGGCTGCCAAACAGAAAGGCGTTCAGCTTCACAGTCCACCATTAGGGGCTGACTGGCATTTGAATGCTAAGCAGACTGTTAGATATACTGTAGTGGGTCTGCTTCAATTGTGATTGATGGCGCTGACATTTCCATTCCTTTCACTAAATTATCAGGGTCTTTTCATTGTCCTCAAACAAATTCTTATTTAAAAAAGCTTTGTCAGGTGCCACAATGTGGCAGTGCCAATCTGTGACAAACTTGCCCCCCAAGTGTCACAGCATTCCCCTGTCCGTAACACTGAAAGGGGCAAGAAACAAATGGGCTCAGACGACTCAGGCTTTCGTTTCCAGTCTTTCTCTGTGATATTCAGAATTAATAACACCTTATCACACTGGCTGGCAGGAGCACCTATAACCACAGCGCTGATGGCTGCTATTAGACGATCCACATTATCGTGATTACACGCATTTGAATCCCGGACACGTCACTTTCTACTTTTTCAGCATCTCATTAGAAAAAAAATTATTGCAGAAGAACCCGCTGAGTCTTCAAAATATCTCATGTTGAAGTCTCGTCTGCTTTAAAATGACATGAAATTATAGTATATAATTATCAGCACCACAGACACTCTGGAGTCACGGGCATTTCTGGGACCCAGCTGTGTGTCATTAGCATGGCACCTGCCGGAGTGGACATGAATCATTGCCGCCATCTCAAGTGTTTATTACAGCTTGTCCACTTTCCCAAACAAATCAAGTGCTCAGACTGAGCGAGGAGTATTTCAAGGAGACAGCCACTTGACCGCAGAATGTCAACTGTTAAAATTGAACAAATCAATTCCTAGTGTTTTTATGGTTCCTCTAGAAGCAGAAATTATTGTTTCTATTAAGATAGCAGTACATGTAAATCACTGTTTTTATGCTTTCATCCCTCTTCTGCAGATGTCAACAGCTGGTTGGTGACCTTCGGCTTCCAACTGTACAACGTCATCCCTGGCTATCGCAAACCGAACACAGAATCCATGGAGCCATCCTACGAGTTAGTCCGTACCCAGATCAAGACTCAGGAGTGGGATAGCACCAAGGTAAAGCGGTCACTCTCACATATCCCCACCTTTCACCTTGCCACGGATCACCTTCTTTTACCTCAGCTTGTGCCTCCTCTCCAACATCATTAGCAAATAGACATGCTCTGTGTAGCCAGACTCCCAGAGGAGCTGCCAGCTATCAGGCCAAAACACAACCCAGTGAGCCAGGTCCCTGCCCCTAGTCCCCATCTTGGGGAATGGGGTCAGGCTAAACAGCTCTTGTAATTGTCCTGCCATTAGGGAAATTCACTCTCCATTCCCCCCACCACTGGCCATTGATTTCATCTCAGTCTTACACTGTTAGCCAAGGTCTGAGAAGTAGTAGACATGGTCTGATTCCCGCGTTTATCAGCCCTTTTAAGATGTCTCCAACTCAACTGAATTATTGAAGAGGCCACTGTTGTCTTGGGTTTGGTTACAGCTAGACTAGTGAATGCCACCCATCAGGAGGCCAGATTCATGTTGAGCGACACTCTGGCTGCAACCTTAACACTGTGGGTATTTGTTGTTATAAAACATTTGTGAGCCTACTGAGATGATACAAGACAGAGCTATCTAAATCTGTGACCTCTGATCTGCTCAGCCAACCATAATGGGGAGGGACAGCAACTGGGAATAATAAACAGAGTCAGCAGCGATAGTGAGAATATGCTGCAATACCATCCACTGTTGGACTTTCATTTTGTACACTTGAATTTACAGCATTTAAAGGGACAGTTTACACCAAAATCGGGAAAAACAAACATTTTTCCTATAATATAGTGCTCCTTATCCATCTATATTGTTTTGGTGTGAGCGATATTGCCTGTAGAGATGTCTGCTTTCTCTTAAATATAATGGAGTGAGATGGCACTCAGCTTGTGGTGCTCAAAACACCATAAAATACATTTGAAAAACTCAACAGCAGTGTCTCTTTCCAGAAATCATGACAAGGTTACTCAAGACAATCCACAGACCTTGTTACAAGCAGTTTCATGTAGGACCAGTTTCATTTCTACGGGTTTCTTCCTCTCTTCCATGAGTAGACGCACACTTTCCTCTGTGCAGTGATGCAGATAGAACATAGTTTTTATATAAACAGCTCATACCAAAGACCGCGGATTATTTTAATTAATCTGGGCATGATTTCTGGAAAAAGACACTGACTTTTCCAGATGTAACTCTTTGCACGTTGACCACCACTAGCTTAATGGAGTCTAGTTCCATTAGATCCAAGAGACGGCAGACATCTGTAGAGCCAGTATCTCCAAAACTTGTCAGCTCACACAAAACCATCCAGAGGGATATATTTGATATGGTAACAATAAAAATATGTGCTATAAATTTGGGGGTCCAAATCAAAAGGCAGACACATTTATTTCACATCCACAATCAATCAGAATTTCATTTCAAATGTTTTTTTCTACCTGTGACATGGAATAAAATGTCAGCATAACCCTCATTAATAGTATTGAATTCAAGTGTTAGCTGAAAAGAATTGCATGTGAAAAAGTGCTGCAGTGTGTTTTATTTAAATTCCAAGTCATGAAAGGAATTCCAGTCTCGAGGCATTTCAGCACACCATAGTCAATTACACAAGAAATGAAACACTCATGAATCCTCACTGTTATTTTACAGGTCATATACAGAGTGTGAAACCATGATAGCAAGAATCCCAGTTACTTCCAGCATATACCACTTTGGGAGGGTGACTGTCAAAGCCTCCTGGGACTGACTCATGCATGCTGCTTGTGCCTCGCACTCCACTGAGACTGTCTGAGCTCACCCAAGGTGGCGATCTACAAAGGAGCTGCAACAGAGGAAATATCTAATTGAAGGCGCTCCAGTTATTTCCATTTCAAATATCCGAGAGTGTATATATGGAAAGTGTCGTAGATTAAAAATAATAAATCAGCAGACATGCAGTTACAGATCTGGCTGAATCAGTCGTCACCTCACACCTGACAATTTAATCAACATTTCCAAATGCCAGAAAAACCATAAATCAACAGGCAATTTCATCATTTTCAAAATGTCTTGATAAGTTTAATTGCTGAGGTAATCACTCTCTGTATGATTGGTGAGATTCTGTCGTTTTAATAACAGCAAGCCGAAGTCATCGGGTTGTTTCCATTTTTAACCATCAGTTTCTTGGAAGCACGTAGTGTCATTATAATCCAGTTTGTTTGTGTTTGCTTCATACGGAAGCACTAAATAAAAGTAGGTCCATTTGACTAATAATATCATTGAAAGCTAATTTTTCATCCACATACCCAGCCTTTCAAGTATATACTCAAGAATTCCCATGATACAGCACACAGTAATATCTCTAGAAATCATGTAACTGAGGCTTTAAATAGAAACGTTAACCTAGATTTGAAGGTTTTACTCATTTTTGTGAGAGAGCTCTTCCTTCAGCACACCTCTGGAGTGCGCAGTGTAAATGATACGTAAAAGGAAGGATGGAGATAATTAGTCTTTAGGCTGTGTACGAGACGATGCAACGATATTCTTATCTAGAATCGCTGCTTTAAAAAAAATGGTGCGCTGAGCTGGTAAACGGCGTGTTGATCCTCACTGCAGATGGCCAGACCAGCCTAATTAAATGCAGGGTTCTTTGAAGCATAAATATAGCTTTAAAACTACATGTGGTACGTCCTGCGTACTTGGCATTTTTATTCTATTTCATACAGGATAAAAGTGTGCCTTCCTCTCTATCTCTCGTCATTTAAGCCCTCTATTTTGCCTTGCTGCTGAATCCATACACAGATTGAAAAATGCCATGAGGGGCCAGACAGATTGGGTTTGTGCTGCACAAGGTTTGATCTCTCACTCTGGGTTGTGCTGGAGGCTGATTGCACCCCATGCTATGTGAATGATGCCTTTCTGGGAGTGTCCCGGGTGGCTGTTTCTGTAAAGTGGAGGACATTGCCCCTTCTCCCCCCACCGGCCCCAGGACAGCTGACCGGGTCACACTGTTGGCACGGTAAACAAACGAGGAGTGGCATGGTGTGAAGTGTCCCCCCAGGCCATCTCTCCCGAGGGGCCTGATAGCACAGCTGCCCCCTCCCCCGCATAATGTTTCCTCTTCATGCAGGATCTGATGCGGTGTCACGTCAAAACAGCAGACAGATATGCTGGTCACTGCAGCTCGTTCCATAATCCTCAGCCCCACCCAGCCCCTCAGCCTGTAGCCTCCATCTAAGAGAGGCGCAGAGAGACAGAATTAGAAACTGTCAGCAGAACTTTGAATGCGACGCTCACAGCCTCTTATCTAAAGCAATGGCACGAAGGCACAGTTTTGGAGAGCCTTTTTGTTGCTGCTCAGACGCGTCCGGGCAACAGTCTCGCTACGCGTTGGCCATCTTCCATTTCATATCACTCTCCTCATTTTAACATCCCTCTCTCTTCCTGAGGACTATCTCTTGTCAAGTAGTATTAGGACAAAGTATTAATTTTCTCCAAAGGGAATGTGGTATCTATTCAGAGCTTTGATCCCTTAAAGGTCCCATATTATGAAAAACTGACTTTTTCTGGGATTTGGGGTGTTATTGTGGGTCTATGGTGCTGCCACACGCCGAGAAACTTTGAAAAAAGTCCATCCATGCTTTTTTGAGTGAGATACAGGTTTCTAAAGGGGTCTTGCCTGCAGTTTCCAGATACACGAGTCAAATTTGCTGCGGCTGTCGACGTCGACGGCCTCACATTTGCATATGGCTACCCCACTGCCCCTCCCTTCACCGCACGGTGTCTCCACCCACCAGGTACAGCTCCGGTCTCGGAGATCCGCCATTATTCAACTGAAATCACCATGGCCAAACTCAAGGAAAAGTGCTCTGTTGTTGGCTGCAAGGACCAGCACAACACACTCCATCGTCTCACACTGTGAGACTCACAGCTGCAGAGGACAAGAGAGCGGCATGGATTGAATTTATTTTTATGATTTATTTTTGAAGTTGGCAAAAAACTGTTGGTGTGTGCGAACCACTTTGACACTGACTGTTTCACCAACTTGGGCCAGTACAAGGCATGAGTGGTCGGCAGACTTTTACTCAAAGGAATACATGTAGACCAAGGACATGTAAGTACACAAATAATGTGCTGTGTGTTTCTGTAGATTAGGCTGAACTCATGCCTGATGTACTGTGTGTTTTGCCATTGAGAACAAGCTAAGGTTAGCGGCTAACCGCTAACGTTAGCTTCCCTGACCACACAAGTTAACGTTAGTGCTAAAGCAGAATCATTGTGTGTAGTACGTTTCTGATCCTGCACACTATGTAATGCGTGTCCCAGGGAAATGTCTGCATGTACAAGTATTTAGCTGTGTTTATTTAGCAATTTTACACGAACTAACCAAGCAGTGTCACATAGTACCAGCTAACGCTAACCGTGAGCTTTCAAGCTAATGCTAACCGCGAGCCCCTAGTTCGCATCAACACGGTCTCCACATGCAAACCCAGAGGCGCGGTCAGTCAAGCAGTACACACACACACCCTCCACCGGGTCTAAGCTTTCAGGATTTTGTGAAATAATGCATTTGAAAATGTTTTCTAAGCTGGAATATGTTGGCATAGGCCGGGGCAATACGAGGGTACTGTTGACTGCTACATAGAGTTTAGATTCTCTGCCCGGGCCGGGTCGGGCTGGGCCCTTGACCAAGCATTTGTGCTTTTTTGTTTTAAATAACTCAGCATAATGAGTATATTTCCAGGAAACACGCATCTCTCTCCTCCCTCCATTTTTGTGTTGCTGCGTGGTGTACACGTGAGTTATCCTCATGGCTAAAACGTGACTTGAGACGTACGTGACAAGAAGAAAGCAAAAATATATATTTTTACGAATGAAAATGACAATAATTGTAACGCACAGTGACTTGAATAAATAACTTTAATGTGATTACTGGTTTGGAAATATTAACGCTAGATTACTCGTTACTGAAATAAAATGGTCGGATTAGAGTAATGTAAGGCGTTGCAGCCTTTAGTGCACGAGTGAATTATACTGTAACAGTGCTGTCATGTGTTATCCTATCCATATCTGGGAATGCTGTGCAGGTAAATTAAACTGTGATTACTTGTTGAGAACATTTGCCCATTTCTTGCAATTGTTTTCATGTTTGTCTTTTTACTATTCAAGACTCTGACTGGCTGCACTGCATCACAATAAGAATGCTGATAGAGGGCAAGCCACCACATCATCAGGAGATCCTCTTT
The DNA here is from genome assembly GCA_963678695.2 of Diplodus puntazzo. Taxonomy (NCBI): domain Eukaryota; kingdom Metazoa; phylum Chordata; class Actinopteri; order Spariformes; family Sparidae; genus Diplodus; species Diplodus puntazzo. The sequence goes on along the minus strand of OZ023162.1, from coordinate 6,070,389 downwards.
TCAAACTGAGCTTTCCAAAGTCCTGGAAGGGAGAGTGCAGAGCCAAACCAGTGAAGACAGACACGACATTCTGTAAGTTTTACAATCTTTTATTTGAACCTCTCAAATTAAAATAAACATGGACACACAGACATCACACAAAAGGTTGAACACAAACACTTAAAATCTGAATTCTTTTAAGATGGTTTTCAAAATAAATGATGAGAATGTATAAATGAGAAGTAATTAGGAGAAATAAGACACACTTTACAACACTGCAGCACAAGGTGTTTTGGTTCTACTGCAGTTTTCCTGTAAACATGCATTTGTTTATTGCACTGCAGACTGCGGTGATGCACTGTTGGACCTGATCTTCCAGAAGGTTTTCCAGGACCCTGCCCCATATGTGAACGAGGTGCTGAAACTCATAATCCCTGAAGACCTGTCGGACCACACAGATGGGCAGCACAACTCTCACTCTCCTCCCCAGAGAGCACCAGCACCACCTTACAAAGCTTATGTAGGCTATATTGGCTGAACACAATTCAATATAAAGTCAGCACTGAATGTTTACACCCATGGCAACGAGATACTTTCTTTGTTATCATTTTCATATTGATATTGAAGTTAATATATAAAGTCAAACTGTTTCACTTCAGATATGTATTTTCTTCTTATTTCATTCATGTCAACACATGTTTACAAATGTTTCTTACAATTAAAACATCTTTCCTAACTGTTCTGTGTTTTCATTGTTTGATATGTAATTTTCATGGTAATAAGTAAAAGATAATAAACTATAAACAATGTAAGATAGAAGAAGCAGTTATGTACTTTTAATCATAACACTTTTACGATAAATGAATAGTATTTATGTGACTAAAAGCTTACTGCACTATTCCCCTCAGACGTAAAGATTCATAGTCTGCCCGATAAATGTTCAGTGCATTCTGCAGTGCAGATACATTCAGGCAGACAGGTTACAGGCCAGGGTGGTCCACCATGCATGATGGTGGCTCAGGAAACTGCTGTAGTCTTCGTATAACCTAGAAATAATGAAAGGTAAGTGAGTGACAATAGATTAGAGAAAAGAGAGAGAGCAGAATGACAACCTTGTTTGCCCAGTGTTCACACTTCATTGTGGTATTTCCATACAGCAGATATTCTCAGGTTCTGTAGGCATTTGTTTACAATAGCCACAGGAACACCTGTTTTTATGCCTTTTTTTATTATTCATGGGAAACTATGATCACTAATCATGTCACATTGTTTCTTTGATAATATATATAAAGTTTAGAAACCGTTTTAAATGGTTAAAAAACAATTCTGCTGGTAGAAAGGTGATTGGAAGCAACTGTGGCTTACTGAAATCTACAGTTGAAAATTGCTGGCACTAGCTAATTACAGGTCGTCACTGCAAATAAGAGCAGGTTCTCAATCAACTTACCTGGCTACATAAAGGTAAATAATAATATGATAACATAATAACATAAAAGTAATGTCGAGGTAACAAACTTAACTACTGACCACTGAGAAACACCAATGTTCATTCTTGGCTGCTTACTTTCTTTTGGAGCCTCTTGTTCTGGGTCGGACCGCAGTCTGTTGTCCGGCAGCCATTACTCCCAGAAACTCCGCCGTTGCCATGGTCACATGATGCTATCCTCACGTCTTCCGCAGGCAGGAGGAGGTGGGCGGTACCGTGGGCGGCGCGCAGTAGCTCATTAGCATTTAAAGGGAAAGGCACTGAAACAGGCCACCTGGAGCAGGGCTGTGAAACTGGTGTTTCAAGAACCCTGCTGTGCTCAATCCTTCAGCTTTTTTCGACCAAAGCATGTTACTAACATTCCATTTAGACATCAGGGAACCATGTCAAGAAGCAGAAATGACCATAATATGGGACCTTTAAGGTATAATGCATATACACTCGTTACCAACTGATTCCTGTCTCATATTTGGCTCAGCATGGCTGTCACAAGACAGTAATTTCACCCTTTTTCAAAATATCATGCCTGTCACAAATGATCAGGGAGATTTGCATTTGCTGACAAACACCTCTGCCCCTACCTTGACTATGTGTGATACACTCACAGCTTCAAAGAACCGTGGATTCACGGTTTGCTGCTATTAATGAATGTTAAGCAATTACATCAGTATTTATACACCTAATTTAATTAAATAAGAATGAGGGATCAATGGATTATTTTTCTATACAACCTGTAGGCTTTCATTATTACGCCTTTTAAATTTAGCGTTCTAATTCCTGCATCAACAGACGTCCAGGAAATAGTGTTCAGTTCCTAAAGGAAATCTCTAATATCTAAAGCATATTTTAGACCCTGATCATGTTTTTTTTAGTTGTTGTGTTTAAAGTCTTGATTTCCATCACATTGATACCTGCACATTTTACAAAAGGTGTGGAATCGTCCTCATTCAGTCATGAGCATTAACATAAAAAAAAATAATAGCCATGCTCTTTAGTCATAGCATTGAGTTTGAAGTGGTTGAAGTTTTAATAATGCAGTATGAATCTTAGTTTGATAAATGGGAGAAAGCAGACAGTGCTACTTAGTGCTCATGCAGAGGAGGATAAAGGTTACGTACGGAGGTGTGAGGCAATCAGAAGTTACTGGAAATATCTAGAAAAAAGACTTCTAATCAACTGATATTGTGTAAATCCATTTCTAGCTCTGAAAGCAAACAGAAAATGCATTCTACAGTCTGTGTAGATGCTGCGGGGGCTGCGTGACTAAACAGTATTGTCTTTGTTTTTGCAGTCTCTGCTTGGCGTTCAGTGTGAAGTTCAGAGGCAGCTGAAGGCCTTTGTGAAACTGGAGCGTTTCGGCCAGATCTACAGAGCCAAAAGTGCCGGATGTCCTCAGACAGAGGACGAGAAGATCTTCGCCTCCGTCGGCTCCATCTTCGGCAAGGGGGTGAAATTCGCTATCAGAGGTGGTCGCATCAGCACTGACATCATCAGCCTAGCCAATGAGGACGGGCGCCGAATGGCGGCAGTTCTGAACGACGCGTTCTACCTTGAAGACCTCCACTTCACTATCGCTGGAATGGACACCCACTACTTTGTCAAATTGGGCTCAGTGGAGGGAGATCTGTCCCTCATCGGCATGACGGTGGGTCGGCGCACGCTAGAGACCGGAGTCAATGTGACGGTGTCTCAGGTCAACACTGTTCTCAATGGCAGGACTAGGCGCATTACTGACATTCAGCTACAGTACGGCGCACTGTGTCTGAATACACGTTATGGCAGCAGTGTGGACGAGGAGAAAGCCCGTGTGTTGGAGCTGGCCCGGCAGAGGGCTGTCGCCCAGGCGTGGTTCCGGGAGCGCCAGAGACTGAGGGACGGAGAGGAGGGCTCGCGAACCTGGACTGAGGGAGAGAAGCAGCAGCTCCTGGGTTCAGGGCGGGTGCAGGGCTATGACGGATACTACGTGGTCTCAGTTGACCAGTACCCTGAGCTGGCAGACAGTGTCAACAACATTCATTTCATGAGACAGAGCGAAATGGGCCGAAGGTGACATGAACACGGGGCTCTGGAATGACTGACTCACATGTAGGACATGGGACTTCTTGCCAAAGACAGTTGTGTACATGACCACTTTTTTTTTTTTTTTTTTTTTTTTGACTGTGCTCAACTTGGTTTTTAATATACTGTAAAAAAAAAAAAGAAAAAAACATGGTTGCAATCAGTTGCACTGTATTAATAGAAGAGTGCCCTTCTCCTTTTGAAGATTCTTTAACAGTCTTTGCCCTTCAAGTGCGGCTGCTAGAGGATGAAAATTTGCGATGTCTGTGACTTATTTTTGTGACTCCATTTCCTCGTTCCTTTTGGTGATTCTGTTCAAAGGAATCCAAGAGGAGTATTGGTAATGCATTATGTTCACTGGCTCACTCCGCTGCCAGACTTGCAGATTGTTATTCACAAGCTTGCTCCATTCTGCCTTTTTCTGCGCCTCAGCCAAGGAGATTCCTTCTCTTTTAATCACTTCTTTTTTATACTTGAAACCCTCATAGCCCCAGTCATCCATAAATAATGAGAGAGATTTCTGTTGGCGGGAGAGCCCTTCATCAAAACCCCAGATGAACTTGTCAAAGCACCTTCATTTGTGTGATGTCTTGTAATTTTTTTTTAGGGGAGGGTTGAGACTCATCTGTGGTCTTAGCTTGGAAGGCTTCGGTGCACCCTGACTGTGCATGTTGACAGCCTTCTTTACGAACTACAAAATTTGCAAAACTTGCTTAATCAAGCTTAAATTGTATGGTAACGCCAACAAAGGGATATGAGGTCACTTTTTTTTAATTTTGTGTGTGTGTTTTTTTTTTTTGGGGAATTTTTTCTTTCCAAAGAAGAAAGTGAAAACACAGAACAAATTTGCTCTCTGCTCCTTTTTATTTGACTGTGGTCAAACAACTTGATTATGAAAATAGTGACGAGCCAACCCTGTAAGAAAATACTGTGGAATTAATGTCTGTATTTAACAACAAAGGTATTTTACAGGAATGGTTTTGAATTACATTTTAGTTTTGTTTTATAAATAGCTATATGAATTAACAGTATAACAAATGTGAATTTAAAAAAAAAATGTGAACTGTTGTCCCTTTTATTGTTAATTGTTGTACTTGAACAATACTTAAGGGTGTTTCAACACATGGAATAAACTATGAAAGGTGGTTTAGTTAAATCAATTACTGTGTTTTTCATTAGACAGACTACGTTTTACTGATCTCGATTGCATATGAAAGGCAGTGTTTGTTTTTCAGTGAGCTTAAGTCAGTATTTCCTCGCCACAGTGTCCTGTCAATTAAAGCATTGGGTGAGGATATTTTTGAAAAGTGACACTACAAAGATGGCTAAAGAAAACAGTTTCATCAGTGTGATTCATACTACATTAACATATTGACTATTGCTGAGATGGATGGCATTGTGTTGTGGTTGAGATGAAAGATACAAATTGCCTTTGCCCTAAGGGCTGCCCGCAGGTCAGCAACGAAAGTGCTTTCATTCTCCAGAATAGGGCTTCACTTGGTCCCATGGCTGGCTGAAATGCATTAGACCTGCAGGTGTACTAGTTCCCGTTTACAGACTAAAGGTCGTCTATACACGGCAACCTTGGAAATAACCACACGTGGACACATTCTAGCTCCCATATGTCCGTTTCCTCCCCAGTGGAGACCGCAAAGGACAATTCTGCTCATTTGAAAATGTCATTATGTGAAAATTCAAGAGGAGTCAAGACTATTTTGGAAATTGTGACATTGATTTGACTCCTGGTACTTTTTGAACTATGCCAAGCCACTGCACACTCTTGACTTTCTTATCATTTTTCCATCAAAATATGAACTGTTTGTGTGTGTAGGGGTGGTGGGAGCATGATTGAGTGTCTCAATCTGTACAAACGTTAAAGGAAACAGTACACAGTTATTTTTTTCTGCTGTTGGTTGATTCAGTGATGTTTTGTTTCCCAAAAGAAAATATGTATGTTCAACATTATATGAATGAAGGATATTTGCATTGTGGAATATTGCACTGAGAACTGTTGCGTCATTAGACTGTATCTTTTTCTAAGGTTTTGGACTCATTTTGAGTTTTGGTTTGTTCTCAACACTGTGTTTTTAGCGCTTCTCTTTGACCGTGTAAATATGAAAACATCAAAGTAAGCTGTAAATAAAATGCAAATGTAGATACCTCTTAGAGCTACATCAGTGACCCTGTGTAGTCTTAAGGTAGGAAAAAAAATAAAGGGAATATTTTGTGTTTATTTTTTGTGTTTTGTTCTCTACGCTGTGTATGACTTTGTTATACAAGAACATATCTTCTGCTGAGACATCAAATAGATTCTTTCACTTTTACTAGATTATTGTGGATTTTAAAGGTCCTATTTAATGCTCATTTTAAGGTTCATACTTTCATTTTTGGTGTCGGCTAGGAAAAGGTTAACATGCTGTCATGCAAAAAACACATTATTGTTCTTTTATTGTTCAAAGCCGCAGCACGCCTGTTCACCTTCTGTCTGAACGCTCGGTTCACTCTCACAGACCTGAGCAGGCACAGCCCACTGGGTTTCCAGGTGTGACATCCCAACCATACTGTAGTCCTGACAGCTCATTTGAAGGCCCTGTTTGAATACAGACTTTGTACATTTCTCCGTGCATTGAGCATTTTGATACTTTCCAAGTATTTTTCAAGTACAAAGTGTTCTTCTCAAACACTACTCAGAGTATTAGCTACTTTTTAACCATTGATGTTTAATGCATTATCAACAGCAGGCGTTTAGTCAAAGAGGTTTCTGTTTCTCCAACTCTTCAGTCTAAATTATTCCTGACTTCTGCTCTGTTCTGCTCAGTGGTCATGGTCACCTCTCCAACCCTGCAGGTCTTTGTTTTATTCTGTCCATATGTCAGCACTTTCATTGGCCTGTTTGTGACTGGATAGCCTAATTGGCTACAAAAATGCATATGAAAGGTGTAGCTATTAATTCAAATCGTACTCAATACTCAGTTATGAAAAGTAACTATGTAAGTTACATCGTGAAATGCAGGGCTAAGCACAAGTAAAATTATAGACTTGAGAAATTACTCATAAAAGTATGTACATGACTTAATTGCAGAAATTTGAGTAGGTGTAATAAATCACTTCCAGCCCTGCAATATTTTTCCATCATGATGGGTCGATGTAAATAGATTAAATCACTTAGTCTGATTAAATTCAATTAATGCAGATGTACACATAAACTTAATGTGTTTTTCAATTATAAGATATAAAGTTACGATTAGTTATGCGAAAGTTAAAGTGCTATTCTCAAGCATTTATTATTCAAGAATGTATGAAAGTAATGCATTTTATATCAGTTATTCTGTCTAGTCTTTAAATGTGACCCTTTATATTGAACTCATCAGATTGAAAATGTTCATTTAAATACTTAAAGTCGTTGTTTTAGTCAAAAACATTTCAATGTATATAAACAGCACCTACACCTGCTGCATAATTGAAAAAAGACATGAAAAGCTCACAATATAGGATCTTTCTATATTAAGCAGACTGCATGTTTAATATACATTAATTCTCAACCTACAACACATTTCTTAAGACTTTAATGAGGGTAATTTGATGCAATATGATAATGATGCAATATTGCACCATGTGTCTTTATTTAGTTAAACATGCATTACCACCTGTTTTAGGCCTTGAATCTATTAAATTCTCACGTGGCGTGAACATGTGGCTTCTTTACCAGCACATAAAATACTGACTATAAATGAAAGCATCTCTACAGTAAATGTATTTCACAGTCGTAAGCCACAAGGGATGCTGTGCAAAACTTGACTATTAATTAACCTGTCAAAGTTGAGGAGCAATTCTTTGATGTTACAAAAGGCAGCAGGAGACTGTGTTTTTAAACTTGATAACTTTGTTGAAACAAGTGGAGCTCAGGGGCAAATCCTGTTAGCAGGCGGGGTGGCTCGGGAGTTAGCTGCCAGTATGCGGTGGCGGCGAGGGAGCCTGGAACATTTACACTCACTGCAGGCGGAGCTGAGCTCTGTGCCCAGAAGAAAGTGTGCTGGCCTGTTTTACCTAAGCAGACAGCACTCTCGTTTGTTCTTCTCCACTCTTCCATTAATGTGAGAGGAATAAACCGCTGATATCGCTGCGTGACGGACAAGCTTCATAGGCAACGATCACACCCTAATGTTTGCTTTAGCTAGTTTGACTACACAAGTTTTTTTGCAAAGTAAATTTCAAATCTGTGGCTCTCGTCTTCCTGGAGACAGCCTGAGCCTCAAGCCCCGCATGACTTCTGTAAAGAGGATTTCTTTACTGGGAACAGAAAGTCCTGCGAGCAGAGAGCCTGTGCAGGATGAATTCTGGTGGAGAGAGGCAAAATGTCCTCTAGCCTGGAGGACTGCAGTCTTTTGGCAGAATCATAATAACAATAAGTTCACATCTGATGCAGACAGGAAGCACTCACTTATTTTTTTGTGTATGTTACTGATAATTAGAACCAGATCTTATTAAGTACAAGCTTTTAATATACCTTTTGATCTATTTTGGGAACAATGGAGCATCGACAGCCATTAACATACTTCATAAAGCCAAATGGTTGCGAGAACGCGAATAAGAATCAGATGCAAATGATGTTGAATGTTATTCATGGACAACAGTCAATCATATTTTGACACACTGTTAAATTTGTATTTTTTGCCATGAGAACAAACTGTTCTGTGATACTAAAGCACTGTGCTCCATCACCAAGGGGCTGAAAAGGCAAGGAGAGGGTGAGGAAAACAGTATGTGCCAGAAAGTGTTCAAAGTAATGGCTCAGTCACTGGTATTGATGAACGACCTTATTAAATCCTCACAAATTTGCTGTTGTCATTTGTGCTGTGGGGTAGTGAAAATCTTTCTAATTGCACTTTTAATCGATTAAAGCAACACATCATGCTGGCTACAAATAATAAACGATGTTTTGAACCTAATGCGATTCATATAACACAGAACTGTTTAAAAATGGGCGCACAAAGATATTCAGGTCACATGCATCAGACAAAATTGAAGAAAAAAATCGTTTTCGACTCTTGTTTTTTTGTGTTCCTCTTGCGCTTGTTCGTCTTCTCTCCTTTTTTTTTCAGACAGCTGGGTCTGCAGGACTGGGTCTCCGAGTTCAGTTGGAGTTTGACAGCTACAGCATTTCTGGCGCACGCAGCCAAACTCTGAATTTGATCCCGCATTCTCTTAACACCTACCATTACATTCAAATTTGACAAACCCCTTCCAGATATTTATGTGAGAGGAGAGAAGAAAATCCTGCTTTTAGCCTGATTTCACAAGCACGACAGGCGGTGGAAGGTGAAACTTTTCTCTAAAGAACCATGCTTGAACTATTTCCCATTACCTGTGCTGAGTCTGATGCGGAGAGATATCTTCGCATTGCTTTCACACTCCATCTGTTTCCTCTCACTGATAATTTGAACACTCTGAGCCCGAGTGTTGGATAAACACTGGCAGGGGTATTTGCTGTTAAAATCAGCAAAAAGGTTGATTCCTGCTGAGGCCCAGCCATCCGTTCCCTCAATGAATCCTGTATGTAGTCCGAAAATAACTGCTGAAATGAAACACCTGTTGTCTCTCGTTTTTCTCTGTCAGTCGTGGGCACTTTAATTACATGACAGTCAGCTGCATTTATATTCCTAAAAACCAGGGAGTAAAAAACATAACAACCTTGCTCCACTATTTTGCATTTTCCGAGAATTCTCAGGCCCAATTCCAATACATCCCTCGTCCTTACCACTAAGCTCTCCCCCTGCGTTTAGCACATTCCCAGTCGCACGCAGCACACTTCAAACTGAGGGTTATGAGAACTCTCAAGCATAAAATGATCACTACTAGTTTGGTGATGTCTCGGTAGCTTACCAAATAGCTAGCTAGCGTTACATTGTTGTTACTCATTTGTGCATGACAGCCCTGCATTCTGACATGTGTCATTGTGTCTGCTGTCATATGGTGATGTCCACAGTGAAACATTATGAAAGACCTCTACCGACATACATCCCTGTGGCAGGTTTCAAAAGCATCTTCGCCTTCAAACCACATGTCCATAACTTGAACTTGAAGCAAAGTTTACCAGCTAGCTATACTGAGAAATCTAAGCTAAGAAATCTCTGATTATCAACCTCCATGGTTGAAAGAAACGTGCATACAGCAGGCCACAGACAAGAAACGCTGCTGCCACAAATTTAACCAAGTGTCTTGGGTTTGTTGCCTAACTGGGACACAGAGAATTAAGTGCAATGAGCAGCAGCGGACATGTATTCATTTCCTCTTCTGCATGTCACGAACAACAACAACAACTCTTGCCTTACAGCAGTTCTAAGGGGACTCACCACTTCATGTTCTCACTGTTGGGGCAGCTTTTAAATCCTGATTTTACAATGGTCAGGGCTCAGAGCTGGATGATGCCATCATTAATTTTTAATAAAAAAATGTCACTGTTGCATTCCGTCCTTTGATGGCATATGATGCCAGACATTGAACTAAAGTTCAGTGGCAAAGTTGCTGCACTTGGTACGACTCCTCTAATATATGAGTGCAGTCTGGCAAGGTAAGAGCACAGGTTGCTAACATATAACATATAAAGCAACGCTTTCAAAGTAGCCAGGTAATGAAGCAGTGCTCTTTTTTATTTGAATGAAACTGTGAACAAATGGTGAGCGTGCATACTTTCCTATCTCTGTCAGAAAAAGGGTTAGTGGCCTGTGATAATACCAGGATTGCAAGAGAAATGACCACAGCTGAAGAGAGCATATTGGAAATGTCCAGTCACATATGTTTACATAACATCAACCACTAATGATGACATAGGAGGAGTGTCCCATTTCAAAGGGGGGAGATATCAACCACTACACAATGTAACTCCAGGGCATGGGGTGCTTGAAATTGAGGGGTAGGGGTACAAATTGGAAATGGGATTGAGCCCAAGCCAGTCTGGCTGCACTTGTTCAAGTTTTCCCAACAGCCATAAAATAACTAGCTGTTATGATGGTCCACATCTGCTGTTTAGCCTGATAACACCATATGCCTGAATGCATAGGACAGCCTCAGACTCTGTCGTTAATCATTCAGGCCCACAGTCCCCTCTGTACCAGTTATGCAAATGGTGGACCAATCATAAAAGCTAATGGGGCAAGGAATGGTAAACCAACTGTCCATAGAGAAGAGTAGCTGAATTTTCCTCAAGGTTTAGGTCTCATTTGGATGCCCACCATGATGACAAAACACAGCAGCGACAGAAGCACTCAGTGAAGTGCAAGCTTCGGAAATGAACCTGAGGTGATGGAAAGTGTCATATTTCTGCGGGTCATGCAAAGGCCAGCGTTGCCTCTCATACAACTGACCTGCAAAGGGAAAATGGGAAATGTGCAGTACTAGCACCTTAAGCAGTACAATGCTGCATGCTCGTAATATGAGAGGCATTATTTTCCAAAAATGAGACTTAAGAGCTGTGTGTGTCAGAGCTCATTGTAGAGCAACATAAGCTGACGGTTCTGACCTCAGTCCGAGCATGAGAGTGACTCATTATATGGCATCTCAGTGCTGAAATCATTTTCACTGAGATAAACATCACCAGGATAATCAATAATCTGTCAAATGGAGCCACTGTTGAAGCTGTCCTCACAAATTCACTCTGTAGTTTCTTAGAAAAGGATAAAGGATAAGTTCACACAAAATAGAAAATGAAAATGTAATCCGAGTTTCTCAAAGCCCCGAGGTGCCAAATTGCTTTGTAAAGATGCTATTTACACCCTCAATGGGATGCACGCTGCTTAATGGCTATTTCACCTTTAAAAACGGTTTGATCAATGTCTTATCAAATTTATTTGTGATCTTTGAGCTTCTGAAGATTGTAATTACAACAAATGAACTGTATGGAGTCACGGTACATTTATCTTTTTTGTCCTTGTTTTTTTTCCCAAGTCCCCATCTACCTCAGTTGTTTAGGAGAATGCTGCAACACTGTTTTTCTGTGAATCTCCAGAAATGTTTTGTGGCCCACAAAACTTCACCCAACGTTAGATCAGCATGGGGGTGAGTAGATAATGAATGAATTTTCAGTTTTGGTGACAGTTTAAGGCTGTGACTAGCAGGGGTTTATAATTTGTTCTGTTTGTTGCCTCTTTTGAGTATTACAAAAATACACATTACAAAACAAACATGAGCTAAAACAACTTTTGTGCGATAACTCAGTTGTGCGTTTTCCATTATTTTCTCCTTGGTTACCTCAGCTTGGGCAACTGAGAAATATGACAACGCAGTTCCTATTCCCTCTCTGATCTCCATGGATTATGTCGGAATTGACACTGTAAGAAATTAATCCTGTCAGCACAAGGTGAAATTCTTTTCTTTGCTTTTTCAGAAACACATACTGTGAGCGTGTGCGTGTGTGTGGTTGTTGTGCACTGGATTCCAGCAGGGTCTTGGTGGGTTTGTTGGACTCACTGGAGGCAGAAGCCGCAGCTGCAGCTGCCGCCTCCCATCACATTTCCCCTGACAGGTGTGAACAAAGGACCCAGAGAAATGTCACTGCAGCATTTTTAAGTCACTCGGACACCTCTTGCATTCAGGAATGAATCTGCCTTTGCACATTATGCAAATCATATTGACAGCATATCTAATGCTTTTATTAGGCTAATTATGCCTAAGGTCAAATCTGTCCGTAGCAAAAGATCAGTACCCATTCAAACCAAGTGTCTGGAAGCGTTTGGGTTGACTGAAAGGTTAGCTAATGCTTAATTTCTTAGGACAGCTTATCATGTAGCACTTTATGTCCATGAAAAAATAGGTGTTATTGATTCTGTGTATGACATGAGCACCAGTCATGATCAGTCAGGGGCCGTCTTTTTGGTTTGGCACAACAGCAGTGATGAGTTGCAAAGATGATAGAAACAAGTGTGCCAAAAATGGTTTCATCAAATTCAGAAAACAAAATGTTCCCCTCCACTTGCTGTGACACGCAACAGGATGTTCTAAAACATCTACAGATCCACATCTCCATCATGTGAAAATGTGATTTAAGAGAGATGGAGGCAAAGATGGAGGCAAAGAGGGACCACAAAGATAAGCTTCATCCTCAGTGGATATACTCTGTTGTCACGGTTGAACACAACAGATGTATATTTAATAGGCCTGAGCTGCTGCATATTAAAAATATATAAAGCAGCAGAAAAGGGTTGTGTATTCTTTGAATTAGTCAGCTTTCTTTGGGTCAAAAGGTTAAATTGGTGTTTGGTTGATCAAACCTTCACCTGAAGCCTTTGCCACTGTAGGCTAGTTTGTTTGTTCGAACGTGCTTCGTGTGTGAAGATATAATATGTAACATTTCAGCATGAAAAAGCTGAAAAACGACCAGACCTTTGTTGTGTATTTTCATTAGTTGCGTACCTGTTATATCCAAAATGTAAGTACACAACTCAAGAAAGTAACACCACTCAAAACCCAGCTAAATCTTAAATTTCATCTGTCTTAATGGATAAAATGGTATAATTCATGACAATCTTTAATCTGCCAGGTGACACTGACAGGATGCGATGTGACGTAAAAACGTTAATAGCTCAAATTACACAAAGTTCTCATTGCCACAGGCATATTCTTATTACCGTCAGCACTTGTTAGACACAATATCTATCTTGTGCCTCGCTGCTGTTTAACAACAGCTTTGTCAATCTTAGTGCCACTTTTGTGAACTGCATGGCCCATAGTGCAACTGCCCAAGGACAAGTTGTACTGACTCAAAATAGAATTCAATCAGTCGGAAGAATACGACCAACATGAGTGTACTTGTGGAGAAACGAGGTAGTGGTTATATAACTACTTTCTATTTGATATTGTTTTTTCCCTTTCACCCCGACAATATAAATCCCTGTGATTCCTCTGAACGATGCCCTTCTCAAACAGCAGAAGTATAGCAGACTTTGTTTCCTTTGTCCTCCTTTGAATCTGCTGCTGCCGTTTGTATTTGTGCGTGTGCGCGCGCGTGTGTGTGTATGTGTTTTAGTTTGAAATACAAAGCCTGAGCTCACTCTGACAGAATTATTTTGGTTGCAGAACCTTTGGGCCCATTACGAATACTATTATGTAGATCAGCCTTGAGGAATTTATTTCCACGTTGTGCATTTGGATTGTGACACGCCTGGCCTCTCATTTCATTTACCCATACAAATAAGCCTGCCAGTCCAAATGCTTTAAAGTCACAGAGGAGAAATTTTTAGCACATTTCACTGGGAGACGTGTATTCTTTCATAATTTCTTTTTTTTTTTTCCAATGACATTTTCTTCATAAAAGAAAAGAGCTGATAACATTGTTGCTCTGCACCCCCTCCACCCTACCCCCACCCCCCCGACACCCAGCAGACACACACTCACTGACACACACCGCTGGCAAAGCATGAAAACACAATGACTATCGCTGTCAGGGAAAAAATGTTTTTAACCTCAGGTTTTCATAGTCACTTCCTATTAGAAGAATCTTTTTTGGAAAAGCTTGAACGCTGCCACTGTGTGACATACTGAACATCATTTAGATTTGAAACAGGGAGACAGAGACTGACACACACAAAAACACTTTTATTGGATGACTCTGACTTCTATGATCCCGCCTGGCTTTTGTGAAGCTTTTATAGACTGTTGTTCTACATGCGCAAATTCACTGTTTATTGGCAAGAAACCTCAGACAAGTGCATATGCGTGCAGTGGAGCAGAATTACATTATAATTCTGCTGCACACGACTCAGCTTACACCGTTACCCTCAATGTTACCTATACTGCACTTGCAAACATGAAAAACACTATATTTATCTTTCCAAGATGCTTCTTGCTGTATAATACTGCTGATTTTTGGCACCGGCTAAGACATGAAAAATACATCAGTAGAAGCTCTCAGTTTTGAGAAGTGATGTCCAGGTGCAGGAGAAACAGCTTTTATTAGGGCAGAGGGATGCTGTCAAAAATAAAAATCTGCATAAATAATCTTACAAGGAAGGAAGACAGCGACGACCACAGCTGGTTCCATTTTTTTACTTCCCCTGGCTGATGAGCATTAACAATCTGACGGAAAGAAGGCAACCATATTGTGAAATCAATTAATAAGTAAACAAAGAAAGTTGGCATCTTAAGAATACAATTTGCTCGTGAAGGAGATCAACTGGAAAACATTGTTTGCCAAACACACGAGACGCCGGCTCATTTCATCATGACATAATGTTTCAGGAGTTGCGCAGCTACAGTGCCAACTCCCAAGTTACACAGCATGTGTTTTGTTCTATCAAATAAAAAAAGATATATTTCAGTCTCTCTGTTGCTGTACAACAGAGGTGCTTGAATGGGAATTGACTGCATGAATAAATGAGACACAAATCAGATGCAGCTAGAGGACAGTGTTGTACTATAACAATGAAAAATACTTTTAAAATCGTGTGGTTTGAAAAAAAAGAAAGAAATTCTCTTCTCCGGGCTGGTGTAATCACAAGTATCACACCTCCTTTGTGCTGCATGTGTGAAAAGACTCTTTAATTTTGAGGGATAGTTCAGGCAGGTCTTAATTGTTCTATAATTAGCTCAACAGCATATGGGTGCAGGCCTTTGTTTGCATAAACACGCTGAAAAATAGAAAATACTTTGGTTGAATACCCACATCTTCAGTCTGATGCAGTGAGTGAGTGTAACTCGAAAGCCCACACGGAAACCCAAGACATTACCATTCATTGTTTGGCTAATTAGAGGGTAGTTGGTGTGTCTGGATGAACTAAAGTAATTAGTCATAGATTTATGGTTGGACGTCTGCTGAGACAGCGGTTGTTAACTTCTACTGAGGGGGATTATTGCCTTTGTAAGGAAGCGAGAGGAGTGGAGACTTCTTTCCAATGTGATCTACTAAAATAATGTGAGATGTCTCCAAAGCGGGACAGAAGGACGCAACAAGGACAGACGGATGCACTCCAGTGTGGGAAGTGTTTTAACAGCGGCCGAACGTTACCGAACTTTTCAGATGCCCTTGACAAAGCCGCTGAACTGCCCCAGGGGTAACACACCAGTTACTTCAGCACTCTGACCTTAGTGATTAAAAGTACACGTCTGGGATGTTCTTGCCTACAGAGGAGTTGATGTCAAAGTTATTTTTGCTGCACTGTGACAAAGTTTTGAAACCAGTTGTCATTCACTTATCATCTGATCGTTCCGGCTTCAACAGGGGAGGTGGATGAAATATATCAGCAGGGGGAAGAAGGACTCATTAATCAGAGGGGGCAAAAGTACACACATTTTTCACACAGGAAGAAGTACAGATACTTGTGTTCAAAAAAAGGTTGTGGTAAAAGTACTGATTCAGCTTCTTTACTCAAGTAAAAGTAAGAAATGACAGGCTGCTTTCTACTGGCCATTTCTGTGCAAAGCTAACTGAACCCAGAGTCTTTGTCACTACACTTCCACCCTTTTTTGGGTCTCCAGCTCTGTCTGTTTCCATCTTGTTAGGCCTTTATGACCTTGTGCAGCAAAAATACAGAACATCAATTAATAATTCCCTTCCAATGCAATAAAATTAAATTAATGTAAAGTAAATTAATAAAGTAAGGAGCAGGTCTTCTGCTCCAAACCTTTTAAAAACAGGCTCCTTTGTGTTAAAATGTAGGGAGTAAAAGTAAAATGTTTTCACGGAAAGTTCAGATTTACTTTGTACATTTAAGTTACGTTCCACCTCTCACATTAATAATGAAAGAATGCTTCCACACAAATGAATGGAATCAACAACTTTCAATGCTAATTAGAAAGACAGAAAATATTCAATGCGGCAGTAACAGAAATAGAATATTTCATAGGTACTAATGCATTAATGAAAGTTCTGTTGAGCCTTAATTCATGTGTTTACCTGCTATTTCCTGTCATAATGGCTGCAGTAAAAAAGGCTGTATACATGTGCAAAATCAATGTCTTGTCAATTTGGCCTGTAGTTTCATAAATATAGTTTATTACTGCAGAGAAAGAGCCAGTAAAACATGCAAGCAAGCACACTTACAGGTAGATGGATATAAATAAAAATGCAGAACCTCTCTGGAGGAGATAATAACTACATGGTGCAGCTAAGGTAAAATCTGCAACTTCACAGCAGTTTGCAGCAACGTTAGGCAGCTAAAAATGTCCTAAAAGAGTTGTAAAATGTTCAGGTGGAGCGACAGATCATAAAACTCTTACAGCAGCATTTCCTTTTCAAAACCTGACTGAAAATATGTGATACGAGGAAATGTTGATGAGAAAATGATCAAGCTCCCCAAGTTGGTAGATCAGACACAGACTGGCAAAGATTGAGTTAAACAAATGGCATTTATTTTCCACACAGTCTGACTTTATTGATTTATTATGATACATGTGATCAGACAAATATCCAGCAAATGCTAGCTGTTCTATACAGGAAAGCCCACATAGGTGAGGTAGGGAAAAAAAATTCCACATTTATCTGAGGTGACCTAGATACAACTAGAATTCACAGTTCCGAGTTAACATTTAGGATGGTTTGTGCAAATGATCCTGTAAACGAGGGTGAGGGTGCTCTATCCTTATTGGAGGTTAAATTAAGGAACCTGGGGAATATGAAGCAGAGCCCAGACCGTATCCTCTAAAAGTCGGCTCTGACAAGTGATGCTGCTGTAAAGAGCAAAGTGTGGATTAGAATGAATTGTTTCATTTGACTGTGGCCTGTATGTGTGTGTGTGTGTGTGTGTGTGTGTGTGTGTGTGTGTGTGTGTGTGTGTGTGTGTGTGTTTGAGACTAAACTGTGTGATGAGGTACAATATTTTGATATTATCTCTGCTCTTCTATTCTTCATTATCTATTCTTAGCCATCTCAGGAGAGTCGTGTCTTTGACTACCTCCAGCAGAAGAAAAGAAAAGGTTTCAGGTGGTAAACTGTTGTGACGCTTTAAGGTTGAATCTGTGATACCGTTGGCACATGACCGAATCTGTGTTCCTATGTGTTTGGATCTGAAGTTGTGATCACTTAAATCATAATATACAGTATGTTAACCTGATCACCAGCCTCTGTGAGTCACTGCAACAATCTCTCATACAAAGCTTTGCTGTAAGTTCATACAAAGAGAAAGTTACAGGACACACTGCAGTGTGAGAACAATAGTGTAATCGACTGTGTTGTTCTACTTCACCAAGCTTCAGCCAGAGAGTGAATTATTCGGAGGCTTGAGTGCAGAGCGAAGACTCCACTCAGCTGCACAGGAACTTCTCGAGTTTGAATCAGAATTAGCAAAAGCAATTTCAGCAAATACCTCAACAGCAGGCTTTATAGAGCGGCATGCTCACTTTGAAGACATTTAGTTGTGAGCCAAGAAATAACATAAAAAGTGGTAGCAACTGAACAGGATCAGATCAGGATTTGTCGTCTCAGCTGCGACGCAATCGTCAAAATACAATTTGGCAATGTGTGTGTTTCTGCAAGCCACCGACACGTTGAAATTCTATGTATCTTTATTTTGCGACTATTTCTTTGTGTGACTTTAAGTTCAATTTTCATGGTGTAAGTTTATGATCTTGTTAGCTGGGAAAAGATCAAGTTTTGGCTTAAAATACATGTTCTGGTCACCACAACCAGAGATCTGGAATCTGTCCTAAGATCTGCTTGAAAAGCAGCCCATGACAAATGTGAGCAAATCAGTTTGCAGAGCTGGCAACAGTTTTTCCTGGCAACTGGACTGTTTGCTCTTAAAATCACATTTTCAGAGAAAATTTACACTTTCAGCAGTTAAAGTGAAAACAGCCTTTCAGAGTCAAAATCTGCACATATATAATTTTACACAGTGAGGCTCAAACGTTTGAGGACAAGGAAAAAATAAACATGTTTTTGTCCGATCTAGGAGAGGTAACGTCAAACCTGTTGTCGAGCAGTCCTCGGTTCGTTTTTGATTGATGATTTTTGCAGTTTTACGGTTTCCCTTTGTTAGTTTTACTGCACTAATTAAGGTTGCATTATGTTCATTATTGATTAAGTCATCCATTAGTTTTACAATTAATCAATGAATTGAGCGTCTAGAATGCTAATTATAAAATCCACAGAGCATAATGTGATAATTGCTAGTTTTGGCTCCCCAACACGGATTTGGGAACCAGCAACTGTTTGGTATTTTTGCTTTATGAATTACTGAAGCAATCAATTAAGGAAATTGTTAACCATTAGATTTCTGTTGATTGGCTATTTAATTAATCAAATGATCATTGCAGCTCCATCACAGATGCACTTATTTGATTGTATGGAACTGATTACCCTGTGACGACAGAACATCACTACTTCCAAACAGTGCATCTTGAGCACCGTTAATGGTTATTTTCTCTGAACTGCTGACTTCTGAAGCTGCTCAATTAGGTATAAACAGTCACACACGGTATTCTGCTCGTAACTGGAGGATTGTAGGCGAAGCAGTGCAGCAGTCCAAAATTCTCTCAGTAAGGGTTGTTAGTTCCTTTTGATTTGTGTTTGGCCGCCTGTCACCCAAACCCATTCCCTGAAATCACATCACTATAATGGTCTAATCAGCACTTAACGAGCCATGTTACATAAAATCGATGCACCCTTCCATTTGAGAATGCAGAATATTTGGAGGAGCTGATGAAGGCTTGTGGAACGGGCAGAAGATGCTGTCGATATATGCTGCAGTTGTTGGACAGGCAGTACCTGCAGAGAGCAGAGGATGCACTTGCCCTCTGAGTTCAGTGATCCTCCTGAGATCCAAGCTTTTACAGCAAAATCCTTTGTTTTGCTGACTAATCGTGTATTGATTTTAACAAGTTGTTAAGCCCAAATAAGGTTGTCAGGCCACTGCCAAACAACTCCTCTACCTGTAGAGGCTGCGGGAGCGGAGAGCTATGTATCTCCCATTAGGGCTACCATTTGAGTTCTCCTCTTGATTTATTATATGGGGAGTGTAAACAGGATAACACTTTACTTTGGGGTGTTTTTCTTAAATGTGCCACAATCTTATACAGACAGCAGAGCAGACTGTTTTCAACCTGTTTCATGCATAGATTGCCTCGTGGTTTGTGTGGGAAGATGTGCTTCTGTGGAAATATAAATACATGCGACACGCCGTCACTCCCATGTGCAAGTAGTCACAGACTGTTTCAAGCCTGCAAGAAAAGGGGGGGGGGGGGGGGGGGGATTACAAATCAAGTTATAGCGACATGCGGGGGGGACCTCAACTGTGCTGTTCCTATTGATGCGTAGAAAACAGTTCCTGGATGCAACCTGAATTCACTGTTGGGCAGGACTATCTGCTGCCAATGAAAGCCAGCAGGTCCTTTGCATTATTGTTGATAGAACTGCAAAGAGAACATCACAATGCCGGCTTGTTTCCATTCCAGTAGACCTTGGAGCTGCAAATGAATAATATATTCAAGGTAACTCAGGGGTAAATGAATAAATCTACATTAGGTGGGGATTTGGAGGGAGGAGTGGAAAGTGTCATAGAGCTACAGCACTACCTTGTGGCAGAGAAAGATATCGCCCAGGACCATGCAGAGAGGAAAGCAGATCCCTGCAGACTATTACTCCAATAATTCATACGATTAATCTTGATTTCCAAAAAAGAAATGTGTATTATTTTTGTTTTTTCCTAGAAGCATCTTAGAGATAGGCTTCTCCTGATTCCACCTGTCTTCCGTTGTTATGATAGAAAACATGTTTCAACTTTTCTCTGAAGACACAGAAACTTGACCTTTACAAATTCCCCAATATATTTTGCACTCTCTGTCAATGATTCGGAAAATAGAATCGTTCTGCTCCCCATTAAGATGAGATCACGTGCATAATTGCTTCATCCATGCTGGAGATAATTAATATCAATGACCCTGCTGACTTTTCAAATGCATCATGTTAGGTTTAATGATGATGTGTCATAAGCAGCCTGAGGTTGAGACACCCAGCTCTGCGTATGCTGGCAGACCCAGACCAGGGGCTCCAGAGCTGACAGGCGAGACCAGGTGAATAATTGTCTATGGCATCTTATTACATTGCTGGCATGATCTGATTTACTCCGGCAGCAAATGGTGGGAATAGACCCAGTGTCGTAGTGGGTATTGGATTAACGAGGTTTACGCACAAATGGACCTCACTCTGACGGCAGATACATCATACAAGATTAAAGAGGATTTCCATGTGGTCGTGATAGCTGTTCTGCTTGCTTCATTACACTATTGAATCACTCCATATGTGTTACATTTTACTGTGGAAATACATTTTCAACTTTTCCCCCATGTAGAATATGACCTTGGTTGGTGGCCTGAATTCAACATGTTATACTTAGAGCTGATAGACAGTGACTGGGATATTAAGAGATCAAATGCTTCTATTAGAGTAGAGAACAGGATTTTTTTTTTTTTTTTAAGAAGTCATTGTTGTGGTTTTTTCCCACATGTCACATCATGAAATCAGTCAAAACATAAAATCAGAAATGAGTAAACTACTAAAAACTGCATACACTGCATGTGTTACAGCTTTTGGAAACAGATTTAAATTATGTGCTTCTAGTTTTTAAAAGTGATAACATTATCTTCATGCTGCTCCTCCCTTGATAATTTCACAATGCTTTATTTTTTGATTGAGATGTTTTAGTCTAAAATAATAATTATTATACAATAATGACACTGCAGTCCTGAAATTCTAAGTTTTGTCTAAAATAGTATTCAGGCTTCCTAGATAATTCTCACCATTCTTTATTGTTATTAAATAGCTAGAAATAGTTTCTGCAATAAAATCAATAAAGTCATAAAATACCCATATAAATAATTGCAATAGAAACTGTAATACTAAACTTCTGATTGGTATCTATAAAGGGCTCCAGGCTCTCCTGAGAAAGAAACTACAACTCCCTAGAGTAATAAAAGCACTGCTGTAACATACCGACATCTGATTGGTTTATCCTAATCCACGTGACTCACTTGTGCGTATGACGAAAGACCCAAACAGGAAGTCTTGCTGTCAGAGAAGTGACAACGTGAAAGTCAAAGCAAAATGTGAAACATCGTAAATTTAATCGACTATATCGTTGTTTGTCTCTTTTGGCTGTCGCGACATGTCGTACTTTTAGCGGGTTTCGTGTGACAACGTGCTGCGTTAGTTACGATGTTCCGGGCTGCAGCTACAATGTTCTCTGTCACTCCAACCGCTTCACTTTGTCGAGGAGTATTTTTCAGTATTCGACATTATTGTAAGAACACACCAACTAAGCTCAGGGTATCACAGGCGTTTTCAGGAGCTGAACTGGGAGCCAATGTCAAAGTCCAGGTGACGTTAACGCCTCCTTTTATGGTTTGATGTTTTCTGGTAGTTGTTGCTAATTTATGCTAGCATCAATCCTTCAGTAATGTGCTACTTATTATAGCACATACACGGTGGTTATCATCTTATGTTGCATTTACCCATACTCAACTCATAGAAATAAATTACCACACATTAATGCTGCAAACAACCAAAGCTTCGCGTTACATTAGCCTGGATCATTTCTAGCAGCTAATGCTAAACCAGGAGTAAGTTATGAAATGTAACTAAGTACATTTACTCAACTACTGTACTCTACTCTTGCACAATTATGAGGTACGTGCACTTTAAATTTACATTTCCTGTTGCGTATTGCTAAGCAAATATTGTACTGGTTACTTGTTCATGCTGCAAAAAATAAAAAATAAAAATAAAAACATACTGAATATGGGAGGCATACATGTAAATACACGACTCAAAATTGGTTTTACTTGGTTGTTTATTCTGTGACATATCTGAATTTTTATTTTGTGTTTTGTGAATATTTTCTTTCCCACAAAAATATTGCATATATCCATGCACACGCATGTATCCGCCCATATCCCAATATCTTGAGCTAATTATCAGCAGTATATATGTATAATAAAATTTTTCTTGTAGTTTTTTTAGAATTTAGTTCATTTAATGACAAAAAATTACTTTCACTTGTATCAAAGTAATAATTGAACACAATATCTATTTACTCTTACTCAGGTGTGACTTTTGGGTATTTTTTACTGCATTGCTGGGGATACACATAACTATATATGTACTTTTCTGTCTATTACTAAACTAAACTATTATCAAACGGATGTTTTATGTGAATCACAGCACATTTTGCACCCTGAACTATGACAGTGGTATAATTTCAAACTTTGCTTTCCAGATGAATTCAAATATAACTGTATATTGATTTCACAGTCTTTATATTTAGCTGACATTTTATTGGGAAAAAATGATGAGTGAAATTCTTAAATGACCATGTTACATGCAAACAAAAAGAAGATATTTCTGAATATATTTTGAGAAGGAACATCTAATTGTAGTTTGATTCTCTGTTGCAGGGATGGGTTCGCTCTGTTAGATCTCAGAAGTCAAATCTCTTCCTCCACCTGAATGATGGCAGCTCTCTGCAGTCATTGCAGGTTGTCGCCAGTCCAGAGCTGAATGATCCGTGAGCACTTCTATTTTATCCCTGTAGATAATCCCTCACATTCCTCATTCCTAAATTAAGAGTAAGTGCTCATGTGTAAAATACTCTTTGTATGTTTTTCTCAATTTGAGGTCGCTCACATTCGGCAGTGCTGTTGAAGTCACAGGTGTACTTAAGAAAAGTCCACACCGAAATCAGCCAGTTGAACTGGAAGCAGACCAAATCCACGTAGTTGGAGAATGTAACCCTGTGGTAAGGACAATAGTCTCCTCAAGCATCCCACACACATTTTAGTGAGTCACTGTGCAGGCTTGAAATTGCACCTCATCTCGTATCTGCACTGTCATTCACCTTACGGTTGCACCACCTTCATTTTCACTTACTGCATTATGATGACAGCTGCCTGTAGTAGTTCTGGTTGCTGGACTTCACTTTACTGCTGCTTTTCTCCCTTATATTAGTGTTTGTTTGTTGTTGTTTTTTTTTTTCATTCTCATGTTGCTCTTATATTTTTTATTTTTTTTTGTCTCAGGATTTTCCCTTTAAAATCAAAGAGAGACACAGCTTTGAGTATATACGGCAGTTTCCTCATCTCCGCTGTAGGACAAACGCCTTCAGCTCCCTGCTGAGAGTACGAAGTGAGGCCACCACGGCAATTCACTCATATTTCAAGGTGAGAACATCAGTAAAAAATGTTTTAACAGAATGAAGTGTAATGCTTTTA
This sequence comes from Diplodus puntazzo, assembly GCA_963678695.2. Taxonomy (NCBI): domain Eukaryota; kingdom Metazoa; phylum Chordata; class Actinopteri; order Spariformes; family Sparidae; genus Diplodus; species Diplodus puntazzo. The sequence continues at coordinate 6,046,676 of OZ023162.1, read as the reverse complement.
TGTTTATTATGTGTTTTCTTTTTTTTTTCTATCCAAGGAAAATGGATTTGTGCAGATTCACACTCCTATCATCACCTCAAATGACTGTGAAGGGGCCGGGGAGCTCTTTCAAGTTGAGGTGGGTACGATGCGTCAACAAATATTCTTGAAGCGATGGTTTAAAGTATGCAAACATAAGGACGACAGTGTCTGACGCCTCCAAACCTTATACTTGCACACAGCCATCAAGCTCAGAGGTAGAAGAAAATGAGAACTTTTTCTCTGTACCAGCCTTCCTGACTGTGTCTGGTCAGCTTCATCTGGAAGTGATGTCAGGGTGAGATAAAATACATGAATTTATCTTCTGATGATCATACGCACGTTTCTGCCTCAGAGAGGAAGAGACAGACACATACAATGAAGTACATTTCTAATTATGCCTTGTCACTCACACTCTTCCAGGGCCTTCTCCAGGGTCTACACATTTGGGCCTACCTTTCGGGCAGAGAACTCCCAAAGCAGACGCCACCTGGCTGAGTTTTACATGGTGGAGGCCGAGGTCTCCTTCACAGAGTCCTTAGAGGATCTCACCAAGGTACCCTATTCCATTGTCCCCTAAAACAGCAAAGCTCTGCGACATTGATCAAAGTAGCACATTGGCTAAAATGTCACCCTGTCAACTGCTTGTCAGTCAGCATAGTTTTATACAAGAAATAGGCTGATTTCTCTGTCCAGAGAGGGAGAGATTGAAGAATATTAAAGCTGTTTGATAAAGAGCAGTTATCACAGACTGACTTATTCTTTCAACATCATGGGGTGACGTGCTCTGATGTCACATCACTTAATTTTCCTGTACTGAGGTTCAAGTTTTACACAAACCTTATGTGACTTTTAAAGTTGCCCTTGTCCACAGTCATCCAGAAAAGTTTTAATTATTAAACCTCGCCCGCTCTGTAGGTCATGGAGGACATGTTCAGATCCGCCACGGAGCATGTCTTGGCTCACTGTGCCGAGGATGTGGATTTGTTTCACAAGCATGTGACTCCTGGACACAGGGTGAGTCCTGTAGGACGCTTTAACTTTGGAACATAATATGGCTCCTTATGCCAACCAGCCACGACTGCATCTGACTTCGTTATTATCTCAACTTACATGTCTTCCCTGTTGCATCCATAAGAACACTGTAGATTTTATGCTGAAGAAGAGATTCCCCATGTAAGTCTCTGCTTTGTTAAACATGGCATGTAAAATGTAATCAGCTCAAGATTAAAGCCTAATGTTGAAGGCCTTGAATGAATAATACTGTCTCTGTCTACTTTTAGGATTACCTACAGTGAGGCTATAGAAATCCTCAACCGTAGCTCTCAGAAATTTGCATTCCCAACACACGTAAGTGGCGATGGTTTTATTTTATCCTTCATAGAACAGACTTGATATCTAACGTTACTGTATATTTTTTCACTATCTCTGTTATTCCACAGAGCTCTGTATTAACTTCATCTCTTCTCTCTCGCAGTGGGGATGCGACCTTCAGACAGAACATGAGAAGTACCTGGTGAAACATTGCGGCAACATTCCAGTCTTTGTCACTGATTATCCTTATGATCTCAAGCCTTTCTATGCAAGAGACAACAAGGACCATCCGAAGCATACAGTAAGACGTAGTGACACTGTTAAAAATGCTGAGCAAATCGATCATTTAACCACTCAGTTCCTTCCCTGTAGTGCCAGTTGGGTTATCGCAGCGATTTGCATATCCGAGCTGACTGCGACTGTCATTTGTGTGCAGGCAGCTGCAGTGGACCTTCTCGTGCCAGGAGTTGGAGAGCTCTGTGGGGGCTCGCTGAGAGAGGAGAGGCTGGATTTGCTGAGGGCTCGGCTAGAAGAGTAAGAACACTCACTCCAGGGGTATCCGAAGGCCCAGAGGGTTATCATATCTGCTTAATAGCTTTAAACTGATTTGTATTTTCAATTCTTAAAATCCAGCATAATCCCAGTAGTGTCATTCTGGGATAGCTGGAGCTTTTTTTTGTGTTGCAGTGGCTGGTTTGAAAAAAAATAAGTTTTCTATAAATTCAAATTTAGATACATTTTCTGTACACTTGCCATCTCCATGGGCAGCAATTTGCAGAGAGATTTCGGCTGTAAAAACACAAAATAACTTCGCCATGATTCACCACACATATTCAGTGGTAGAAAAACCATAGGATACGTATCATATCCAAACAAAAATGGTATTATAACTAAGGAAATTTAATGCGGTTTCAGTTTTTGCAGCTGAATGTGCTGAATTTATCTACTGCTTTAAGACCATTTATCATCATTCTTTTCCAGGGTTGGATTGGAAGACACGTACAGCTGGTAAATAAAACACATATTTAATTACAGAACTGCCATTTTAAAAATAAAACATCCTCACACATCAACAGATTTGTAATGACATTTTTATTTATTCGCAGGTATCTGGATCTGAGGCGTTTTGGCTCCGTCCCTCATGGCGGCTTCGGTCTGGGATTTGAGCGATATTTGCAGTGCATTCTTGGTGTTGACAGCATAAAAGATGCGATTCCTTTCCCCAGGTTTTCCCATTCATGTCTTCTATAAAACAGTGCGTGCCGAGGAGATATTTTTTTTAAGTCAGTGAAGTCTGTTTTTGTTGTTATTCAAATACTGAATAAATACTATATTAAACATTGTTTTCTATTGTTGTTATTGGTATATTTGTCTTTAAAATCCTTTCTTAAATGTTTCGGATCGGGGATATTTGAGAGATCTGTTATATTTGACAATGTGGAATTTAATTTAAGATTAGATAATAATCTTTTATTGATCCCAACAGGGGAAATTCAGGATGCCCAAGGACAGAATAAATACAGATAAATAGAGAAACTTAGAGAGAATAATTAAATGTAGAATACAAAAGAAACTATACAAGAAACATACAAACACAAAAGTTAGTAGCAGTACACATACAATACCCTGCTATTGTTGTACTTTAGTAGGGCAATATATTTTTAAGAATTTAATATAATTTGTATTTGTCATCAGTTGCTCACGACTTTCCAATCACGACACTATGATTTATATCTGCTCAAGAAAGTGATTAGTTACACCAAGTTATGTCTGCTTTTCTCGACCCACTTTCACATAAAAAAATAAAAGTATTTCAAGTGTCAAGTATTTAAACTCTCCACAAGGTGGTGCGTTTTCCCTCTTCCAACCAATCGAGAAAATGCGAATCTTTTACTCTGCAGCTGTTGACTACACAATATATCTTTTTTTCTTTCCGATTTTGTTACCAGGCTATTTATTTATTTATTCATTTATTTTTCAAAGCGCAGAATTTAAAAAAAAAACAAAAACATTTCTTATGATTGATCACAAATATATTATTTTTCACAATAAAAAGTGAAATCAGGTGCGTTTCTTCTCTTAAAAGTCGAACAAACTCACTTCGTTGGTCTGTTTTCTGCGAGCCGTGTCAAACGCTGTCTACATCGATCGATTCCTCCTCGATTTGAAACTCGTTTGGGAATGTTGGAGCTACTTTGTGGCGAGCTGCTCTCCCATCCTGTTCATCCCAGCAGCGCAGCCCATCCCTCTCTCTCTCTCTCTCTCTCTGCTCGGTGGGCGTGGTATGAGTTGGGAAAACAAACTGCAGACACCCTACGGTACTTCCTCTCCCTGCATCAGTTGAGTTTCCCCGCGACTCCTCGTCAGCTTCGTGCGTAATTCCCCACGAGTCGAGTTGCGCCTTTTTTTTCTCTCTTCTTCTTCGCCCAGCCCCAACCGCGGGGTTTTGCGCCGGTCGTTGCGCACGGCACCACCAGGAGCGACCGGCAACATCACCGACCAGCACTACTGTGATTTTTTTTTTAATCAAATGGGGGGAGCGGACTGCACCAGTGAGAGCCAAACGCCGACAGCACTTTGAACGGGCGAGCCTTCAGGAGCCGTCATGTACTGAGTGACAGACGGGCATTTGTAGAGCGACAAGAGAAGACAAGCAGACAGCGACAAACATGAGCGGCGGAGAGATCCTCTTCCAGGGCTGGCTGAGAAAGTCACCACCCGAGAAAAAACTGAGGAGATATGTGAGTGAATCACACTTTCGATGAGTTTCTCTGTGTTTTATGAGTTTGACTGGTGCAGAAGTACTGTATGTGGTTTCTTTGCTGCCACTTGTTTGTAAAAAAAAAAGTGTCAAAGTGAAGACATTTAAAGTCCAGTGGCAGCAGGTGCATCCCACCACCATCTGGACCTCTCTCCTCTCTCTGCCCTACAGGAGGCTCCACATGTTATCCTCCAGTCTCAGTCCATTAGAGAAGAGAAACCAATGTTTTATATGAAAATGCACTTGTCAGGTTTTTAATGTAATGTAATGGGGTCCTGTGACAACGTGGAGGTAAGCCTCTGTGAGAGCCGACAGCTGTCTATAATTTGAACTAAGCAGCTCTGAGACACAAACACAAACTGCCAGCAGGCTTTATCCGATCATGATGAGGTAATGTCTCATCAAGCAGTGATGTGACCAGTTCTCATCTTGGCCGAGCCGACTAATGTCACAACAATGGTGATAACTCCACAGCATTAGGGTGCCTTGATAAGGCTTTGTAAGCCAAAGCCTGCTGTTAGCCTCTTGCTGGGCGCTGGGCAGGGAATGGCTGCAAATCAGATAATGGGATTTATGGAGGCAGATAGAACCATGAGACAATCTCCTATAAATACAGCTGTCCGCTGTTTATGTATGGTGTTGCATTACCAGGCCTCTCCATGTTCCTACTAGCTAACTTTGCCATGATGTCATCTCACCGTTTCATCTGGAAATCCATCCTTGAATGTCTTGAATTGCCCCCCCTTCCCCCACCTCCCCCCTTCTCCTGTCCTGTCATTTCCTCATTGTCTTCCACTTAAAGCTGGCTAATGTTTACACAGAGACCACCGTGGTCAGTATGGAACGGCAGCTGCGACGGTGCAGAGGAAAAAACTTGCTCGGTCCGTAGCAGTTCTGTATAAACAACAGGAGAAAAAACCCCTCGCAAAGGCAGAACGAAGCTAGCTGAATGGCCTTCCTCAGGCAAAAGTGCAGGGAACAGCCTCTCGGGCCTTCTCACCCTGCTTCTCACCCTGAGCAGTAACCTATAAACAACTGCTCTCTCACACACACACACACACACACAGTTTCAGCCAGAAAACAGTGTCATGAGATGGAGTGTCCAGAACAGGCCGACTTTGCGATAATCTGTCCATCTGAAATTCCTTCCACTTAAAGTCAAGGCTATGGACAATCGGGGCCATTTACTCACCAGTATTGCTGTCATCTGACATAGTAGACGTCCAAACGCAGAGAGATATTTTCAGATACCACTTTCACATACTCACACACACACACACACACATTCCAGCCTGAAGGTGTGTAGTGTTTCTCAAGGAACAAGGTGACGAGTTTGATCGTCATTATATTGGAATGAATTGAGGAGGTGTAAGGAATGTATTGTCTCGGAGCTGTAACTGACACGTTAGCTGCTACAACAGATCCTACTGTCGTTCCTCCTTCAGGAGATTACTTATGACAATGGGAAGGTGTTTTTTTATTATCCCTAACAACACCTTCCCTGTCAATATTCCACCTGTTTCTACCACAGAGTCCTCCCTGAGCCAGATGAGGCCTGTGTTTGTTAATCAGTGGTGAGTTGCTGAAATGATTGGTCATTGTGTTCAGTCTCGGCGACCTTTCCACAGATGGTTTCTGAAAATGTGGCACACGGCTATACACGTCAGAATGCAGCGTAGAATCCAGTGCAGGGTTAGGAGCAGAGCAGAAACTGGTACTACCACCATGCAAATTGTATGCAAAAAAGGGGAGCAAAAACACTGGTGGCAGTTGAAGCCCGGATTTAAACAGTGGTTAGGACGTGAGGCAACATGTTTTCCCAGTAAGTAGGATAACTAGTCCTGGTTAAATGCTCGCTAATTGTTTACAAAAGTGATTAACTCTTTGCAGTGACTCACTCTCCCTACAGCAGCTCCTATCGCTGTGCAAACACATGATGAGCATAAACTTTCTGTGTCCCCCCTCAAACATGTGACCGAGTGTAGTCACTTTTCACACGCGCCGCTGCATCTCCACAAGGAAAACAGTCGCGCTCTGATGTCTCAGAACCGCTAAATGAATCACTCGGTTGTAGTTATCTCTTCTCAGGGGCCGACCGAGGCTCCAGAGGTGGGCAGTGGTTTCGGGGGGGGGGGAGTGGCCTTGTTGCTTTTGTTGAACAATGTCCAGAATAAACAGAAGGAACATGAAAACAACTGACTAATCCAGCACTTGCCCAGCACCTTTTGCATAGTTGTGTTGGAGGTTATTTTACTCATCAGTCAGTGGTCAGACAATATGCTTCATCATGTCTGCTGCATTAGCACAAACCAACCTTTTATTAGAAGCTGCTGCTAAGCCAGCTCATCATCACAAATACATTTGTTGACACGGCTTTTCTTCCTTGAATCTTTAGTTTGTTTCAGCCTCTTCCTTTTCCCGGTTTTTCCTAGACGTGTCTTCGTGAAGTATGATGTTGACTATACGCGTAATAAAACGTCATCAAAATGAATCATGGACGTATGAGCTGTGGCCTATTTGCATGCACAGCATCAATCATGCATGGGATGTGTCACAGTGTCAACAATTTGATTCCTGTTCCCAGGTAGTGATCAAGCTGCTGTTGGCAAAACCCTCCCCGTCTGCCCGTTGTTGTATCTGACATCACAAACGTGTCTGTTCACATACAGTAAAGCATTGCCACATTCCAGACAGATCGTATCGGCAAGGTGATAGCTGCTTCTGCTTTCCTCCTGCCTGCCAGCTTCTCGGGGCCTTATAGCGTCTTGCCCTTGTGGATGGTACATGAGAAGAGAGAGGAAGAGAGGTGGGGGGAGTCAGTGAGTTTTTAAGGCAGGCTTCGCAGCAGAGCAGCAGCAGCCGCTTGTGTCCCACTGTCAGCTGCCGGGTCTGCTGTTGTTTTGCAGAGGGGCTTTGGGAAGTCCTTGCCCTCAGAGGTCAACAGAGAACGCCTCCCAGTTCCTGCTTTGACAGACACCCAACGCTCACACAGACATTTTCCTTGTTCCACTTTATCTGTGGGCCCTCGAACGGGCCTTTTTTTCCCCCAGAAGCTACAAAACTGGGGTGGCTTTATGCGACTGCAGTATCAAAGTCAGATAAGTTTATCGTGGGTTAGATATGTTCGCTTAAAGGGATCCTCGCGATTGGCATACGGCTGGAATCTTCATCTTTCAAGATGCTGGAAACAGGAAAACATTTGACGGTTTTCTTAATCTTAACTATCAATCAAAAATATGTGATACAATTTGTGTAGACAAGCTATGTATCCTTTTCAGCAGTGCATTGTTGAGTACAATTACACTCAATCGACATTCATGAGAAATGAATGCATAAACTTGGCAAAATTATACTTTCTCGCCTTTTTCTCCGGCAACCCGAGTACATCCTTTCATCCACTCTTGCCATGCTGGCCTTGTTTGAACCTTTTGTCATAATATCCTGTCCTTTGCCATGAACTCTGGTTTAGCCTGTGTGTTTTCTGTCCAAGACTTAATTATTGCACCAATAGCAGTCGCCAGACTTCCTTTAGATGGTACCTACAGGAAATGTTGTGACAGAGGTCCCATGACAGGGAAAGAGATTAAATTGGTCTGTGAGTATATAAATGTATTTCCATCTATCAAGACTATATCAGCTGAGCTTAAAATACTGCCGGTCTGAAGGAAATGAGATCCAATTGATTTTTCTCTTGTGATTCGGGCGAGCAGTGAAAATGTTTTTACTTGTTTGCTGAACACTCAGAAAGGACACTATCACCGCACTGATGGTTTCATTAAATGGGGCTAAAAATTAAAAAAGAAGTCAGATTACAACAACGGGGATCACAAACAGCTGAGCGAAACAATTTCTGGGATTAATCCATTTTTATTTTAGACCTCTCTGCTGCAACTGCAAGGAAACATTGTACTAATGAGACCATAAACAAATAATCGTTTTGACATCTGCGCTTTTGATTAGGTACAAACACAAAATGATATACTTGAATCATGCTACTAGCTCTTGATAGCTACCGTATCATATGACTGTCATTAGACTGACTTTCTGAAATGGGATTTGCAGCTGTAATGTGATTCTTTACACTGGAAACAGTTACTCACACCTGAGGGCTTCTCCTGACGCCCCCCCGAGCAGGTCTGTTTGGTTCAGTTGAGATGCAGCATGATAGTGGATGGTGAGGGACAGGAAACTCTGTTTAACTTACTTCAGACAACGTGTCACGCACTGATCACATGGCTGCTTACTTCGCTGGAGTAATTTCAGTATCGGAAAGTTATTTCACTAATACAATAACAAGATCACCGCGCTGGCCAGTCAAAGATGTCAGGTGTTCACTTTTATGAGATTATGTGATATTTATACTTGTGTTTCAGCAGGTGGTGGCTGTTTATTCCTGGCAATATCATAAAGTGTTCTGTGAGGGAGGACTTTGATAAAAGCTGATATAATCTTGTTGGGACATAAATTGTGTCCCATATTTGAAGTCGGTGTAAATAGTATATGTAATGGTATGGTAAGGGAAATGTATTTAATTTGGTAAAAATTATTTCTCCAGAATAACACACATATATATTGGAGGCTTGAAATATATAATTGGGATATTAAGATATATAAGAGTTCTAATAACATTTGTATTGTTAATTTTTCCAGTTTTAACAAGACAATAATTGGCCTTTTTAATGGGTTAAGCTCAAATACAGTTTCATGTGCAGTGCAGGTCAACTATGAGGCAAACCGATTTTCTCTTTCAATAATTAATAAGACTTAATTTGTTTACTTGAGACATTAGTGTGACAGCAAAAAAAAAAATCCAGGTACACTTTCAGGTACTCAAATGTTCAGAAACAACTTGAAGAACAGAGGTGTAAGGTCAGGTGATTCCTGGTGATGACAAAGAGAAGAACTGCGATTGAATCACACTGGCCTGACTTTCCCCAAATATTTGGGATATTAGCCAAGATTTCAGAAGTGTGCATCCCTTGAAAATATATTTTATACACTTAAAAAATGGCCCTCACTATTTGAACTTTCTCAGAACCCTTAGCCATGTTATTCCTAACTGAAGTGGGAGTATGAAGGCAGCTGCATTAAATAGAATTGTACCACAAACAGCTGTAAATATGCTAAGATTAGAGTGGTGTGACGTGTTGACGTTCTGTTTCATGTAAAGCTCTGTGTCATGCTGTGGTAGTTTGTAGGAGTAGGAAATGTGTAAGCAATGTGCCATTTGGCTGAGGTTGTGGTACAGGTGGTTATATTCAAAATGAAAACAGCTACAGGCACGCCCGTGTTTCTTTGTGAAATAGAGATCATTAATTTGGTTTAGGAAACAGTGATGCAGTGGGAAGTGTTTATTTATCTATATATAAATCATCTTTACACGCAATCGTAAAACCACAATACAAGTAGCCAAGCAGACGCGATTGCGAATTGCATCTCTGGATTGTTGAAAGCCTTTAATACTCAAGTTCAGTGTACCTGTTACACTGCCGACATCAGGGACACTTTTTTATATCATCTTAAGATCCAGACAGTGATGAGTCAGAGCAGTTCAGGAACTGAAATTTCCTACAGCTGAAGCTCAGATAAGAATAACCCCCTGAGTGTTTTGTCTATTTTCCTGTGTGAATCCAAGATTTTCAGACGACATACTGCACCTGGCCGGTAGGCATCTTGGAGGTTCACCGTCCCAAGACGCAGACAGTAGAGGCACCGGATATTCAGTAATCTGGATGGCATATTCTAGTACCAGCAATCATTCTGATACATCAGTTTGATTCTTACGTGAAAGATAAATGATCAGCTCAGCTGAGTAGCTCCTAATTTGGTTTATTAGGCCATTTTATTGTGTTTATTATGGGATGCACTTGTGTGTATTTATGTACACAAATGACAGCATGGCAAGTGCGCTTGTAAAAGACTTATTATGGTGACTTGTTATACTACTACAGTACAGCAAGCACTGACTCCATTGTTATTATTGCAAACCTGACAAAGTGAATGTCAGGTTCATTATGTTTAGCATTAAAATAGTTTCACCAGAATAGCAAGTCCAAAAAGCTTTTGTAAAAGGGCTTTATATCATATAACAGTCCATCTGACAAGCTATTTGTCTTCTGGTTTACCATTTTGAATTGTAAATTTTGGTTCTGTCTTTAATTTAAGGGTGTTTCTCTCTCGTTTTATTTCATGCTCTAATCAATGTTTGATTAGAAATAGCCATTTAAAAAGTGTATTTGATTAACAACTGAAATTATACAGGTGGCAATGTGAGGCGTTACTAATGACGACCACTGTATGCACCGTTTGTGTGCTGGTGCGCTCCGGCTACATGACGTGTTTTCCAATATATTGTGCTGACGTCATACTGTACACCATCAGTGGCTGCCTGTGATGATGCACACTGGTGGCTGAGACAAGGGTGCATCATGTGACCTGAGCCGGAGTGATGTCGTGACAGATTACGTTGCTGAGGTCAGACTTCCTCTTGTAGGTAAATGTTTCTGCGCTGTAGTCAGAGAGACCAGGAGATGCTCACAGCACGCCTTCCATACACCAGACATGTATGAGTCGCAGCAGATGGCAGAGGCAGTGGAAGTGACACAAAGAGTTCTGATTAAAGATAATGCTCCCCGTTAGTCAAACTGTCAAGGCGGGCTCACGCTAAATAAGCCCAAGCCTTTTGCTGATGTGGAGACACGGTGAGAGATTAGTCATTTTCCTAATGATGGAAGTGTTCAACTGCAAATTGAGACTCATTATATCTACTGAGAGCTTTTGAGAGGTTGTTTTTCATAGGATGTGCTGCAGATTTCACAGATCATTGCTCCTGTGAAGTGGCTGAATGAGAACTGTAGGTACCAAATGCAGCATCCCTCTCTATCATTGTCACACCTGTAGGATGGAGCTTTCCGTCACAGTCATGTGGCATTGTGCGTGGAATCATATTTCCTAACGCTGAATCACATCAGGCTCTATTCTACATGCACTAAACGGGTTTCAAAGCTGATGTCTTGCTTTAAAAGGAGCACGTATATGTGCACAGATGAGGGAAACATCAGGAGTTAAGTGTTCCCACCCTCAAGAGGAGCCTGTCTGTCTTAGCGCTCCATGGCTAACCTCCCACCTTCTTTATTAACACACAAGAATTTATGGGCCCGTTTGGGACTTATCTGCATGTGTTATGTCTCGCAGCTGCTCGGCCTTCCAAGGCCAGTGTTTTGACTGTTTGGGGAAACCTGAGCAGTTTGATTTAAATTGCAACGGTCCTCTAATGCATCCGTTGGACCTACATGCCTGTAGTTTTATACTTGCCGCAATTCTGTTTAACATCTTTTCATGTTTACTTCTCTGGGTACACGGAAAGGACAGAGTTGTGTCCAACCCAGGAGCATCTGGATCTCTTCACCACTCAGACAGATAATGGGCTGGAGCTGCTGGAAGTGCAAAATGGACACACATTGTTGGCACACTGTCGGACTCCTGTTTTGTTTGTGACCTGAATTTATTGGAAAGGCTCCAGAAATGCGTGTTATAAACTTTGTCTGGGACAGCGTTCTGCTTAACATCTCGCTCTCCAGTCGAGATGTGTAAAGTCCTGTGTAAACTGTAGGACATGCTCTCTCTAGTTCATTTGTGGTTTATTTAAGGCTCACTGTTACATGGTGTCACATACAGTATACAGATACAGATCTGTGAAGCGCAGAGAAGACGTGTTAGACATATTAGAAGACGAATACATTGAGAGGTGAGAACCAAAGTGATGGAAGTGACATTTGACCAACTTTACAGAAGACCCAAAACAAAAATGACCATAATTCTTCCTGATAATCATTTTTTTCATGCTCCGGTCAATTTTGAGATTTTGGGCTTTGCTTTGCTCCATGACATGTCTCCTTTCAGACTCATGGAAAGCTAGATTTAACTTCAGCACATATTAAATTGGATAGCTTCTTTTGCGTATTTCAAAATAATAGAAAAACTTTGTCTTGATGTCAGTAATCAACCATGGAAGTTTCATGGTGGTACCTGTTTAGTTTTACCTAATTTGCCATTTTTTCCTTTAAAATGTGTTATATTTTACAATCTTTGTGGCCTGTTTTCTTACAGAGAGTTTTTGTTCTCATGCTCTGAGCCAGAACTCTCCATTTACATAACATTTATTCCTAAAAACATGGCCAAAATGGATTTTCTATGGCTGTTGAGAGTATTTTCTCACATGGGCCCTTTTGGTGGAAGAAAGAGGTTCATCATAAGAAAGTTTTCTTTGTGCCATTGGCGATATTCTTCAAAGGCAATTGTACTGCATTCTGTCACTCACTGACGCTCCCATCTGTTCATGGAATGTGGACTGACGTGTGACCCACTATTGATTAGGACCAGATAATCAGGACTCTGTCGTCATTGTCTGCCACAGTCCATCCAGCCTTGTCCCCATCACCGCATTAACCCGAATCACAAGTGTTTAGGCATTCGCTCATACAATCACGGCCATTATACAGTATTAGTCCCACCTTTTTTATGTCATGCATTCCAATGTGGTCCTCACTGCCGCTCTTCTGTAGAAAGGTTTCCTATGGAAAGACAAAATTCTAGCTTAAATTCAGATACAGAAAGGAAAATAAATCAACTCACTGACGTGCTAAATGTTCTTCTTTTGTTCCTACATGAAACAGATGTGGTGTGAATGCATTAGGGAAGATTTGTGGGAGTGCTTCTACAATTAAACAAGTAAAATTAAAAATTGCACCATGCTAACATATGAGCAGTTGGTAGTCTGCCAGAATAATCAGTGATAAAGTTTACTATATAAGCTTCCAAATCAAGGTTACAAGCTGCTTTCAATGGAAAAGCCAAGATGAAAATACGAGTCATAGCATTTGAAAACTTTTGCTAAAATAGTCCTTTACTTTTTCCCCCATCCCTTGCTTTGAGGAACAGGGGTGTATTAGTTGCTTCATTGCATTGTGATTCTCTCTTTAAAAGATTATGTCTCAGTAAAGAAAAATCAATAACTGGAAAATAAATAACCTAATTCTTGACATTATGATTCTATGTTTCTCATAGCTGAACCAATTTAAAAGTGAAGCACAACAGACATAACTGTGTGTTGATTTCATGCTAGGTCACTTTTTCAGTTTTGATGAGGATAGCTGAGCTAATAAGATAATGGAAGTAAATTCATCTGTCTGTTTTATTTATGGATCAATACTAATACACAGTGTTTTCAAAGTAGCAAGTAGTCACACAGTGAGTAAAATTAAATCAATAAGTCAAAACTTCTGATGCACTAAGATGCATCGATAATTGTTTTGTAATTGCATTGTGCCCCATCTGAATTTTAAAAGTACAGAATAAAAAGATTAAAACGTTTTATCTTTTTTTGATATTTGATATGTGTAAGCTCATGCTTGACTTCTGGGAGTCCCTGTTGGCTGAAATTGGATACTAAAGATCCCCCCGACCACTTTTTCCTCCCCCTCCTCACTTTGCCCGTGCGCTGTCCCAGCCCTTAGAGGCCGACCAGTGGGAACACTCTGAGAACACTGATGGGATCTCTCTCAACTCACCTTTTACTATGAGCAGTAATGGCCCAGCGCCAGTGCATTTTAATGCAGTCTCATCACGCTGTTGTCAGTGTGGTTGTGTGTGTGTGTGTGAGAGCACTCGCTCTCAGATTCGCCGTCACACACATCAAATGGGAGACATGTTGCCTGAGGCGTACAGTCCTACTATAGCCAAGCATTTAGAGTCACAAGAGGTAAATCTCCCCGCTGCAACACATGACCTTTACAAAAGCTGCTAATAGATGAGAAAATGTACACAAGCGAGGCCCGCTGCAGCCACACAGTGCTGGTGTTTGTGCAGCTGTGTAGTGTGTGTACTGCAGCAGCAGGTAAAGCCGAGGACGCAGAGCCAAACACAACAACCTGCCGTCTCCTCCTCTCCTGCTATAATAGGAGGAGAGGTAAACAAGACCATTCTAGCCTATAACTGGGATAACACGTGTGTTAAGATTAGATGTTTGCTCTTGTACATTTAAAAACATGTGTACTGATGCTTATCAGCCAGACTGTTGACACAGCCTACTACTGCACACACACACACACACACACACACACACTGTATTGCACGTTGCTGTGAGAGGCACGCCTTCGATAATTGTTTGGGCCACAACCATCTCAGTTCATTAGTCAGTGTTATTGGGACAGCGGAGTGATGAGTTCAAAGACACGAGACAGGGCTTGTTTTTTACGGTGTTTATACATATGTGCCAATACAGCGAATGATTGCCGTCGCTGTCACTGTCTATTTATCTTCTGAAACGTGGTGTAAAGGCTTGGAGAACTATCAACACGGAGACAATAGTGTCCCATTTATTTCTATGAATGGAGAGCGTTTGTATGAATTTGTTTGTTTTCCCACAGTATCATTGTTTTGCAATCTGCCAGAAATAGAGCACAACATGCCTATGTATCAACACGCAAAGAAACAAAAGGAATTGGCAAGACAAACCTGTTTTGATCCTATTTTTGGAAGTAAACTTGCTCAAAAGATTGTTATGTGCGGTTTTGTTATTAGATGTTTTCCTTCCCAGCCATCTAAAATAGATGCAGACGTGTTGTACTTTGTGCTGTAGTCTCTCAGTATCTGTAGCTGGCTGCCATCAGCACAGGACAAAGAGACTATGTTGGAACAAGGTAAGATCAAGCCTTTATGGGATGATTGGATGAGACTAAAGGGACTAAACGCTGTGCGTTCGTAGATACGGATGGCTGCTCTTCTTCTTGGAGAGCTTTGAGCGCTGGCAGGCAGTCCTTTTTTTTACAGTTAAGAGTTGAGACCTTTATAATCTAAACAGAGGGGTTGTTTAACCTAAAATCGTTGGATATCTTGACAGAGTTCTGTCTTTACTGTTTCTCATTAGGAGTATTGGTTTTTCTGTGCTCTGTGCGGTTGTGCAGTTCTTTTTACTGCTCAGATTTGACCTTTACTTGACTTTGATCTCATCTGCAGTGAGAACAGAAGAACACGATGAAGAAATGCCGGTACATGGGAGTTACAACATGTCTCGTGTGGCTTGTTGTGTTTTGCACAGTGTGAGTCTTTGATATTGTGTTGGTTTAGGGTGTGATTAGTGGCCTGGCTCACAGCTTTTTCTCACTGGTCCAGTGGACTGTCCAGTCCAGTTGTTAACAAGGGCAATGTGTCTCAGCAGATCCCCCTTTTTTTTTATTTTCTGCGAGCAGCGATGTAGCTTAAACTAAAGCCATGAGGGGGAGGGGAAAGTTGAAGAGTAGGGAGAGTTCAGCCTAGTTTTACAGCTTCGGCCCTCACTTCCCAGCGCTTCAACAGTGATCGATGAGCTTAGACATGCTCTGCAGGACAGGCGGTGGGTGGGTTAGCTCATTTTGTTGTGTCCTCCTCCCCCATGATTTACTTTGCCGGGGAAGTTTGCTCAAATTTGAGAGAGTGCGTGAGGAAGAGAGAGAGAGAGAGGAAAAGCTGCACTGCCAGTTGTGTTGTTGAACAGGCGGATTCGAAACCGAATGCACCAAAGATGTTTTTCTTCATTTTCCATGCAAGATTTCTGTGAGGAGCTTAGCAGAAATTGAATGACAGAGGGAAACATTATTCAGCTCTGCCACTCAGCCCAAGCTGTAAATTATTTTGTTCTTGATTTAGACAGCAACTGCTCTTCCTGTGGAAAATACTCATTCTATTTTTAGTTTGATAAGGCCTCTAAATGAGTTGTATTTCCTTCGTGGTTGAGAGCTGTTGCTGTCTTGGGTTAATACGCTGGCCGCAGCTGAAGGATGCCAGGAATAACCCAGCTGGGTTGTGCTGACCTCTCGAAACTGGGCAACGCTCCAGGTCTCAATTAAGTGATGCTCTCTCTTTCCAGAAAAGGCAATAATATTTAAATGGGGCTTGCAAGAGTTATAGCAATTTCTCTGTGACGGGTGTGATGGCCCTGAACCAAAGAGGTTTGTGGACCAGGAAAAAGAAAGAAAATGTACTCACCTCTCTGTGTTTGTTCTCCACATGAAGTGAAATAATTATATCATTGGTAATGGTTTTGGTTCTTAATGGCTTGAGGTAAAGAAAGTTGACACTTTCACAGAATTCACAGAATTCTTAAAAGGAAACTTGGTGAGTAACAATGTTGACTTCTTTGAAACTGCTTTCCCACACCCTTCACCAGCGCAATCTGTGTTACTGAACATTCATCAGAGCCTCCCTTATTGAGAAATCACCTAATACATATTTCGCACACGACTACGCAACTCAACAGATCATGCTGATTAAACCTCATTTTTTTGTTGCTTTGTTGCTGTTGTTTTGTGGTCGACGGTAAGATGCACACAGCACTGCAGCGCTACTATCGACATGATTACGGTTGTACTGCCCGCAGCTTTTATCAGTGTATCAGTCTGACAGAAAATAAAATGAAAAAGCTTTATACCCCAGCACCCCAGGATTACTTCAGCTACACGCCGCAGATAAGATCACAGTCTGCACTTCCTGGAAGAAGAGAAAGAAAACATGTTTCTGCCTCTTCTTACCTGTGTTCGCTTCTCAGGGGAAAAATAAACAGAACTGCCAGCATTTTAAAATTACACCTCAGTAACATCATCCACAAGAAAACACGATGATTGCTGAGCATGTTATAGGAGAGGCAGTGTTCCGCTACCTCAAATATAGACATTCTGTGCTAATGTAGAGGAAGTTGTACTATTTTTGTAAAACACGCTATGGATTTAATGATTAATGCTACTGCGAAACACAGTATGTAATAAGCAGTTGTTGTCTTTTCAATCTTGGGAATTTCTCTGGGTTTGAACATTGTTTTAAACATTGGCAATAATGAAGTACACAACTCAAGAAAAAAAAAATAAAAAATATATATATATATATATATATATATATATATATATATATAACAAAGGTCTTGTCGTTTTTAGTCATTTTAATGCAGAAATGTTATATATTATATTTTTAAGAACATTTTGTATTAATCAGATTGATCGTGTGATGAGAAGCGTCAGGAAGTGTCAGACAGCCCTCCACAGATGACAGTGATTGATAATATTTAAACTCCATAAACATAAACAATTCCAACTGGAATCAAAATGTGTACACAGGGCTAAATCATATTAAACTCCAGTTGTCCCATAAAGCTTTATTTGAGGTAGCTTATCACAATTTCAAGAAAAAAAAATGGTTAATTAATTTGTTTTTACATAGTAGAGACAAACGATTGGGCCGAGGAGTTTAACATTAACACAACACAGCTAAAGAGGCAGAAACTCCCTGTATTTAGCATTAGCAGCGATAACTAGCATGGCCAAAAGAAGGAGTAGAAGAGAGGCATCATACGGCACCACACACTCAGCAATGACCACTGAGCAGTATGCAGATGGGATTGAATTTTTTGAAGTCAGAAAACACCGGATAAGCAGACATTTTGTCTTGTTGCAGTGGAGAAGTCACATGTGTGACATAGAAGACAGCTCTCTATGTGTTCCAGTAGGAACCGACGGTGTGACAGACAGCCAGCATGCACACAACACAATACCAGGACGCTGAAACCAAGTGGCTTATTACAGCCAACATCGATTTGAGCTCATAAGAAAAAATTCAGCATGCCTATTTCCAGAGGAGATTAGGAATACTCCTCTGAAAAGCACAGGAGAGATGCGATGCAAATCCATTTTTTCAGCCCTGTGTGCGTGCTTTTGCGTCTGTGTGGTGTCAGTCTGGCTGAGGGGGGCGTGGGGCAGTTAGCCTTGCGGCAGTGTCTGTGTTGATGGAGAGAGAGAGAGGGGGCCTGCAGGATCCTGTGTGTCAGCAGCCTGCATGTGAGAGACATTGCCGAGCGGAAGTGCATCACTGGCAGATGTCCAAGAGCCCCCCCTCCACTCCCCCCTTTACTCCCCCTTTCCCTTCCTGGTCTATCTTCCTCTTTTGTCTCCGAGCACAGAGAACACAGAGGCCCTTTAAGACAGCCACTGGAAAACACATATGGAGCCGTTGTAGCCAAGGCCGCTGTTCTTCCTCTATGCTAATCCATTTTACAAATACAACAGTGATTTTGTTGGCGTGAAATTAACACGTTGCATTGTAGGTTTCTCGTTCTTGCATCATAACTGCGTGCATTGTTGGAGTGTGTGCGTTTTGCCGCCTTGTCATGTGGTTCACACAAGGGATGTTTATTTACACTCTTCCTCGACTGACATGCACGTATCCAAGATGTAGCTTGATTTGGATTGGTTCACGTTGGTGTCACTCGCCAGTTCTTGAAGTGGGTGGAGCCCTCGGTCTTATAATGGAGCTGTCATGGAGGAGCTCTGCTTCTCTGTTAGCTCACAGAGGGATATTGGCACAGGAAATACGTTGGGGAGGGAGTAAACACCTGCTGTCTCCCCCTCACAGCCTCCGACACACACGCAAACCGCACACAACCACACGCGTACTACAGCACAGTAACCTGCTCGAGTAAACAGAGTTTAGTTTCTGTGAAGTCTGTTTGATCAACAGTTGACATCAACTGAAGTCCAGCTGTTGACTGCGTCGCCAAGGTTACACTCCGCATCACACACATTAAGAAATCAAACTGAATCTGTTTATTATTTGAGATGCAGATGGTATCTGTGTTGCTTACATAATAAAAAAAAAAAAAAAATCATTCACTGGCTACACACGTGATTTGGACTCACTGGCTCACAGCACAACTGTTTCCTTTTTGCGTACTTTGTGTTCTTTTCTCACCTTTCAATCCGTTTTTCCCAGGCATGGAAGAAGCGCTGGTTCATACTCCGCAGCGGCCGCATGAGTGGCGACCCTGATGTTCTGGAGTACTACAAGAACGACCACTCCAAGAAACCCATTCGGGTCATCGACCTGCACTGCTGCGAGCAGGTGGACGCTGGCCTGACCTTTAAGAGGAAGGAGTTCCAGGACAGCTTCGTGTTTGACATCAAGACCTCAGATCGCACTTTTTATCTCGTAGCTGAGACTGAGGAGGAGATGAACAAGTGGGTCCGCTCCATTTGCCAGCTGTGTGGGTTCAACCAGTCAGACGACAACCACGGTAGGCAACTCCGACCTGTCCAAGCTGCTCTATCCTTCCGCCACTGCTTCTTTTAATCACTCCATTGTTTTCCTTTTTCCCTTAACTCAGGCCAAGATTATTGTTCATTTATTAGGCCTGATGAACTGATAAGAACTTGAAGCTGAAGCCACCTCTATAAGAATTCTATTTTCTTTATTTCTATCTTTCATTTGGGTTAGCTAAGAAAAAAGTTTTTGTAAGTTTGATAACTAATTAATTATTCCAGTCATTTATCAAGCAAATCCTCTGAATGAATACCCGCTTTTCTCTGAGTGTTCGTTAAAGCTTTGGGAAATAGTTTGGGACATTTTTCACAATTCCCTGAATAATAATGTGTTTCAAGACAAACAAGCAGTAGAGCAAAAATCACCTCCATTTTATTTGTCTCCCACTGTCGTTCCTTGTGTTTTGTCTATTTGGAACAGCTTGCATCTTAATTGTCACAAAGATTCAGCAGCAGAGGTCCAGCCACATCATATCATTGGGAATTGTATGTTTTTGGAGGGAATAGAAGAGGAGCATCCCTGCCAAATGAATAGACACAGAGTTTGAGGGTGTTCCGTATTTTCTCCTCATTTGTTTTGTTAAAGAGAAGGTCTGTGAATATGGACCAATTCAAACTTAGTTACAGATTTAGAGGCTTAAGTTTGTGTTTTTAACACCGTTTCTGCTTTAAACTTTACTTCTGTGCATTACAATGGTTTGTTTCATTCAGGGGCTATCATTAATTTAAAAAAATTAAAAATTGCACCATAAAGCATGTTGGATAGAAGCGCCTCTTGGACAATGTATACTAATGATTATGCAGTAGTGTTCTAGTGTAAAGTAGGGGAAAAGCAGTCCTTTCACTTTTGAGCCATAGATTTGACGTAATTATCTAAATTACACTACGGTGATCTGTTGCCATTAAAAACTCAACTGCTGCACGCAAAAAGTGATGACTCAAAATGAAAGATAGCAAATGCTTCTTTACTACCCTTCTCACAGTGGTTGAGGCTTGTAGTAATGTGGGTGAACTCACTACTATCAGATCTGTTTATTTGGATGATGTAGAAATGTGATGTGTTGGTTACTGTTGTTTCAGCACTTGCGGTTGGGTGGCAAAATGAATCAGATTCCAAAGAAGCTGTGATGCTGTGTTAAACATAAAAAAGATGGCATGCGATCATTTGTAAGTGAACTGTGTTGGCCGATGACAGTTTAACGAAGTGTTCCTGAGCCCATTTGGTAATATCCTTTATACAATAATGCGTTTCACAAAGTGGTGAACTTTGGCTCATCCTTGCTTGTGAAAGACTGAGCCTCTCAAAGGATGCTCCTTTCATACACTATCATGACACTATCACCTGTTACCAATACACTTGTTTACCCGTGGAAGGTTCTGAACAGGTGTTTTATTTAGACAACTGTCCTGGTGATTTTTTGCCCCTGTCCCAACCTGTTTGAAATAATGAGCATTTATTTACAAAAATCAATGAGGCTAATGAGGTTAAGCATTACTGTCTTTGTTCTGGTTTCAACTGAATAAATATCAAAAAGGATTAGCACATTATTACACACACAGTGTCCCTTTTCTGTTTTTTTTAAGGGTTGCATGTGTCTGATATATCAGTATATCAGTATAGTGTATGTGTCCCATCCAGATTGGATTCATGCTGTTTTTATTCCCAGCACCTGGCAGCTGGTGGACGTTAATTTTTGTGCACATGGTTGATCATGTATGACGTGCGACATGTGCAGGTGTGGAGTGTCAAAAAAAAAAAAACAGCTGTGGAGAGTTTAATAATACTCACATCATGAGGGGAGACCCCAAGTCCAAGTTCAAGATTCACAAAGTCTGAATCTCAAACTGTGTCAACTGTAGCCAGCAGGGTGTGGCTGGGAGAATTGGTTTGGGGTAGTGAGAGAGTTTATGTCATAACAGCTGCATTAGTGATTGCAGCCCTTTCATTTATAAACATCACATCAGGCCTTCTTGGTCATGTAACTCTGTTTTCCTCGAAAAGTTCAGTTCCCTTTTTTTACAAATGTCACCAAGAAACTGTTAGCTCTCTGTGCTCATCCAAATGCATTTTTCATACTCTATTTTAGTAAGTGGCAACTTGTGAGAAATTAGAATTTGTTAGCACCCCTCTGTGCTCTTGCTCATTCTCTGAAAAACCACTCGCAGCTTCTTTCTAAGCAAAATTAGGATTCTCAGCATTATGTGTGCCAGGGGGCTGTGATGGAGACGTGTGTTTCAGTGCTCTACATAGGCGCGAACATTTCATGCAACTCCTCTTGGAAATATGATATAAGCCTCCCGTCTTCTTAAAGCACTCTGTATTTTTAAGTGCGTAGGTAATAGTGGTTATAATTTTTCCGTGTGTGTGTGTTAATAGTTAACCAAACATCCTGGAGAAAGTCGTATTGTATGTTTTTCCTTCACGTACATCATGTGTCCCTCAAGGGCATAGCGGCTTGATTTTCTTGTGGTTCCTTGTTACGTCATTACCACTGTCTTAAAAGGAGGCACAAGCAAAGACATACATTTGGAAAAGCAGTCATGGATCCTGAGGTGGTTAATGAGACAGTGTGACCCAGCATGCTCTGAAATGATTGACCCTTCAGCTGATTGTGTTCGCTCACTGAGAAAGATTTTTCCTGGCATCTGTTCAGTTTTCTGCTCCATCTATCTATCTTGAACAGACGAAAACGCTCACACATATCTTGAGATATGTCCACAAAGCATGCACCTTCCCCTTTCCAAGGAATATGTTGTTGACGTCGATGCAGATCCATCCCTCTGTGTAGCTCCTGCCTACTCCCTTGTGTGGTGTCAGGTTGTAGTCAGTGTGGTGGTGGAAATAAATACTCACCTCCTCTGAACTGTTGTCATCAACATCTGCCTAGTGTAGAGCTAGCAAGTGCTTTTTATATATTTTTGCCCAAATGGAAAACTTATCAGACATCTTGGTTGAAACTAGTCTTTTTAAGAAAATGCAAAAGAACATTCATTACAAGAGCTAATGATAATCCTTGTCAGATCTGTTCTATAGTATCTACATAGCCTTTATAACATGAGAGGTTAGTTCATTACCAAAATTGTTGTCGATCGGTTATCTAATGATCAACTAATCAAGTAACTGACTAGCCATTCCAGCACTGCTTGCAAGGAATGAAGCAAAACAGTGCACATTTTATGAGCTTCCTGGTCCCTACAGTCACATGGCAACAAGTGCCATTTTGACAACACCGTCTTGTCATGTGGACTTTCTCAGCACAGTTGGAAAGTGCTTTTGCTCAATCCGACTGGCAGAAAGTACCTGTTTATATATATATATATATATATATATATATATATAAGGTGTGTTGATGTTGAATTTCATGTCAGAGAGCGTGTCTGTTAGAACGAGTGTGTGAAAGGAGATCACATCCTGCCTGGATCAGTATTCCTCCCGCACCGATCTTGATCTCTGAGCCTGAACACACAGCGATCATGGAGCCGAGCCACGGTCCTACACCAGCAACACATTATCTGTTGTTTCACACACGCTTGGCTTTTATCAGTTGATGTCAGCTCTTTTACCTCTGGCTTTTGTGATTATAGTTTATTGAAGTGACTCAGATATACGGATGGCGATTGAAGCCAACGGAGGATAACTGTGCACAAACCTCTTTAAGCAGCAAATACACTTTGTGGGTTTTCCTCTTGGCAAACAGCTGCAGGTCTGAGGCAGTGTGTCATCCAACAGACCGGGAATTCCCTCTTTGAAAGAAAACAAACCAGGTTGGAAAACAAAAACCCTGAGAAGTAAGTTCCCTCTATGCAAATGTTACACAGGACTACAGGGACAAACAGAAGAGAGGCGCGAGTTCTGAAAATAGCATGTTTGTTTTCATTCAGAGCCAGGCTGAAGGTGTAAACGAGACTCCAACACATCAGCCTGAGAATCATATTGATGGTGTTCTGCAGCCATAATGTTGCGCACTGTACACAATGTCATATTTGTTGTTCTTATAGAGCCGCAGTGCCAATGGGAAGTCTAAAATTATTGCGCAAGGGATTAACCAGGCTCAGCCAGACAATAGCAAGTCCTAAGGAGAGTAAAGTGTTAGTGTCTCTCAGAGGAGTTTGTTGAGACTTTGGCAACATCAGTTATATAAGAACCTTGATCTGAACTTACCTTTCTGGCCTCTGCTGCCAGCAGTGAGCCGCCTCTCGGGCCTGCGAGGAAGGTTGGCCAAGGGCGGCACATGACAGCAGCTCATTGTTACACAACGCAGCTCTCTCCGTCTGCCTATCTTTCACTACATCTAATTTTGTTTTTCGCATACACACAATTTTACACACATGGTCACGCAGAAACACATGTTTGACACTGACCTTGAATCACATCATTTCAGATACGAGTGCTAATGTTTATGGTGCTGTATGTCATTCTTCATCTAGTTTACTATACTAGGTTTGAAAAAATAAAAGTTACAATGGGTAAAAAAAAACAACTCCATTAATCATCTTGGTGGACATAGAGAAAGCCTATAAGGAAATGCAGCTGAAAAACATGTCTTTACAAAAGAGCCTCTGATACTTTCCAAAGAGTACACTATTACACAGTTTGTGTACTTAATTTCTTAAGTAAGCACTTCCTGATAAACTGTCCAGTGAGAATTATTTTTTTGAATGCTTTGAGCAGCACAAATGGCCTCGGAGTCTTAAAGGAGAATATCTGTTTCTGAGCTCTTATATATGCAGATCTTTTTGGTTTTATTCCCGGAACAAAACAAAACAAACAAGCATCAGTTATGTACAACATATTTATATTTACTGACATGCACATCTAGTAGATACAAATATACACACATTCCCTCTACTTTGGCTTCTGACTCTCTCTACAAATGGACAGCCGCCCTCTCCCTTCCCAAAGTGCCCTTCGTCTGCATTGATTTTTGTTGAAATAATGAGACTCCATGGCACTGGAAGGTCAGGTTTCTGCTGCCACAGAGCTGTTCAAGAATGGTTCGCTGTTGCTGCCACTGCCATGCATCTCACAGTATGACGAGCAGCATCTGAAGCATTGCTGGAGACCCGAGACTTGAGAATACATTGCGCACGTCAGTCATTAAAATCATCAAAGATGAAAGGTGTTTAGTTTTTAGTCTTTACCAGTGAAATTGGCGCGCAAGTGTGCATTAGTAACTAATCGTTATAGCACGTCTGAACATTTTCTTATACAATCACGTACTCGCCAAGCTATATGTTTTTCCTAGCTCTCATAATCTGTTGTTGGGTGTTAGCGCTGTTGTTATCAGATACTGATGGCTGGGTGTGTGGCGTGTGTCTGCACCCAGGGAGACCCACCCCCGAGCACAATCTAATGAATGGAACATCATCTCGTCAATCACGGCCTTTGTTCTGCTCTCTCCCAGCTGTTTGAACTCCGAGACAAGGATAATCTCAACCAAGGCGTGAGGTTTTTACTCGTCAGCTGTCCTCTTTTTTTGTTGTTTTTTTTTTTTTTTTATGTTCCCTGTTTTGCATGGCGGCTCCCGCTCTGTTTTGTTCTCCTTCTCTTCAGCTTGTCTGTTTCCCTGGCTGTCCCTCGGGGAAAAAAAAATCTAAAGTCAGTATTGTTTTTCACTTTAGCTGTTGGCCTTAAGACAGTGAGAAATGGAAAGAAAAAAAAAGAATAACTACTAAATCAGCATTTCCAACAGCAGCCTCAGCAGTTTTTTGTCATATAGGCACTGAAAACAGATTAGATTTATTCAACAAACTCTTTCACAGTGGGTTCACATTAAGCCCTCTGTGTGCAGCCAGATTGATGATTTGTTGACAGCAGATGTATGTCCCAGTAACGCTTAAGAATGTGTCTGGGTGAAATTAATCAGCATCATAGAGATTTCGACCTTGCCATCAAGGTTTCCAAAACAATGAAAAATGTCGCGGAAATAGTGTAACCTATTCAAAACTTCCCCATTTACTCATTCTTGCATAAGAACGGCCAGACATTTGTGCTGAAATCTCGACTTACCAACAATGATTAAAGAGGAACCTACGTGCAAGATAGTAAAGTTGTGGCCACTGTTTACTTTTCTCTTCATTGGTGGCTGTGCTGACGAAAAAGTCGGTTAAAGTGTGACCGGTGTTTGCGACACATAAACCTCCTCTGACAGGGGAAGAATTTCACTAAATGAGAGGAATCAAAGAATCAAAGCAGATGTAAAAATACTAGTAAGAATTAGCATCAAAATATACTCAAAGGTCAAAAGTACAAGTACTCATTATTACTGATGCATTCATCTGTTCATCAATTTCCTTTCCTGATGAAGGGTCAGGAAATTGATGCATTCATATGTTCATCAATTTCCTGACCCTTCATCAATTGCACTGCAGTATAGCATTTGAGTAAATGTATGCAGTTACTTTCCACCACTGGAAATCAATCTTATTTTCAGATTGTTATGTCCTTTTATAAACAAAAGTATTTTGTAGAATCAAACTATCTTCAAATAAAACTTGAAAATGTAGTCCAGTATCTGGTTTTGAGGATGTTATGCCTCATGCCGTATACATTACTGCTCGTTCATGGAGCACTGTGTCTCTATTTTATGTCAAACCTTGTTCATCCTGGAATGTCTGCTGTCCACTATTCGTTTGATTAATAATCTTTGTGGATTTGCTGTATGTGCACAGGTTCTGAATGTATGCGTAGCCATTTTTCATATGTAAGTTGGCATCAGCTCAATTGTTTCAGATGACAGGTTCAGTATGTATGTGGCTGAGCCAATCACTCTAATTGGTGGCTGCCACCCAGCCTGTATTCATATGGAAACTGCAAATGGACTGTTTTGGAATGAGATTCTCCTTCAGCCAACTGTCGGTACACATTTCAGCTGCTGTAGGTAGATGTTTAGACGGGTCTTCAGCTGTAATCAGCAATTTTGGAGTATAATCTTCTTTCTGTCATGCAGAGAGATGTCCCTCCTCCGTCACACTATTACAGTCACTGTAATTGGTAGGCTGGTACTGTTGGTGCAGAGCTGCCTCCTCTACAGGTACAGTACAGTAGCGCACAGATATTCCATGTAACTGTTTAGATGCAAAGACGTTTATGTGGGCCGCTGTTTACCAGTCTACAGCATGGCTGCCTGTCTACAGCACTTGTAAAATGTAATACAGTCTGCTTTTTGTCATTAAGGACATTAATGCTGAAACGTTTAAATATACTGAAAATAAGACTTGCTAAAATTATATGCCATGGATTAAAGATTATTACTGCTTCCCTCTTCACTCTCTGACTCTGTCCCAGAAGTTAGAGCGACAGGCGATCAAGTGAAACACACCTTGAATAACACTACGTAGTCTGTGGATTTGAACATGGTTGTCTTAGCACAATCTAGGAGACATTAACTTTGGTTCTTTTGTAGGCCAACTGAAGTGTGGCATTGCCAGCAATGTTAACAGGTGACTGGGCTGCATGCAAACACCACCGAAGACAAAAAAACTTACAGGTTTATATGAGTGATTGTATGCATCCTGACTATATGACTAGTGTTTATTGTAAATGAAGAGCATACGAGTGTCACATTCTCCATTCCTCCTGACTTCTGTGTTTCCACACTATCTTCCCATGCTGTAACGCACTGTATTGTCAGAGCAGATTATCTTTTTTTGGTTTTGTTGGCTGCAATCAGCTGCACAGCCTTTTCCAGGTAAGCCTAGCATTTTTCCCAATGAGAGAATGAAAACCAACACTCAACCTCCACCGCAGTTGTCTCGACTTTTCATCTGTGTCCACCCTACTGTTGCGCAGTTACAGTGTTTATCCACCCAGTGCTTTGCAGAAATGAAGTCACAGCGTTGAAATTGAGCTGCTGTTTCAGACTCAACCCGACTCTCATTCATTGGACCCTTTAGGTGATTGATCAGTCCAGTGTTTTGAGGCAAATTGATGTCGCAGTGTGGTCGAGGGGCGGTGATCACATGACGCTGCAGAGCAGGCAGGCACAGGGGAGTAATGTGATCAGGGAATGCTCCTGTGTGTCTGCTCTGCTTAATACTCTTCTGAGCTGTTTTCAGGGGAGAACGAGACAGCCATGTCACTTTGTTCACTTCAGACTAAGTAGCAGAGCGAGGGCACCATTTTCCCTCTTCCTGTTGAGTGTCATACTCTCTCAGTGCTAACAGCTCTCCTCAGTGCCTACCTAGCCCATCTCCGCTGCAGCTAGCATCTTCTTTATCCAGTTATGTCATTCTCATGGAAAGCTTCCAACCCCCCACTAACCACACATGCAAATGGACCCACTATGTGGCCTTCTGGGACTCAGTGTTGCTTTAAAGAGCCGTTAATCCAGCAGATCCAGCCTGGACTACAAGTAAGGTATCTTTATACTTGGAATCAGAAATGAAAAAAAACAGTTTATTGTTTGAGTTATTTAGCTGTTGCTCTTTTCTAAGTTGACTTACACTAAATGAGCAGGTAGAAGCCTTTTCAAGGGCGCCCATGAGAGGATCAAACCTATTGCCTGACCTTTGGTCCAAAGGAGGCCTCCCCCATCGCCAGGCCACCCTGCGTATCTGGGGTTAATATGCAACACTCATTCTAGCTGTGTCAGACCTGAGGCTATATTTTTAAGTCCAATCTCATATGAAACCATTAAGGAAATTACATTTTTCTTGTACTCAAATTGAAGCGAGGTGGACGGCGTGTACCTTTAGATGATTATCTTTCTTGGAATATTTAAGGGATGACTGCACTCCCAATGAAAACTGCTGCAATTCAAACACTTCCTCTTCCTTTACGTTTCCATCAGACGCCCTTCAATTCAATAGGTCAGTGGTATTTTCTATTTATACTTCTCATTTCAGATCAGATTAGATTATCATATGTCCTCGTCTAATTCTAGCCGGACTGAGAGGAAATGAGCACCCTACAAAGACGGTCTTGTCCTCGGTGATCCAGCAGGGTTCTAATTTTGGCCCCCTGAGACCAGCAGCCGGCTTCTATTAGATTATAGCCACAGAGCAGATGAGACAGTAGGTGATGTATTATAGAGCGTAATTGGAAAATTGCTCATGAACTTAGGAGCTCTTTGACCCAGTATAGCCATATGTCGTCCACCAAGCAAAAAAGGGTCTTTTTAATGCATTGCTGTTGATAGTCTGATGTTTGTTTCAAGCCGAGGAATGTCGTGGGAAAAACTCTTTGTCTCTTTCAACCGGCTTGTTTGATGTTCGAAACTTCAGCTCAGTCTTTGAGAAAACCTAACCCTTCTGGTAATGACTCAAAAAAACTGCAGCTAGCCTTTCATTTTACTCGTGCCAGTCCCTCCCAGTTTTTTTTGTTTTTTTAGGGTTGTTTATAAGATGCAGTATGACAAATTGCTTCTCACTTTGGTTAATAAACATTTTAGCACCTTACATTGAGTGTCACAGTACATTAGCCAGGGGAGCTAGTATTACTAGAAGCACCTCATGGTTTTAGCTTTTTTTATTTTCTGCTCTTTTCCTCTATTTCTGTGTTGTGGTTCTCCTGACTTGATGGAATTGCTTCCCAGTGGTAACATACATCATCAGACCCATTAGTGTCAGTGATGAGCCATGTAGGCTATTCCATCAGCAGGCCGGACCAGTCGTCTCTCTGCTCCCTCTGATTCTTCTGACAGTCATGTGCGGTAGTTAATCAAAAATGATCCAGGGCACACAGAAAAAACATAACACATTAATGAGATTACATTTTACTCTTTGCTTTTGAAGTTTGGTCGTGTCCTCGGCATTTTGATCACCAGGCCTGCATGTGTTTTTCCATGCAGCACTCCTCTCTGGTGGCGGGGATGGGAGGGTGAACTGTCTTTCTACAACAAATCAATATATCTACCCATGTTAGTGGGCCTAGTACTCACCGCACTGGATGAAAGCTTTTACAAAGCTTTTTGAGGAGAAAGGAGATGATGCCTAACCAGCCTAGGGAGAGTGGAATGGCTCAGAACAATGGTGTAATTGAGGCTCATTGGGGGGAGTCCCTGCCTGTGTGGCTGGCTGTGGGCATGAGCATCTCACTGATGTCCACTGGCCTGGAGACCCCACAGCAGAGGCCCTTTTTTCCCTCAGGCATGGATGTGACCTCATTCAGCTAGCTGGGCTCCAGAATACCCCCCGCCCTCCAAACCATCCCTCATGCATACACACATGCTCACACACCACATTTGTATTTTCTGTTTTTCCCAGTGGCTGTGGTCCGTCTGTATGGCCAGCTCACATCGTGACTCACAGAACATTGCCCTCTTCTTAAAGGGCAATTTGATCCATAACATGCTTTGTAAAGGTCTGACAAAGGGGGATGAGGAGGAGGAGAATGGTGGTGAATAAGCGAAATCCTTGTGTGTCTTTTAAGGCTGCAAATAACAATTATTTTCATCGTCGGTTAATCTGCCGATTGTTTTCCAGATTAATCGATAAATTGTTTGGTCTATAAAATGTGAGAAAAGAGTGAAAAATGTCCATCCCAGTTCTGCAAAGTTCTTCAGACGTCTTAGACTTTCAGTCCAAAACACAAAGACATTCAGCATAATATGGTATAAAACAAAGAAAATCAGGAAATCTCCATTTTTGAGAGGCTGAAAACAGCCTTCTCTGCCATTTTTGCAAGAAAAAATATTTTGGCCATTTGTTCTTAATGAAAACAGTGGAATATTTTTTCCGGCCGATCGATAAATCATCTAATCTGTATCTGTTAGAAAAAAGAAGTGAAACGGGAAGCTACTTTTCAGATAGGATTTGAATTGGAACTGAAGTAAATGATAAATAGTTTAGTTGCTTGACAGAAAATCACAAATTTTAATAATCAAAAAAGTGTAATGATAAAAAAATGACAGTGTTTAAGTCATTTAAAATGCACATTATATTCTTGTCAACTGAATATCTTCACTTAAGTCTCTCAATCTTACTTGATTAATCCAAAATTTTCCATACATTAATCCAGTATTAAGATAAAACTATTTCAAATGGCAGATATAAATGATTAGCTCATTTTTCTCAAATAATCTCATATAAAACCTTGCCCTTATTGTACTGTGAAAAACAGAGATTATCAGTAGAGGCTGATTGATGGAGATTTTTTGTCTCTCTCCCATCAGCTTGTGTTGCACACAACATGGGTCGATGGATCAGTGGGCCGCCCACTCTCTACTCCTACAGCTCAGTTTGCGCCTCCTCATTTTGGCCCCATGCCATGTCTATTTGCAGCATCCCCATCTCAGTTCTGTCTTTTCCTTGTAGCCTTTTCAATGCAGATATCAGGGCTGTCACACTGCAAGACCGTGTTGGTCACGCAGTCCCAGTGTTCAAAACAATGGTCAGCTCAATAAAATCAAACAAAGCACATTGATCCTGGCCAAAAAGGATAACTTGGATCATGTGCTGTTGAACTGCTCGTACCCTGCAGCTATAAAAAAAAAAAAAAGCAGAAGGATACTGTTTTCTCTTCTCCCTCGAGACAGATCCCTCTTTTCTATTGATCAGAGAGCAGACAGAAAGCTACTGAATACAAGACTCCATGCAAGGCAAGGTCATGCAAAGGCTTAAAAACCATCAAATGAATTACACGCTGCCCTCTGACTTCAAGGACTGTGACAACAAATGGAAAATGTTTAAGGGATTAGTGTTTGTGTGATTATTACTTTCTGTAGCATTAGATCGCACAGCATGTCCAATCTGCAGAAAACCAATTTTTAGATTTCAAGACAAGATGGTTTGAAAAAAGGAAAAAAAAGAAAAAGAAAAAAAAACGTTTTGCGTGTTAAACAATCAATAACTCTAATTTCTTCTGTCTGCAGATGGCAGGTTACACCATATGCCCCGCTCTGTCGGAGCAGATGTCACCGGCTCGATGGCTCCTCTGACCGGAGAACGCAAGTCCTCTGCCCCCATCCACTCCAGCCAGCCAGTCCTCTTCACCTTTGACGAGCCTGTGCGCCACACACACCACAGCTCCCTGTCCAACAGCGCGCCCCAGGACTACCTCCTCCTCCACCAGTGCATGAGCAGGAAGACAGAGAGCGCACGGTAAAGGTCACGACCCTCAAGCGTCCTGTGTCAGTTTCCTGTTATCCGTTAATGCAGGTCAACATACAGGTTTACAGCACTTCCTCAGTTGAGAAGCCCCCAACAGTTAGAACTACTGTTGGGGGGGAGTTATCTAACTGCCATGTGTGTACGTACATGTGCATGATAAAGAGAGATTATAGTGCATCGTACAAGTGTTCTGATTGACAAAGTGCCAATAATTAATGGTGATAATAAACTGAAGTGAATATTCTAACTAAAACAGTCTCAAACATGCGATAGATCATCTTCGACAAATGTTTCTGTGAGGATGGCAGGTAAGTCTGAGTCCAGAAGCCTGAGGAAATGGTAAAACAAACAAGTTATTAACTAAAATTATTTCTTATGATTTGATTCAAAATGATAAAATATCACAGGATCTTTTTGATATGGATTTAATCAGGGCATGTCATTTTTATTTTGCAATACTGATAATTATTCAAAGATGAAATAGAATAATCAAACAGCATTTTTATGCTTTTAAAACAACCAATATACGACACGACGACACAATATGCACCAGTCTAGGAGGTGTGAATACTTGAGCAGCTGTATATGGCCATGTGTGCCTATCTCAGCTTTATGCTAAGCTCGAAAAAACAAAGGACCAAGCGTTTATGTTAAATGCCCTCCTGAGTTTCACATTAACATTCACCTCACCTCCTGCAGCCATCATGCCTGCTTCCAAGAGTCAAAAGGCAGCTTTAATAATGATGCCATTCAGCAGATAGCCCGGCACAGTAGATGATCAATGAGGTTGTGGCTGCAATTCATCACCCCTATAGGTTTGGACTCGCGCGGGGTAGAACTGCCCTCTCAGACACACGATTTGCACATAAATCTGCTGTGTTGGACCTCTTGAGAAACCCAGGAAATCAAACCTCACAATCCATCTCATCAGCTTGATGCGGAGATTTCTGTCACTCCCTCACCAGCTTCCTGCACTGTGGGCCTGCTAATTAAGACAGGCATCTGGTGGTGGGGTATGATTCACATCAGAGCGAAACCCCGCTCGTCTGATGACCAATGTAATCTACACAAAGAGCCCCCGTACAGCCACAGTGATGGAAGGCAGAGTGATTAACCAAATGAC
Source organism: Diplodus puntazzo (assembly GCA_963678695.2). Taxonomy (NCBI): domain Eukaryota; kingdom Metazoa; phylum Chordata; class Actinopteri; order Spariformes; family Sparidae; genus Diplodus; species Diplodus puntazzo. Next base: position 6,014,290 of record OZ023162.1, on the reverse strand, counting down.
TGATTGATGATTGAAATCTTAGGGAGACAGAAGAAGAATTGATGAAACATAGTATGCAATGGAGTCAGGGAGCAAAGTGTCATGCCAATATTAATTGTATTACGTTGATGCATTACTCATTTAGAACATTTTTTGCATTCATAATCAAGATTGAACAAAACCATTAGAAACCTGCAGTGTAGCTAACAGAAAGTCATGGAACCTTAAAGAGATTAGCACAGACATAAAGGGACGACTCATTGAGAAAATCTTATCGTTGCATTGGCCAACTAAGCTGGACCATTGGTCAGCTAACTGGCTAGAAATGTCTAAGCTTGTAGGGCTGCTCTAGTTGGCACTCAAGGTCAAGCTCTACAAAGGAGCCAGAATAAATGAGGCATGTCCCGAGGGTGCCTAACCAAAGCTGAGAAACTGTGGGAAAGTCAGCATTCTCCTTCTTAACATGGATCCTCTCTCCCTGACAACACTCTGCAAACATATAAACAAATCAGCTTTTTTCAAGTAAATGTTAGAAATACAAGAGATGAATACATATCCAATCGCTGCAGAAAGGTACTCAGGCCCTGGTGGCAAGATCCCTTTTGTAAATGTGTGCTGAGAGCCAAAAAGCTTCTTCTGAAGTGCTACAGTGCCATCTAGTGGCTATTTGAGTAATTACATTAATATTGACATGAAATGTTGCTGTAAAATAATTTGGATGAGACAGAATTCTATTTTCAAGGGAGGATTTAGACACCGCAGACTGTAGGCACAATCAATACTGACTGTGTGTGTATGTCTTTGTTCATGTTGCAGGAGTGCCAGTTTCTCCCAGGCCACACGAAGCAACCTGTTTGTGGGGAGTGACTCTGCGGTGCAGAAACTCTCACATGGCTTTTCACACTGTCTGAACGGCATGGGTGCTCAGCTGCACGGCTTCTACAGCCTGCCAAAGCCAGGGAAACACCAGTTACCGGGGCATGATGACTCCCCCCAGGAGGCCTGTTACGTGCTTCCGCGGGGTTACAGCTCCGAGGCACCGACTCTCAGCGGTCTCGGTGATGCTGAGCTGGAGAACGAGGAGGTTTACACCTTTAAAACGCCGTGCAATGCCCTCGCCACCATGCACAGCAACGAGCGTCCAACTGACAATTATGACCTTCCTACAACCCCTGGCTCCTTCTACCAGATCCCCCGGACTTTTGATAAGAATCACAATGCCTTGACACCCTCCAGCTCTGAGTCCTCCTGTGCGCCTCCTCCCAGGCCCCCTAAACCTAGCCAGTCAGAGGGGCAATGGGGGAGTCCTCACTCAGTAGGAAGCCAGAACGGAGAGGTGACGTCTGCAGTGTCAGTCATCCCACGCAGGAATACTCTCCCTGCTGTCGAGAACATCAGGCTGCACAGAGGTACACCAAATTCAATTAGTGCTCATCTGCTTTCCCAGTTGGTTCTTCACGCTGCTCATCTCTTTGAGCAAAACCTCAGTTGACTCATAAAGATCTTTTTTAAAATCACACATTTCACTTGTTTCCTGTTTTTCAAAATGCAAGTCTGACTTGATCAGTCCATTCTCTCGTGGTACTGCAATGACTTTGTGCTTCCTCTTCCTCCCCCTCTCTTTCTCACTCCTTCCCTCTTCCTCTATCTCTCATTCTACTGAGCAGCTGAGCAGAAACAAACGGGCCAGTCTAGCAGACACTGTTCTGTTGAGACGCTAATGAAATTCAAGCCGTACAGCCTGCTCCAGAATGCCACGTTCCAGGCTGATAAGCAATGAAAAAAAAAAAAAAAAACCACTTGCAGACACAATGCACTGCCTCTTATTATGCTGTGTTCTCTGCTTTGCCAAGCCCATGCTCAGGCCTCGTATAGCTAGTGACAAGAATCGACCTGTGACCCTTGTTAGTGAGGCTACAGGCTGTTCACACACCTGTGCTGCAGAGAGTAATTATAACCCAGTGAAGCATTTAATGAAATGTCACTCGAGTTCTGTTTGTTTCATTAGAAACATGAGTTTACTCCTTGAAATGTCACACATTTTGTCGAGATTTTCCTCTGCTGCTATGATTATTGTACAATGTTTGACTCGTGTGGTTTTGTCATTGTGCACTATTTCACTTGAGGGGCACTTTTTTTTCTTTTTGGGGTTTATGGCAGTGGTAAATATTGATTTCGTTCCTCCACTCTCTCCACAGGCTCCTCCTTTGAAACTAACAGCCATCACCGTCCCATCCATTTCAACAACTCAGGCCAGTCCGTGGAGTCTGTCAACGATGGCTTCAGCTCTTACCTGGTGAGTCACTCACTCAATTTAACTGCACTCGCCCTTCAGACTGCAAAATGCAGTTCTACTATCTTTATCCGATTTAGTGTTGTAGTTTTCCTGCAATACTGAGGCTAGCGAGTCAAAGAGAGTCATGTGCCGTCTGTCTCTTTTGACACTAGAGAACCAAAGCCCCTCTGACTCGCTCAGACAGCGGAAACTCGGATGACAACTATGTGCCCATGAATCCTGGCTCGTCGCCACTCAGCGCTGCCCAGGCTGACAGTCCTAAGAATATCTACATCCCTATGAGCCCTGGGCCCCATCACTTTGATTTCCCAGGATTCTCTGCAACATTACCTGCCCGTAAGGGGAGCAGTGCCTCCCTGTGTCACCGGCCTAGCCGTCTCAGTGATGTCACGCCACCACCCATCAACCGCAACCTCAAACCTAACAGGAAATGTGAGTTTTTGACAGCAAAGTTCTCACTGATGTGAAAGCTTTGGTTTTGATTTCTTGTAATTGCCATTTTTGGAGTCAAATCACCTATGAAGTCTGCATTGTTAATTGTTTTTTACCAAGACAATGACTTTTGTTGACACTGTGTGGTCTTGTTTTCCACAGCGAAGCCAACACCTCTTGATTTGAAGAACAATGGGATCATTGATGAGTTGCCATTTAAGAGCCCAGTCACCATGTCCTGGACACGGCCCATGTGAGTCTCATATAAATCATTCAGGATGGGTTATCCAAGGTCACTCGTGCACACGCATGCATACGCAGTTTGATGGTACAGATTGGTGCTGTATTTTGATTCTGCCTGAGGTCATAAGGTTGGAGGCACTCACAGTCCTGTCTGCTTTGCTTCAGGCCCGCTATGAACTCCATGTCCTCCCAGCACTGTCGACCCATTTCTACACAAAGCATCACCAGCACCGACTCGGCAGACAGCGAGGAGAATTATGTGGCTATGGTGAGTCCCAATAGCTGGAGGGGAGATTGGGGGGGGGAGCACATTGTGTTCTTTGTTTTAATGATCCACTTGTTTGCGTGCTACGCTTACTAGCTGCACCCTGTGTGAGTGAAACCTCCCTCCTGTCCCCATTAGCAGAACCCAGCGTCTACCTCCCCAGCCGTGAGTGGCACCAGCAGCCCGGCCCCCAGGAAGTGTGGCAACGTGGACTACCTAGCACTGGACTTCCAGCCTGGGTCACCCAGCCCACACAGAAAAGTAAACAGATGAAATTGTAGAGTTGATTTATGATAGCATTTGTTCTTATTTCTACCACAGTGCAGTCTGCCCTCAGGCTAGAGGCTCACTCCTGCCTTATTTATCGTTCTACAGCCCTCAACATCCTCTGTGACCTCCGATGAGAAGGTGGACTATGTGCAAGTCGACAAAGAGAAGACCCAGGCTCTGCAAAGCACCATGCAGGAGTGGACCGATGTGCGGCAGTCTACTGAACCTGCCAAGGGGGTCAAGTCGTGACACTGACCTAGAAGAAGAAAAAAAACGAAAATTCCAATCTTAAACCAAGCATCTCCAGTATCATGTTTCTATCATTACTATGAATACTGACTGGGCTTGTTTAAGACTGAAATATTTGGACAATAAGCCATAACCTTAATCTAATGCCTGTTCTCTGTGATGATTTCTACTGCAGTGCACTGCTAACATGCAGGATATCAGGCCATGCAGGTGCAGCGCCCTGCCAAAGCTCTTCATGCCGACTGTTTTAACAGTGTATGGACAATTGATAATGTGTATGAAAATATCATCCGTACTCATTAATCCATCCTTTAGAAACTGCAAGGCGTTTCATCAAAGCTGTCTTACACACACACACACACACACCCCTCTGCAACAGTCAAAACATTTTTATTAGCATCTAGCGAGCAATTTACCAGATTGCTGCTGTTTTAAAAGAGTAGCAGAGGCTAACTGGTCGATAACCATATTAATATACTGTCAGAGTATGCTTACTGATCTCAGGAATGCCAAGATGCACTCCAATTTTGGCATGCAGGCAGACTCTCTCTTTTCACTTCAATCTATCATTTGTGCTGAGTCTTGCAGAAGCAGTGAAGAGATTATTTTCACTGCGGGCAATCATTTCAGCTTAGCAGTGCATGTCTGGTGAGAGGAGGAGGAGGAGGAGGAGGAGGGGAAAAATACAGCCATACAAATGTGTAAAGGCCTGTGTCAGAAGCCCTGATGATCACTGTACACGGATGTTGCCTCAGTTTCAGTTAAAAAAAACAAAAAAAAACAGAGCCCAAACCATGTTTTAAAAGCTGTCGTGACGGTTGGCAGGTCAATTATTTCAATGCAGGTACAAAAGTCGTCCAAATGTACAGAATGAAGAAAACAGAGACAGACGAGAAGACGAAGCGTCTTTTATCCACGTAGGTTTGACTTCAGTGGTCATTTCACTTCAGGTTATATCCTAATACATTTCATCGCGAATGTGCACTGACCAAAAATATGATTTAGTCGGAGGGAGCGAAAATAAAAGCAGAAGGCGTTCTTTCCAAGGAGTTCAGATATCCTCCCTCTTTCTTTCTCTCCATCTCTCCAGAGACCATAAATACAAGCTAAGCAGAAGGAGAATGGCATATTTATGTTTTCTGGAATTCAACCATTCACTGATGTATGTCTTCGGTCTTTGATATTCCACACACTACAGCTACAGCTCTGTCTCTGAAGAGTAATTGTTTTCTGTATGTAAATTATTAATAGAATGACATATTTGCAGTGCATCTTGTTGACTGTTAGAAAATTGGATGCGCTTGTCTGAGACAAAAAACAAAAAAAAGTGCACTACAGAAATGTAACATTGTGCTTTTCTCATAAAAGGCAACCTGCCACCATGAAGGTTTGCCAGTGATCACAGTCACTTAAAAAAAATAGTTGAGGAAAGAATGTTTTCTTAATTTTCCTAAACTCTTCTATTTTGTTAATTTGCCTTATATTTTTCATTTGACTGTAAATTTTGCCTTGGAGAAATTTCATTATTCACAATATTATTCAAGCAAGAGCCATATTATATGTAGGACAACTGAATGATCAGTTTCGAGTTCAACTTAAGTCCAGTATTTAACTGTGGGCTGGAACCACTGAAGGGCGAACCCCTATTAGACCGTAATATGAATAGTCTGGCCGTGCAGTGCTGGATGGTATTATTGATTATTTCATTAAGATTTACTTCTTAGTGTTTTTCTACCATTTTTACTGCTTTTTGTATTCTTTTTATCATTATTTTCTACTGATAAGTGTAAGCAAGTGATATTCACATGGACGGGGCCAGGCTAAATTAAGCTAAGTTTGTGACAGTGTGTATGTTATTCCCTTTATTTTTTTTATTTCCAAATTTTATGATCCGTACATGAAATGGGGAGCCTGGCAGTTTTGAGTTGCACTGGCAAAGCCCTTTCCCGGGCGAACTGTGATCCACGACGAGCGAGAGAGGAAAAGAAAAGACTGAAGAAAAAGCCCGTCTCCCTGTCAGTCTCTGAAGTGAAATGGATGTGTAATTTATTATCTAGAGAGACCCGTTGTAAGCAGAAGAGCTTGTGTATGTGTTGTGGTAGATTGTGAGTTTTTAGTATGTTAAATGACAGCCTGACTGGGCGAGATTTGAAAACACTGCTCAGATCTACTGTCAGACTGTCACTGGGTTGACGTACTGTACTAGTAGAGATCTTTTTTTTAACCACTGTTATTGCTACTACTGTAAAGCATTTGCCGATTGCTTGTGTGTTAATTTATTAATTTATTGTGCATTTTGCAGTTGATAAATGTAAAAAAAAGGAAAAAAAACAAAACAACAACAACCAAACAAGGAAACCTTCTCTTTACTAACATTGATGTATGCAAACTGTCTTGATTTTGTGAAGCAATATGACAAACGATGCCAGTCTGATGGTAATGTGGTACAGTTCATTTGGGATACGCAAGAATACAAGACTTTGTTATTCCTGTATTATGGTAGACTTAAACTGTGGACATAGAATAAATCAAGAAGTGAAAGTTTGGCGCTAAGGTTCCTCTTTGAATATATAAACCAAAGACACTGTGTTCTGGCAGCGGCGGCACCATTACTCACCCACACATTCTTAATTGGTGCTGTAATGCACAAAAGTCGAATGTCTGCTGCCCCCTGTTGTGAAGGACAGCAGCTGCATTCATTTGCATGGATACAGTATAAGATGACAGTTCACTGCTGCTTAAGTTTAGGGTTTATGAAAACTGATACACATACGTGTTGTTTGATCAATACTTTTGCCTCATATTTCTTCTTTTCATACCAAAAAACGTACAAATACGCACCGCCCTCCCCATAATTTTGTTCTTGGAACGCAAAAAACAAACTACGTTTTTACTTAATTCATAAAGTTATACGTTAAATATTTAATTATTATACATATATATGGCTAGGAAGAAAAGAATCGGTTCCTCCAGGATCTCTTAAACACATGTACTTGACAATCATTTTTTTCCAGTAATGTCCAATGACTAATATGCCATTTCCCCTAAATGAAAACAAAAATGACTCATCGGATTTAATGTCTGAGTCAACCAAGACCCTTCTAACAGATTTACTTGACTAACTCACTCAGAGGGGCAGCTGAAAAAACAAGATGTAGAATAATTCTTGAAGCATTTGCAGACTGAATTTTCCTACCAATAGATATCCGTATTAGTGATACCGGCCCTCATGTATCATTTGTTCCTGCTTTGGCCAGCATAGCAATGAACGATCATGTATTAATCCTCATTATTAATTATTCTGATCCAGAAGGACATCCTTCCACAATGTATTTCTATGGGTCCTTAAGAAATGTTCAGCTTTGTGAAGTAGTAGGTTTGCAAATCTTTGCACCCATGACACTATAGAAATATATCTGGATTTCATTTTGTTGACTTTTGAAAGATTTCATATGACAATAATATAAGATCCACTATGCATGTTGAAATCTGCAGGGCTCCATATTTACATCACTTCTGCATTTCAGAGTTCTTTGATTTTTAACTCCAATAAAGGGTGATGTAAAAACTGCAAACAAATTACTGAAGTTGAAGCCCACATGACCAAAACTTAAATCTTTACTCATTTATTTATCAGCGGAGTCTTCTGCAGTGGTCCTGCTATAAATAATGGTTTGAATGTGTTCTTATGTATTGCTGCAGGCTGCATTTAGAACAACATCAGTTGTCATGCCCAGCTGTTCATGATAATAATAATAATATTAATAATCTCGTGCCTCTTTTGGACTAAAGCAGGGGGTGACCAGGGGCTATGATTAAATAAAAGCCGAGCTGTAGTTGGTGCCAGGCGGCCTCAATAATATCAAAAGCCAAGGAGGGTCAGTGTAATGATTCTGGTGTCTGATAAGTGTGCCAAGTCCCACTTCCAGGTCAGCAGAGAGGTCTGAGTGTGGTCAGAGATTCCTGAACTGCAGAGTCAACAGGTTAGTGACCACAACAGCCAATCTTGATCCACTGTCAAAGTAGCACAGGGGAGGATGTCAAATCCTCAATTACTCCATTATAGTAATGATAATAAGAATTATTATTCTTATTACTATTACTATTATTATTATCCTTATTTACTCCATTTCAAAGGGGCGCAAGGATGGTTGATTTTGCACACGTGTTTGTCTCTTTCTGTGTGGACTGAGCATAATATCCCCCATGTTCGTGTGGTTTTCTTCTGCCTGCTGCAGTTTCCTTCTGCTTTTACGAAAACATACATCCTGTCTCTCTGTGTGTTGTCTGTGTGATTTGCCTGTCTGTAGCTTTAACCCTTAGTGCGCTCAGCTGTGGGTTCAGTATATGTCTTCATCCACTTATTGATGGGTAAGTCTACAACAAACTGTGACCCTTAGATTATCAGGAGATAAATGAAAGTGTGTCTGTTACAGTGAATTACCATGAGAGGGTGTATAAACTGGGGCAACTGAAAAATCATTTTATTCAACTTGTAAATGAAAATCCAGGTGTTATGAATGTTTGCAGTTCACATGCAGCAGGTTTCAGGTACAACTGCACCCTTGGTTTCCAGAAAATAGGGGGACAGCATGTATACGAGCATGTCACGAGCCAATCAGCTCTTCTGAGAGGTTATTTGGTAAGTTTGTCTGCTTGTAGGTCCCTTCAGAGAGATGGAAGGATTTGTTTGTCAAGTCAAAATACCTCAATTAAATTAACATGCAATACAGTCACCTATAAAGTAGCATTTCAGTGAGATACGGGACCTTAAAAACAAACTTCACCTGTGCAAACGGTAGATTAAAAAAAAAAACAACTATTGTTTTACTCATTGCAAGCGAGAATAACCTTCATTTTTTGTCATTTTTTAAAATTCATTAGTTATAATTGGGCTCTTGTTGTAAAGTGTTGACTGTTTTTTAATGTGTAACTTGACTGGCATGCTGACTAGATGGCAGCTTATTATTGAGCAGTAGGGTGCCAGTGAGAGGTTTATTTTTGCAGGCTTTTTTTCTCGCTGTGACAATTTTATTAAGTTGTGGAACCTCAGTTAATTAGTCGTTAGGCCACTTTAACACAACCGAATGGAAGCTTAATATATCTGATGTTGCATTGACCCCCTGTGGCCAACGTTTCACAGGACTATAAATGTAACTAACTGAGTGTATACAATGTGTGAAATTCTAGTTACTTGTTCTTAAAGGCTACTGCTGTAAATCCATCAACCCCACAGAAAAAAATGAAAACCTCTACAGCCTTTTAGTCAAACACAAGAAACCTTTAAAGCACCTTCACAGTCTTTATGAACCAGAGTCAGAGATATCCACAACCTTCGAATCTTTTAAAGCTTACATATATAATCTTAATCTCCTACTTCTACCTGCTAATTCAACATTCGTGTTATATTTAATAACCATTAACGACATGCTGCCCTCCTCCTCCCTCCTGGTGAAGGTCCATGCCCAGCAGGACAGTTCACCCTTCGCTCCACTAGAGTGTGCGTTTGGACCCCGTTTGGTCCGAGCGAGTGTATCATGTCAGAGGAGGAATGTTCATACAATGAGGGTCTGTGTATTGTAGTTCCGCTATTGCCTCGGTGCACCACACGGACAAACGATTGTCAATGGACTATGTGAGACGGATCTCAATCGGTTTATGCAACGGCTTCCTGCGCCTCGGCTGCGTGCTTTTCTGACTTGTTATTTGCAACCAGAGCCTCGTTGTCCGGGTGGAAAAGAGAAAGACAGAGAGAAAGGACTAATTTCCAAAGGAAAAAAAAATGCCGTGAGTCTTGAAGTTTAGTGGGGTTTTGTGCGTTTGTAGATTCTCCTATTTTGGCGACCATTCGCTCACTTTGATTATTATTTTTTATGTATATAGTTGGCAGCCTTACGCTTTTTTTTGGAGGGGGGAGGACTATTAAATAAGTGTGGCACGTTTGAGATAAAGTACGCTGACTGTGTGCCAGGGATGTGCCCATCGATGGAACCGAAGTTGTGCGTGCTAGGGTTTTGAATCATCCGAGGGGATTCATACTGAATATAATTCATCTGCGAGCAGAGGTCGAGTCGTTAAGCAAGAGCGGATTAATTCCAGCTGTGAGTGCGGGAGTCTCTCATGTTTGTAAATCATTACAGTTTTAATTATAAGCCGACAGAGTAACACCCCTGAGGAAGAGATTACTAATCAAATTCTGTAACATTTGGACTTTTTAATGCCTCTGTAGAGCGCAGTGTGAGTTTATACTTACCTTATCTCACTTTATAGCGCAGTGGTTTTTTTTAATATTCTTCGTTACTCTAACATTTTCTATCAGATGAGGAGATAACTGTGCGACACATTTTTCAATAAATATCACAGGCTACATCGTGTTTCCCCCCCCCCTCAAGTGACTTAGTGCGTGCAGTACAGTCGTTTTCCTTCCACATGGGATCATAGCTGAGTCCGCACGTCTTGTTTTCTTCCATGCCCGTGCTGTGGTCCATTATTAGCTCAGTGGACCTCAGTCTCCATAAACTTGTCGGGGACCCGCGGGCATGGGAGAGGCGACCCCTGCTCAGTCCGCTGCAGGGGCATTCGTACCCATGTTGGGTGTCGGTTTAGGAGCTTTACCCGGTGGGGTCGGCGGCGGGCCGGTGGTGGCCACCTCTCGGGGCTCCGCGGTGCCACAGCTCCACAACGCCATCGTGGAGCGATTGCGCGCCCGCATAGAGCTGTGCAGGAGGCACCACTCCACCTGCGAGAACCGCTACCAGCGGGGTCAGGCCGAGAGCTCGGACCGGGAGCACGAAAACACGCTTCACCTGCTCAACATAGTCCACCAAGGGCCTGGGAACCGAAAGGCAAAGGGCAGCCGAGGATCGAACCAGCAACCTCCCGAGTACAGCAGGGCCAACGGAGAGCAGAAGGGCGCGGAGGGCGAGCAGAAGATTTCCACCCGCATAGCGGTGAGTCTTGAATGAATGAATGAGTGATGGTGGTGGTGATGATGCTGATAAGTAAAGCTTGTGGTAACGATGACACACATGGTGCGATCATGATTATCGCGGTGATGACGTTGAGGATGGTGATATGGCTGCTGAGCAAACAGTGAAAGATCTGCGCAAACTTACAGGACAACTAAACTCAGACCGGTAATGATTACATGGCATTTGAGCATTGTGCCAATCTGCTGGCCACAGCTGATTGCTGTGATAGTGTATTATGTAATGTTTTTCCACGAATTATCAAAAAAAATAAATACTTTGAATCTTAATAAACAAACAGTGAGGGCCCTGTCTGTCCAAGCCTACAGGGCAACCAAATCCAGATCAAATGACCCAAGAGAGCCAGGAAATGTTTTTAAATCAGAGTAACAAACTCCAGGTTCCTGATTTTGCTGATTAAAGGGCCCCTTGAAGTAGATGGGATGATACAGGATCACAAAGCTTGCAAAGCAATCCATTCAGAGGAAATGGTTTTGGGGTCAACGGGCCATGGGGATGTTTTGCATTTACTGCAAACCATGTCAGCATCTCTGAAGCGCAGCTGATCCAAACAGAGGGATGCAGATGCATTCTTGTGGCTTGTTTAACCCATTTAATATGCACCGTTATCTCATTTTGCAGTACAGATAATTCCGTTTCCTTTGTGTGTCACATGAATTTGGCAGATTCTCGAGAGGATGCCACCTGTCATTTAATAGGTTTCTCAAAGTGTGTCTTAACAAGAAAGTTGTGTTTGTTTGTATGTCTCTGAAGCATCCTGTATTTAGTAAAGAGCTGCGTGGCTTCATTTCGAGGAGTTTCAAGGCTTATTTTGAAAAGCCTGAGAGTCTTTCTAGTGAAGGATATTGAGAGAGGACAGTGTAGTTCGCTCCCTCAACAACACAGCCTTGTAAAGTACATGACACAGGGAACACAGCGTGGATTTCTGTGTGCCTGCGCGAGCTGATAGGACTGACTTCCTGTATGGCATCTGTTAAGGGCACAGCCAGTGAGATGTGAGATTTATTTTGTTGTTTTCTTTCATTGGGCATGAGGGAGTTCAGCATCTCCACTATGAATTATTTCCCAAGCAGAGTTTCAATATAATGTCAACAGGGTGAAAGCTTGCAGATGTCCCTGCAGTAGATTTGCTTGAGATGTTGGATGGAAAAATAAACAATGTAATATTTTTTTTTTTTCCAGTAAAGCCATAAAAGGGCAGCGATGATTGTTCTGTCACTTCATTTATTGTCATCACTGGAATTGCGCACGGGATAGCCTCCACTACATGTCATGCAATTGTATTAGCTTTTGCCTTCATCAAGACTTTCACACAGAGGAAAAGTAGATTTTCCATGATTTATTGTGGTAATATAAAGCGCGGTACTGCCGTGGAACATGATGGGAGGCAAGACACGGCAACATCATGGATTATATTGACTGTCTAAAAGAGGTCAGGGAACATCATTATCATGTACTGTTTCATTTTATTATTTAAAATTTTTTTTTTTACTGATGTTGACTCTGGAGTAGCGTGTTCTACATAAAACTGATGAGTGCAGCAAGATGGTGAAGAGGAAATGAAGTCCTGGCGCACATGTTTTTATCAACCCTGAGGTTAATATGTTTTTCGCAACTCATGATGATTGGATGAAGCAGAACAGCAGCCATTGCAAAATCCCCCTTTAATGCTTTTATACTCCATCTATCCAGCATTAATACTGCAGAGGGTTATTTCCGGAATCGCTTCAAATTGAGTGAAGTGTGGAAAAACACTTGAAAACAACAACTTAAACATTTTTTTTTTAAATGTTCTTGGTACAATGTGTGTTTCAAATGTTTTCCTGGTAGTAGTAGTAGTTCATACTAGTAGTACCATACTACATTCTTCTGAATTAAAAAAAGTAAGGCTTCTACAATGGCCACATCTGTGCATGTTATTGACTGTTCACATTGGAATTTGCGATGGAAATGTACACCAAGTGAGGGGCAAACAACACAATGGATTATGACTGGCTGGGAGTGCAGAGTGAGCAGCACTTAACAACGGTGCTCATTGAGACCAGATTAACAAAGGATATTCTTTTAGATGAAATTGGAGAAACGGGGAAGACGAGACGAGAGCTTACTTATCCAAACGACTCAGAGAAATGATTTTCCATAATGCTTGCACGCGTTCATCGAAAGCTTTTTGGAATACTCATATTTTAGATGTTTCACAACCATTTTTTTTTCCTTTCTTTTTGCAGTCTTTCCCTTTTATACCTGTATCAAGTGAATGCATTCAGCAGAGAAATAGGTCAGAGTAGAGGAGCTTAAAAAAACACGAGCCCTGTGTTACAATATACAGACATTCAGTTTTCATCAGATCAGGATCCAGCAACCATCGCACATTGTCTATCAACAATACAGATAGTGAGTACACAAACTAAAGGCTTAACAAACAGCGATACAGCCTCGCTCCTCATAGCATGCCATACATTGTCATGCCCTATTATCATGCGTGTAACAAATGGCTCACTAAGCACCTTCTTGAAAGATGTCCTGGCCATGAAACTGTTTGAAGCACAAGGCCCCCATATAAATGTTTGGAGCCACTGAATACATTTCCTGCACATGTTTACTTTAAGTCAAACAGGCCTTGAAAAAGCAGTAGGCAAGGGATGCCTGGTGATTAACAGTCCTGTGTGCACTGGGAGGATTTTGTTATTTCCCAGTCTTGTTCTAGTGACAGATCTGGGAACTACAGGCCGAGAGCAGCATGCGCTCACAGAGAAAGTGATCTGTATGCTGATGTATTTGCCCCTGTTGTGTTTACCCACTTGCCCTCTTTGTGTCCACCGCACAGCAGCAGCTCTTTTTAAAAAGTAGGAGTGTGAGGCGTCCCGGTCATCTAGTGGTCTAAAACACAAACCATATAAGACAAAGTCCCTAAAGTTTAAATTTGGCTGAAGAAGCTTGTCTTCCTTCTTATCAGTCTTATCTCTCCTGACATGTTTCCAGTCACTATTTACTGCGAGCTGCTCAATTAAGGCACAGTGCCAAAATGCTCTTTAAGCTTTGTGTTATTTTGCCACAATTGCAGCACCTTGGACAAAAGGTCAACACTGAGAACTGCTGTCAGATGCATTTTTGATTTTGATGACAGATCAGATGTTTCCAACTTGGAGTTCAGGACCTACGACAAAAGGATCACAAGATAAATCCGACAGATGATACTTTAATCCTTCTGGACTAGAAATTATTGGAATAAAGCAAGGACATAAAATAACTCTTAGCATGATTTGGATGAACAGTCTGTGGAATAGTGATGAGGGGTTGCAGGTTGACTTTGCATTGTTTTAAAGGGTCACAGTGCAAAAAGGTTGTGAACCACTACACAGTGGTGTCTGTTGCAGATTATTGTCTATCAAGACAAATGTGCAAGATGACATTTTTTGTTAAAATCTTAATCAACTATACAGTTTAAATATATATATATATATGTGTGTGTGTATAATTGCATGCTCATGCTCTCTTCTCTTCTACATAAACCACATGCACTCTTTTGCTATCTCTTGGCTAGTAATGCTAGCTATAACATGGACCTCCTTGCTATTGTTCTCCTCTTCAGCCCTGCTGTGAGCAGTTTTCTGAGCTGACTGAAAAAAGTTGGTCATTACATTATTATGTGGGTCAAAAGCTCTTGCCAGCTCCCTCTTTTTCTTCTCCTTTCTTTTCTGAGATCCTGATTTATGTGCAGGTCCTGGCATAGCAGGGAAGTTCACTCCAATAGTTGCTATTAGCTAGTTTAGATCTGTGAAATTTTCAGGTGATGTGGTCGGCTGAAAACCAACAACAACACATTGTATTTTTTATCATTTTTGCTCCCCTCCATCTGCCCCCCAGCTGGGTACCAAAAAGCTTTCTCCTTGAGTTTACCTACACACCTTAAATCAGAATGGACTGTCCTACAGCTAAATGTTTAATTGTCCTGCAGGAGTCACATTCAACCCTGGTAAAATGAACTCAAGGTTTAAATCTTCAATCTGCATATTTATTTTTAAAAGGTCAAGAGGATTTTCTTCTCATAGTATAATTGTTGTATCAAACATTTTTTTATACTTACATTTAAATGTCATGTGTTGAGCCAGCAGGACACTGAAACAGAGCAATTCCACCTCTTATTTTTGTTGTCACTGAGGGCACCACAGCTACCAGCTTACCAGAAGATTGACAGCTTACTCAGATAGGCTAGAGAAAAAGAAATTCATTCTATTCTCTTGTGGTCATGTATGATGGATGAAGAGTAGTGTGTGTTTGTGCATGTGTGTGAGCGTGGGGCGGAGTGTGCACTGTAAGTGCTTCCTGGCATACCCTGTTTGGCTGTTGAACTGCCTGAATCAGAGCTGCCGGTGGTCTGATCTCAGACTGGCTCGCCTGTGATGTGAAACAATTAGCCCAGGTCCATGGGGGCCACCCACAGTGAAGCCCACATCTCTGCCCAACCCTGTGGATGCAGCAAGGATCCATGTTCATCCCACAGATCACTCCCATGTTGTCATGGGAAGGCTAAAGTTTTTCTTTTTAGGAGTAGCTGGCTGTCAGTTGGTCTGAATGCTGAATTACTTTAAGTCCCCTTCAGTGAGGACTGGAATCGCTGCGGGTGCTTTTTTATTGACAGCACGAACACACTGTAAGTCTGATGTGATTAAGCTTGTCTCATTGTGTGGACTGCATCTGCAAGATGAGTCTAGCATCTCATAGTGCTCTGATTAAAAGACATTAAGATAGGCCTCCACACTGTAGTAAAGCCATCTGTTAATCTCCTCCTCCTATTTGGGATTAGTGCTCATTCCAAGATATGGTTTAAACAGGGCTAAAATCAATCCAATTCTGCTCATGCATACTGCCGTTTTTGGTCTTGAATATGTATTTGAAATGTCCTCTGTTATATAAATGTAGTATTTCTAACAAAAAAACACCTAATTTAGAATATCATAAATATCAGTTTTAAGTTTTCACTCTGTTTTCAGATATGCAATGTTTATTATAATAGTTTGATAAAAAAAAAGTAGTTTAGGCAAAAAGACAAGTTCATATATTGACAGTTTATAACACTGGATAATTGGATGAGCGTATACTATAATGTTCTTTGTCCACATGCTGCAAAAACTGACAAGTCAAGTCAAAATATTTATAGCTCACAAAGCATTTCTTAAAGGGCTGTACATACTGTATAATGAACTGAAAAAAAACGATTACATTTGTGACTTTCTGTTGGCGTCTGTACCAAACAAACGTGTTTTCTTACATCTGATTTGAAGGACAGGATGATTTTTGCAGCGCTACAGTAATAGTTTATAAAGCTGTGTCAAAGTAAAGGGCTTTACATATAATAAAAGAAGAGAAAAGCAACATTAGCAAGTATGTATGTAAGTGAGATAAATGACATACAAAGCATTAAAAATGTAATATGTCACACACAATATGATAAAGAAATGATAAGCAACATTAGCAGCACATATACAAAAATGTACAAGAGTGAGACGACATACACACATACAATACAAATATATGTTACTATGCCCACATTACGCGAAAAGGTTTAGTAGTAGTTCTAGACTTTGAGCCAATACAAATTTATTATGCTCCATTTACGAGCCACCTTACTAGATTTGATTTAAGAAAATTGATACCCACTGGCCTGACGGTAAAGCACGCCCTGGAATGTGATTGAAGTTAAGACTCATTTGTTGACATTTGCTTAAGCATTTCCAGATTCATGTCAGGCAGTGACATGTTTCCAAGATGGATATTATGACTTCTCCATCCATGAATGCCTGTGTTGTGTCTGTGCTGATTGACACCACATAAACAGAAGAAAGCATTATTGCATTCAGCTCAGGAGGAACATGACAGTGGCTTCTTACCGATACACATCAGCTTACTGACTTGTGTAATAAAAGTTAGGGCCATGTAACAGTATGTTCTGGACATTCCACTGTCATATCCGAAGGCAGTTCATAAATTCTTAGAACCGAGTAGATCTATGTAAGCACAGCTTGTCTTTTAAGGAAAGGGGGGAAGTGGTAGGTTAATATCACACACAAGGATAATGCTGCGGCTTGTCGGTTTCCAGGAAATTACTGCCTCTGGAGGACATTTGTTTGGACAGTATGTTGATTTTGACTTAGTTAATAGCTACTGTATCATCTTCCGGCTAAATCGTGCGTGAAATGAATGTCTCTATTCCCCAGTAAACATAGTTTGATGATAACATCAGCGTACATGCATTCTAAACAACTTAAACTTCGTGATCATGATTGGTATGTCCTCGAGGGAGAGCAGGGTACAAGCTTCAACAAGCTTCGCTATTGGTAGCCAAACCCAGACACCAGATTCTGTGGCACAAAGCAAAGTTCACTGATGACTGACATGTCTCAGAGGAGCTTTATTTTTCAATCCCCTTTTAGTTAATGAAGATGCTATAGACTGTATTTCCAATCTTCAGCTTTTATTATTCAGTGTCAAGGTGGCACAACTCAGGATCTTCAGCAAAACATTAATTCTAGTATGATGACGTCAAAGTGTGTATAATGAAATTTTAAGTGACATCTCCAGTGCTGAGCTGTAGATACAGTGTTGTTTCTCACTGCCTCCATGAGATCAAGCTGATGTTTTTACGACTCTCTTTTCTTTGTCTGTCCGGCCATGGTAGCTGTCGCTGACTACCCAGTTCCAAACAATGTTGTTAATAGCAGAAAACATGTATCACTTCCTGTGCACCGGTGGATTTTTCCCAGAAAAGACCTATGAGACACTGGGTGCGTGTACAGTAAATGCTTTCATGAGTATGGTGTAATTTTCAGTCATTGATGTGGAACAGCAGCTTAAAGACCGCGTGTAGTGCAAATAAAAATGCCAAAATCCACACGGGTGGACTGGTCAGGTCAGCCAGGGTGAAGGTGGGTTGTGAGATGAGTCTTGGTTGTGCACTAAAACTGCACAATCTAAAAAGTCCACATGTGACTCATGTAAAGAGTCCATGTCCTAATGCTTTTGGGTGAACTGCATTATTATCTCACAGGTAAAGCTGCAGTGATTAGTTGATTGATATTGTTAATTGATTAGCTGATCAACTAAAATGATTATCAACTTTGGGCTCTGGGAAATTATGATGAGCATTTTTCACAGTTTTAAGGACAATAATTTTAATAATTGGCGGATGAATTGATAATCAAAATAATCGTTAGTTGCAGCCCTAACTCTCAATGATATTTGTTTGCATTTTCCTGTTTTTAGCACAGCTTTAGAAATTGCTTATTGAAACCTAAGCACTGAGAGATGGAAAGAGGTTCATCATGTAGCTGGAAAAGTACTAATTCTACATTATAATAAGACAAATGTTGGCTATTAAGACTTTGGTGACCATTCTGATGAATGAAATCTATGTAAATTTATGTTATTAATGTATAAATATTTATCTCAATAGAAGAAAAAATGGATCCAGTGTAAGCTGTCTTAAAAAGACAAGGCTCAGCAAATATGATGTCATGCAGCGGCAGCAGCAGTGTTTTCGAAATAGTGCTCTGTGAATCTGGGACATCTCGGTACCTGGCAAGATTTGCATTGCCTTCTCCTCCTGAAACGAGTACACTTTCATTTCTTTTTCCGGACTAATTTTGTTAACAAGTTCCAATCCTGACAAAAAAAACACACCATACCACAAACAAGAAGACAAAGAAGAACATGTGAATCAGGGAAGACGGAAATTTCCAGACACCCAGCAGGGCAGTAAGGATGTGTGTCAAATCAAAGGCATTCAGGATTGACTGTTATACAGTATCTCTACTAGTGATGTCTGAAGAATCCCCTTATCCTCTCTCCCTCTTCCTTTACTAAACCACAATCCCACCCACCACACACACACAAACACACGCACACACGCAGACACACACAACCCACCCGCCTCATGTTTTATTCAGCAGCCTATGGGAAGGCTGTATCAGTCTTTGAAGAGTGCTGCCGAAATCATGTAGTAGACCCATCTCATCCTCAGTCTTCAAGGGATGATACAATGTAAGCGTGTACATGCTCAGAGGAACATAGGCGTCCGACAGTCCAGGTGGGCCGGGTCTGTCGTGCCGTTGTATGAGGCCTTTTGGGTAAATTTAGCCTGTAGTTGAACTTGAACGACTGCCCGTCCAGGGTTAAGAAACCTTTTTTTTTTCTCAATAGACATCTGGTTGCTGTCCCTGGCTGTGGTTTGCAGCCTCTAGCAGAGCTTGCAAGGTAACAGCTTTACCTTCAAAACACTGTGTTAACATTGCAGAAAGTACACGATCAGCAACAACCTTGCAACGTCTCCTCCCTGGTGGTGCAGGTTGTTTTGTTGTTGTCTATCCAGTCTGCTAATTTACGCTCGGCGTAGTAACAAATAAAAGGTCATGTGTGTGCGAGGCATAATTCATTTTCACGTGATGAAAAGATGCTGAAACAATTCATCAGTTAATCAGATAGTTGATCAAAAGGGACGGTTCACCCCAAAATAAAAAAAAAAAATACATGTTTTTCCCCCCTTACCTCTAGTGAAATTTATCCATCTATATTTTACGTCCATATTTCTGCGCATAAGAAAACATGCATCTACTGTTGGATGAGAGGCAGCTAGCCAACATAGCTAACATATACTGTATCACAAGCACGACCCTCTTGTTCATTAGTAGGTGCATATATCTTACATGGTCATATGGAAAGAAAATTGTTACATAGAACTGCTCACAATAAGGTCTGTGGATTGTCTTCAGTAACCAGGTCATGATTTCTGGAAAGATGCATTGATTTTGAGTTTTTCAGGTGTATTTTTGGGGCACTTTTAGCACCAGTGCCATCCAGTTCTATAATATTTAAGAGAAGGCAGATATTTTTAGGACTCTGTGACTCAAACCAAATCTATCTGAATGGATAAATAGCACTATAGATAAGAGTTAAAATACCTATTTTGAATTTTCTTCTGTGTGCCAATTGAAAACAACCTGCATCTTGGTCAATAGGAAACCATGTTGAAACCTAACATGTGTAAGTGTAATATATCTGCAATATGTTTAGTTCACCAAAAATGAAAAATTAGTTCCAAAAATGCTGCACGATTGTTTAAAATTTCTGTGTTGATTCTTCAACTGCAAATTAGGCTCTGCAGCAGACTCTTGTGAATATGCGTGAATACTTGTTTGATGTTTTGAATATGAATTACCCCACTGTTCAGTGTTTCATCCAAGTGAACATTTCACTGGGTTGAAATACCTCCGTTCCCTAGAGGTTTGGATTAGAGAGTCCCCACTGTATTCCTTTGTTGTTGATTTGTGCTTTCAGCATGCTTCCCGTTGTTACCAGCACTTTGTTTGAATCTTCGAGCATTATGTGGACCTCAAGACACAAAAAAAACTCATCTGCGCCACTGAAGTCGATGGGGAATTTTAGGATGACTAATATATTAGCGCTCCATCGTAGCTATTAAATCCACTTGACTGAGGAAACATTTTTTTTTTTCATGGCTTTTCATCATCTGGAGTTTAGACATAAAAATATATGTGAAGCTTGGGGCAGTCGCTTAGCAAGAAAGGGCCGTGTTTATGTACATCTATATATTCAGAGGGGCCTTGTAGAGGTATCCATTCATGCCTGATGTGATTTCTTCTGCTGAGAGAGCTCTTTGAGGTTTGTCAGGTTTTTCCTGCTTGACTTAATTGAAGAGAGGGCAGGATTGTGTGTGAGGAAAAAGAGAGAAGGGAAGGGGAGGGGGGGTGGAAGGGAGTGGAGGGTAGTGCCTTGGAGTGTCTTTCCACAAGTGCTTTGCGACCCAGTGCTGAAACTGGAACCCTGTGGGAACAAGCATGTTCAGGTGTATTTTATGTGCAGTGCATGGAAGGTGAATTGAGGGGACAAATTGCAAGCAGCAACTGAAACACAAGCGGTTTGCTTCGCTGCCTTGTTTTCAGCACTCGTTTAACCCATTATTTATGGTTTCTACCATTTTTAGCATTCATATTGTGCCTCACATCAACGGCTATGACGGTTTTGTTGTGAGCTGACAGTTGTGCGACGCTTGGATAAACAGGAGCTTATCTATAACTGTTCTCACACTTATCTGACAATCAGCCACCTGATATGTCAGAGTTCCCTGGACTTGTTGTAGCTGCTGTGGTAAACAGACCTGATGATCACCGGAGAAGTGGGTGTGGATGTCAACTTATGTGTTACCTTGTTAACGTAATGTCTTCACCCTGCTGAAAACCTTTACTCCACAACACGATACAGTATATTCATCAGACAAAACCATCCGAAGCCACAAAACCTAATCAATTATCTTGCTCCTCTGCTGAGGAACAAAAGCGAAGCAGCTTTATTTGCAGGGACTTCAAACAGCCTATTCTCCCCAGGGTCATTACCCCGCTCAGGAAATGAGAAAGTGGGCTCCTGATGTCACTGGCAAACCCCTTCCACAGAATGCCGGGGCTAAAGTAGGAGGGGGGAGGGGAGGGCCACGCTAGATCAGAGTTCAGACATGTTTACATTACAGCTCAGGATATTTCTCAGAGCCCGGCCAAGCTGCTGAAGTTCCCAGGCTCCAGAGTTGCGGAGTGCTGAAAAGAGGCACAAGCATTCACTTTTTCTTTCCCTTCTCTCCCGCCCGCTCCAGCGCTCTGGGGTCAAAGTCATAGTTCAACTCCATTTGCATCTCTGTAATGTTCTGCTCTTTGCTACAGTTGCCCTTGGGGCAATATTATAGATGTGGAATATATGAAATGTGGAAAGTCACAAACATGGTTGACATTGACAATGTTTGCATGTCTGAAATGGTGCTGCTGACGTTGTGTTAGTAATGAAAGTCGAGAACTAATAGAAAATTCAGCACCGGTGTATATTATTACAGTTTTTGTCTCTAGTCCTTGACATCTCCTTTTCTTTATGTCGTGTCTGATATGCATACACCTTTCTCTGCCTCAGCAGTGACAATAACAAAATGCTGTCCCATCTTTTAAGGTGAGCAATTGAGTTAAACAAATTGGTATTTTGTTAAATGTACTATAATGAGTTTGCTTATAAAATAGTCTAAATGTAATACCGATACCTTCATTTGACCTACATAAGCAAATGAGACCGTCAGTGAGAAGACTGGCTATTTCCATATAGTCATTATAGTTTTTCTTAATGCTGTAATGTCACCAGGTCCAACTTATCCAGGTTGGATAATTAATAACATTAATACTATTTTTTTATGGCAGAGTGCTGAGGATGAATTGAGGAAAGAAGTTGCTGCTCGTCAGTCAGGTGTTACGGTATGGCTTGTTTCACCATCGTCATATTACAGTTATTAATCTTACAAACCCCTAAAAAATATGTTCCCTCATCGTGCAAACAGGTGTGCTTATACGTTTTCCTTTCTCTCGCTTTTAAAACAAATGCATGCTCTAGTGTGATCAATATCTTTACCACAGGAAACGGTTGGTGCTCGTACTCCTTTTGTCCACAGAGGCCACCATGTCAACAAACCATGGAAGTTTCTTGTTGCTGCTTTAAGTATCAGATCCATTTTAGTTTTGTCATCTTGATAGAGATCCAGGGATTACTGTTTTTGGTTATAACCCCTTGTAGAGCAGTGTGGCAGGATCGTATCGAGGAGCGCCATGGATTGAGCGACTGCATCACCCTGCCTTTATAGAGCTGCCAGCTGATTTAAAGCGTTTAATTAGTCGGGATTTCACCTGAGACTTGAAAGGATTTCTCCAGTTTACATTTTGGAACTTATTTTCACAGCCTTTGCTTCCATTGTTGGTTCTGATGATTTTGTTCTCATCAAACCAATTACTGTTATCTGGTAATGTGACAACAATGCTTAAAGAGAGTCTGACTGGGCATGGAACATGAGTGTTTAGACATCAGACAGTTTAAAAATGAATCTCTATGTATGCCAACTTATTCGGAGGAGAAAACAAAGGCAAACAATTAAAATGAAAAAAAAAACTGTCACTTTTAATCATCCATCACATTTCAACCAACCGTATTTGCTTTAATTGTATGTATACTCTTCTTATGCAAGGTATTATTATGCTATTATGCTAATTTTGAACCCACTGGACGTTGTTGTAGTGATACTGTGGTGATCCCAGAAAAGTACAGTAATATTATAACCATGTTGTTTTTATAAAGTTGGAATAGAATAGGAATCTTCTTTCAATGGGAGCAATTTCAGAGGCTTTCAGGCCCGTCAAAGTGTAGAACTACTAAATCTTTGTGAGATCATGTACAGATTTAAAGTAACTAAATATCAATTGTGAAATTCTGGTTACACAAAATATAGGCATTGGTACTGTATCAGCCTTCAAACTCTGACAACCGTCGAAACCTAGTCCAAATGTTTCAGACTGCTAGACCAGCCTGTCTGGAGCATCAGATACGGGTCTAGAGGAAGAACATAGATGGTCTTGTTTCTTGCCTCAGCTCTGCCAATAAGGCTGAGAAGTGGCAGCTGGAATGTTTGTGTTAGTGCTGTGCTGTGGTGAGGTGTCACGGTGCTGAGCTATGCTCTGGCGCCTGCTCTCTCTCCACCTTGCCTCGAGGCACACAGACACCGCTGTTGCATCTACAGCAGGCACGGAAGGTGAAACCAGGGGAGGATCTCTGGTATGTATCTGCCCCCGGTCGAGTCATCTACAATTTGTTTTTAACAGGAAGCAGGCCTCAGGTGACAAAGGCTCGGCAACGTTTGGTGGTTATGTTGGACTAATTTCATTTTGAGCTGATTGAGCTACAAACTCACATATTTGGTTTTGATTTTAATTTGAGTTAAAAGTAATGCTCTTTCTCATAAAATTGATTCGTAAAAGCGTATAACAGGCCATGCTTCGCTTATTAGGACAAAGTCCCTCCTTGCAGATGTAATAATGCAGGATTTTGATTGGCCAACAACAGCAGTTCCTCTAATTCAGATGAGGCAAACCTCAAGTTATAACCAGGTTTGGACGAAGGATTACATGAAACAGGATTATCTAAGAAGATTATGCAATGATATCGTAACAAGTATTGTAACAAAATGTAACAAAAATACGTAATAATCAGGCCAAATCTTCAGAGATCAGAACATTTCAGAAATTAAATCATAGATACATTATCATGAATTACTTGGTGGTTTTAGATTACCTCTTTAAAATTCAATTTGACTCAAAGTTCAATCACAGAAGACAGTTACAGAAATGGCTAATTTGAAAATGTAATGAAACTTGCATGATGTTTTTCAGTGTCAGCGATATGTGCTCTTTGCATGACAAGCCCGCCCCCAACATGAGAAGATTAAATGAAGGTTTAATGAGCACTGGTCACCTTAAATCGTGAAGCAGATAGTAACAGCCTGGACATGTTGTGTAATGTGTCTAACATTTATGGAGGTTGTACAAGAATATATCAGATAAATACCCATGCTGTGCAACAGTGATGAACACTGTCTTTTTTCAATACTGCACTTTAAGCGCTGAGAGCTTTTATTGAGTGTGGCCATTTCTGAGGCTGTTTGTGGTGGATTGCATGATGGTGTAAATGGGTTTCTATGGTTATGTGTATTTTAAGATAAAAGAAAAGAGAAATGAAAACAACGATAAACTGGGAAGTTGAGTGAGGCACATCCTACTATCTGTGTAAGGGCTTTTCGTTTTCACCGTCTTCTTCCTCTTGAAAGGTCTCTGCACATTTCTCATGGTATTACTCCTAACTCTCCTCGGTTTGTTGTATTTGCCACTTTTATTTCGTTTTCACCACTCTCAAGAAAAGTACAAAGTGGGTTTAATCCATCAGCTAAAGCCAGGTGGTGAATGTTGCCTCCAGGAGATGAGAATGAGTCTTAAAACAATTAAGGAGGTGAATCCTATAACGACGCGGGAGCTGCTTTTGAGCGGGTAGAGAACATCTAAATAAGGTGTGATATTTTTGAAAAACATGTAGACATTTAGATTATCGTAAAACTACAGAAAATTTAGGGCAAGACCAAATCATATGTCTTGTTGACCTTTAAAGCAAAGACACAAGTGGTCTACTCCAGAATAGACTTTGTTTAAACATATGCAAGTGAAGTGGACCCTTTAAACAAACCAGGGTCATATCTATACTATATCTGGCACAGGGAGGGGAGGTATGTGTTGGGTCAAGTGCTACTCCCAATGCACTAATAATCAATTAGTTAGCTAACCCTTCACTGTGTCACTCTCTCCAAGGAATGAGTGTTAGTGTATGCAGCGCCATACCGAACTGACTTGTAAGAATATGAGTGTGTTGCTATCTGTCTTGACAAAATGCTGGAGATAACGAAAAAAAATACTTAACCACACACTGTAAATACATAGTCAGAGATAATAGTTCCTGTAATAAAATCCCTTTTCTTTCATTAATTTTTTGGCTGACTTGTTCTTCTTAAATTGATGGCAAAAAGATCATTAAGCAAGTAAAGACTGATTCTCTTGCCTTTTTCTCCTCGCGGAGGAAAAAAAACAAAACTGTGATGCTGCATTCTTTTCATAGCTGTTAGTGAGAAAGTGGGGTTATTATGTGTGCGTATGCATGATAACAAGAAGGAGAAAGAGAGTGAAGAGAACATTCCTTTCTCACTCCCACTCTCCACCACCACACCCCCATTGCTACTCACTGCCACCCCACCCCCAGTTTCCTTCCTGTGCTTTTTTTAGAGTCTATTGGATGTTTTTCCCACATCCGGCAACAAAGCCAGCCTTTTTATGCCATAACCTAACAGCATGGTGTTCTGTGGTTCTGTTGCACGCAGGCACGGTTACATGTGATAGATTAATTGAAGCCCACTCTTTCCTAACTTCACATCCTCCTTTACCTCACTTGACAGATGGCTGAGGTGTTCTAGTTGGGTGGAGTGTCTCCATTAAGAGAAGAGACAGGTTTTATCATATGGTAAACAATATTTTCTGTGTCCTGTTGCTAATGACATTGGTTGTCAATCTCAAAAAGATAAGAGCGTCTTGAAATATTTTCAAATAAAACTTAAATACTAAAAGATGCTGTGAGAAGGTAGTGATGTCGCTTGAGGTGTGTGTATATCATGCTAAGGGAATCTACGTAATTCTCAAATTATTAGTATTAATACTGTTTTAATATTAGACTTTAGCTATCTTGTGGGATTGCCTAGATGTTCATTTGCAGTTGTAGGTTATGCCTTAGCCTAAGTGAGTGGCATACACCGCGGTGAGCTTATGAATCTGTGTCACTCTGCACCAAAGTGCTTGTTAGCAATGGGATTCTTTATGCCACTGTGTTGAGTTTCTTTGTGCACTTCAAACAATGGCGACTGAAACTGGGCTGATAATGTTTGAGTTGTACAGTTCATACATGATGAACAACAGGGCATTTAAGAGGGAAGACGTAGGAGGAGATGGTGCGTATGGCTTGTTAAACCAATTTAGGTTAAAGGCAGGGGAAATTTTCAGTACTCCTGCGTAGGGTATGACCTACCTACGCCGTACCTTACCATGGCTTAGATTCTATACAGAATTCTTAACTGGCCTTAAATCTCAAACCCCCGCACTCACATTTAGCCGAGTGTTTGGAAACAGTATGACGGGAAAGGGATAGCGCTGGCAGTAGCAGCGTAGACCGAGTACATGCATAAAAATTTCTCTGAGAAAGTTTTGCAAATACAAAACCCTCATGGTTTGGAAATGCATAATAGCAATTGATCTTGTTTGTAGCTCCTGTCAACAGTTTCACAACAATGGCGGTCTAAGGGGGAGATAATTTTGTGTTACAGAACCACAGTTAGCCGCTTGCCACTTGGCAGCACGGCTGATTAGAAGCAGCTCTCTTGGTAGATTTATGATGTTGCCACCTACAGGCAGAAAATGTTTGTTCAGTTTGAAGACATGTGCCACCTTGAGGCAGTTTCTCGGTCGCATGTTTGTGCCTCTGGTTTATGGCACTGACAAATCTGCTTGGCTGAAACTTATTTTGAGGCCCTGTCATCGGATGAGTAGCTTGGTTTCATGTGCTTTACATCAGTGACACTGTTTGTCCTGCAATACAGTACTCGTTCACATCACATTATTTTTACTGTTTTCATGTATTTAAACAAGTGGCCCTTAAATGGACCACTAACCAACATAATATAAGATATTTAGATATATTCCCCCTAATGCTCTTTCCAGTAGTTAGTACATTATAGCAGAAAAACTTTTCAAAGCGCTGATTAAAATACTGACACTTGTGTTTATCAGCGTTTGTCCTCATTGTCATTCCCAGTGAATTAATTCCCTTGGTAAGAGGGATTTTTCCCCTCTATTATGCTGCCTTGGCTGAGTTTGAATCACCGAGCTCATCTGTTTTGCCTGAAGTAGTCAAAGCGAGGGAAAAAAACAGCTGTCTAGTCAGTGAAGGGATGCCTTGCCAGTTGAGCTGTGAAATCCACACAAGCAAGCAGGATAATCTCTTCCACCCAGGCCAAATATCATATCCTGGGATGGAAATGCAGATAGTCTCATGTACAAAACCTTGACCTAACAGAGTGTAATTTGATCTGACAGCAGCATAATCTATAATATGATGTCCCAAATGTCATCATATTGGCACGGAAGGTAGATGCTCCTTTTTTTGTTTGAATGGCGGTTACACCGACAACATTACATAGGTTGTGTTGTTAAAATGCAGCATTGTATTTGGTTACGTAGCTTTTCCTATTGTGATTCAAACGAGATGAAGAGTGACTCACGGAGGGACCCACCGACATGTTTGTTTGTGTGTTAATGTCCAAAATGTTCAGATTTTCTCAGCCTGTAACAGCCTTAGGCTGGCTGGGGACCTTGTGCAGAGGAGACTGGAAGTGACGGATTGATTTACTTGTGTTTCCGCTTCCCACTCCAATTTCTGCAACTTGTACTGTGATCACTGCGATCTGCCAGTTTATCCGCCGTACAACAGTCTCTGTTCGGTTAAGTTATTGTTGTTTTACAGCCCAATCCTACAGACTGGTCGGAGGGAGCCTGGCTAGGTTCTGCGCTTCCTCCTTGAGCAGATGCTTTGACGATAGCCACATGGCCGAGTCACTCATCTAAGCTCTTCTCTTTGCTTTTCAGGTTTCACTGTCCATTTGTAATACAGAGCAGACACTGGTACAAGCTACTTAAACATTTATTACCAGACTACTAAACTGCTCTTAGTGGTAGCAGCAGAACTGTTTTTTAAATAGTAGACGTCCTCTTAATTTTAATTTAGTATATTTAATCAGGAACAGTCTGAGGCTGTACTTTGGCAGGAGAAGGATTGGGACTAATTCATCATCAGTTTGCCTTTTTCAAAGCAATCGACTACGTGTTTACTTGACCAGATGCCACTATTGGGACAGAGGAACTGCCTGTAACTGGTACAGGCTATTTTGGGGTGAACTAGGTACTTTTGCACAATTCCTCTCCTGATCAGCGGAAATCCGCGTAATCAGTTTGAAATCACAGCGGTTTGCTTAGTGTTTATCTTTGAATGTCGGTGATCACATCATGGGAAAGTTGTTTTTTTCCACTTGGGCAGATTACCTGAGAGCTCAATGTGACTCCCTCTCACTAGCTGCGACATGCAAAAAGACCTGAAGCGCTGGATCACAAGGCCCACTTAGACGCACACAAGGGCTGCCTGCATGCAGAAACATGCTCAGGGACATGGGCTCTGCTGCAACCTTGAACTCTCCCTGCCACTGTGAGAGCCACCACTTGCCCAGACAGTGGTGAGCTTAGTGCCTGCAGGGCTACAGGCAATTTGGGCAAACCTTGGAATGAAATGTCTTTTTATAATACACATGCAGGAGAATAGACATTTTATTTTTCAAATGAAAGCATCCCTTATTAGCCTAGTGAGGCAGCAATGGAGAAGAGGGTAGTGTTGTCCCTGAATGAAATGCTAAAATGCTGCTCTGTGGTTTCTGTTCTCTGTGCGCAGGAAGTTTGACTATTAGGGTGCAGAATTGAAACAACTGGACATGTGAAGACCTTGCAAAGTTGAAGCGGCTGACGTTGCCTTCTTGGAAATCCAGATGAAATGTTTGCATTTATATGGAATCATGTTTCTGGCTGCCTGACAAATTTAAGTTCAGTATTCACTCCCCTTGTAGCTCCGTTTTGGTCTCCACTTATATAAAAATATGCTAGATCTTACGCTCTCTTCACCAGCTGCTCTCTTTGCATATTCTGTGCTTTAAATTATGGTCCCATTTACCGTAAAATGAACACTTTAAAGCAGGCTGTGCTTTAGGGTGTGGCTACCTTGTGATTGATACATTAATACCATGGCGTGTCCTCGGGTCCTCAGTCAGATCCAGTCAGGATATCCCACCCAATTCCACCCACTCGTTCAAAAATGGTCACTTCTGGTTTTTAAAAAAAACAAAAAAAACAAGAAGGCAACAGTCCACAACCAGTCCACTAACCAGCGATATGACGTCATGGTGGGTTTACACTTGGTTTTGTCCCATTTGTGTATTTAAAAAAAACAAACATTTTTTTTAGGTCAGCTCACAGTTTTGTCTGGGTTTGTAAAAAGTAATTTAACATATGCTCTTAACAGACACTATGTTTCATCATTTCTTTGTATCTAAATCAGACAGTTACCTCATACCAGCTTTTGGAGCCAGCAGTGTGAGAAGTTATTTAGAGCAGCTATTAAATTTACTGCTCTACCTGATGATTTCTTTGGTTGTCATTTTTTTTTTTTCTTTTCTCGCAGTCACACTTGATCCAATGACTTTTCAAACAGTCTCAACGGTGTCAAAACCAGTTGGGGTTTTTTAGGTCAAGCTATCCATTATTAAGGCAAACAGCTTTGAATTCAACTGAATTGTTTGTTTTTCATGGATAATGGTATCTAACTAATATCTAAGATATATCAGTATCATGCAATGTTTTGTTTTTGTCCTTCTGGGAAATGTCAGGCTGATGATAAATTTTTAGAGGTCACATATTTTCTGCACCATGATCCCCCAATGCTCCCCCCACCCCCCCACTGCACACACTTTTTCCTCGGTTGGAGCCTGTGAGAGCTCTGCAGTGTTTTCTGTGTCCGTCTCTGCCAGCGCCGGTCTACACAGACCTTATTTGGAATGTCAGAACTGATAGGAGTGGGAGTCAAACAAAGCTTCCCACTCATTTATTTTTCTCTCCTTACTTTCGAGCTGCAGCAGTCCCTTTTCAAACCGAACTAGCAGTGGATTGTTTCAGAGCATGAGTGCAGATTAGTGTTAGACTGCTCGCCTGTCCTAATGCATGTGTGTGTAATTTAAGTGAAAGCTGAGAGAGATGACAAAACTCAACAAGTATACCCTTTTCAACTAGTGGATTTTTCCAAGCTTTTTTTCCATTGAAGCGGTTTAAAACACTAAATGTGTTTCCCTTCTCTAAAAGCATGAGGCTTATCAAGACCTGGCTGAGTGAAGCAGCATTAGCACAGCATTAACCACTCAGCCCAGGTTTCCCACGGGATATAAAATGGATCCTTGTTTCACTGGGAAATCGCCACAGCAATGCTGCTAAAGAGCACTTTGCTGCAATCACATCAGATATTGACTAATATTGTTTCCTGATTTGGAACAGCAGTCACTGTGCTCAGAAGGGAGCATTAAGGAATTCATCATCCAAATAGCTGAGCAGTAGGACATAAACAGCTCATAAGTACTAAATATGGTGCAATTAAAGATCGTCTCATCAATAGTTACTGAAGATGCTAAATAATTCACACTAGTGTGATGCCGTGCATTAGCTAGTGAAGCTAAATGATGGTTTTCTTTCTAGTGGCCAGGGATATAACTGAAATGGCTCAGGACTGTGTTGCTCAACTCAGCAGTGGCACTGTTGGCTCTCACCGTGCTGCAGCTGCATGCTGAAGAGCAGCCAGATGTTTGAGATGGTGAAATGAGCCTAGCGAGCAGGAAACGGCTCTGCATGCCATAGGAATCGTCTTTGAAAACAGGAAGGGAACTTGTTCCCTGCTTATGGGCCTTTTCCTGTGGCATGACCGGAGGCAGGCCTTGTGTTTGACGGTTGCTGGGAAAAAGGTACTTGTGGTTGTATGGCAATGGCCTTTTAAGGGTACAAACATTCAAGGAGGGCTTTAGACCTGTTTAACAAGGGATTTGTTGTCAGGGAAGCTAAAATCATCACGTTGTCTATCTATAATGGCATCATTTTCACATGTTACTCTTTGGATCTTGGTAACTTAATATCATATAACTCCAGGCTGCCTAAAGTCAAAGGTGTCAGTGTTATTATCCTGGTTTAGCTTCTTTTATGTAATAAATAACTAATCCTAACAACTAGAAATGTTAACTTGAGGAGTTTTCTTTCATTCTTTTCATGCTCACAGTGACCTCTGGTGTCTGCAGACTTTGATAATTTCTTATTCTTAAGCCTTCGCTGTTAAGAATCTTTTAATGTTCTGATTTATGTTAACCTTCCCACACCCTCAGGCAGTTTCCCAGCCTGAAAATTGTTCCTTACCGTCTGCCTGTCACATTTAAGCAGACACAGCACTCATACCAATTTAAAGAAACATGTCATCATGGTAGATACATCATATCCCTTCACTTTTTGGTGCAGTGTTCAGCACTTTAGATGTGGATTGGACTAGCAAGAGCTGATAGAGGGTGTTTCCAGCACATAGGGTGTTGGACCAATGAGAATTTAAGCCTGTTACCACTAAATTAAAGCCTTTGCGCTACAATAGCAGCTCAGCCTATATGCAGTGGGCGGGCAAGAACTACATGGTTATCTGTGAGTAGCTCTGGGCCTGTTTAAATTGTCTTCATGTCCAGCGCCTGTCTTTCTTTTAGAATAACTAAGTGGGGACAAAGGTGGAATTTGTCTTTAATAGGAAAAAGATCAGGATGTGAAAGTTGAACCTGGAAATGGTCTTTCAGTGTGCTCAATGTATTATGGCAGTTAATTCAAACACGTACTGTAGTTTCCCGATTTTAATCATTTATTGAAGGGATCCCTTTTACTCTGGAAGCGAATACAGTGATGTATGCTGCATGGGATTGAGTCCGGGGAGCCCTCAGTCCCCCTCAGTAAATGTCTCTGCGGTTAAGAATGACATGTAGATGAGAGGCGACAGCAGTGTCAGGAGCTCTGTGAGCCACATGGCCATGGGTGATGTGATGTGACGGCTTGTCACTGCGATGTTGGTGACCTATGGTACGTCTGCAGTGGCGTGGCCTAGCTGGTGCTGCCGTGATGCCTTGACAGAGTCTGCTTCCCCCCTCCCACACAAACTCACACACCCCATATTTGTTCCCAGGATCACTTCACCGCGATCCTCCCATGTTGGAAATCTGTGGGCAAGGAATCTTGAGCTATCTGACAAAATACCTGACAGGAGAATATACTCAATGATTTTTATGCTCAGTAGGCCTTTTCCTACCTTAACTACCTTTATAGGTCAAGAGTAATGTGTGTTTTTGGTCATTTTAAGGGATGCCTATTTGAAGTAAGAATGATTACAAGTCCAAAGATTGCAGAGATGTTTTATTTAAGCGGTCATATTTTCGTGGGGGTCCATGCATATTTTTAGAGCTGCCTCCTCCCACCTCCTTTAACCTTGGCGATATCCCATTAAACTCAGTAGCTTGATTTTGAACAAAGGGCATGCCAAAGCAAGGACCGATCGGAATGCAGCTTTTAATCTGTGCATTTGGATAAAGGAGAGCTGATGTTTGAATGGGAAGTGTCTCCGACAGGATTTTTTTTGTGTGCAAGGCTGCCTTATATTAAAATAGCAAGTTTCTCCGTGGAATGTTGGAGCTGAGCTACATTAACTGTTGAAAAAAAAATCTGCCTTCAGTAAACATAATGGATGATTTCTCTTCAAAGGAGCTCTTATCATCTCTTCCCATTTCCCAGAGGCTGCCACAAAGCTGCCTCTCCTTTTTTTTTCCTGCTGCCGCTGCTGCTGCTCTTCCTTCTCTCCTGCCTGCTCTCTGGAGGGCAGCCTCAATCTAATACAACTGTGTCAGGAAGTGTGGGGATGCAAAGTGCTGATGAGCCAAAAGTAGCCCACCTCTGCAGTGTGCCGCTTCATCCCATCACGCGCCAGCCTGATTAGGGAAGCACACCATGAACCTATGCACACATCCCCATGCAACCTTACGGCACATGCCCTGTAGAAACAGATTAAACATGTTTCTTTTGTTGAGGGAATAGGATGAGTTATATTCCAAGTGTTCCACTTTGAGAAAAACATCGATTTTACAATTTACTATGTGTAATAAAAGGATCAAGCCCACTGATGTCATCATTCTGTCAGCCAATTTATCCACCAAAACACAGTCTAATTGTTTTAATTCAGTGCTAAACGTAGCTGCCAAAAGCTAATTTGTAGTCTAGACCTTGTTATCTCTAATAGATATGTAGTCTTATTTTTTTAAATTTAAATTCTATTATGATTCCTTGTTACTGCCTCAGTACACCCTCAAACATTTTTTATTTCCTTTTATATTCTTCTTATTATTCTCGATTTTGTCTTAAATCCATGTGAAACTTAACCCCTTAAAAAAGGAAACAGTTCCAGAAAGACAACGCGGAATCTGACCTGATTTGACTGAAACTCTAAATTGCCTTGTGAACGTACGTACAGCCTCAGCTTCCTTACATTCCTTTAAATAATTAAGAATTTCAAGTTATCCAGTATGTTCTAAGCAATTTCTCTGGATGTAGTATCATGGCTTACAGCATTAGACAGCTAGTACAACCCTATAATTAAACTGAGCCCTCTACACTTTCTCAGCAGTCTGCAAGCAGATAGCTGAATTTTGTATGGCAGCTGATCATTGGCACAGGTCTTAGGGCTCTTGTTTCTTATCTGGCAATAAAGGAGCTGAAATCCCCTCTTGCAACAGTATGCAACCTGCAGAACCGCATAAATATTATGTCTCCCTAGGAACACAATAGTCGTATTTATGCCTTTATTTTGGGACTGTTTTTTCCATGTCAAGTGCCGAGAGGAAGGTTTCCAACTCTCGCAGGAGCGGATTGCAACATGTTTCAGGGCTCTGGTGAATAGATTAAAGGCTGGCGAGCTCGATCTTTTGTTGAGCCGCACTCTCATGCTCAAACACAGACACAACGATCTCAAACCTATATTCTTCAAGCATGCATTGCTCTGAGGGCTGTGCTGCTGGTATGACAGATGGTACCAGGAGGCCTGGTGTTGTGTCCCTGTGATGGCTCACCCGGAGCCCCATCCACAGTGCTCAGCATCACCACACTGCTCAGCTTGACACACGAGCTACCAGCCCTCCAGCTCCCAGGAATAGATAGCTTCTGTTGACAGGGCCAAGGTCAGGAGCCTTACTGCCACAGTCAAAGGGCATCAATATGCTGGATTGAAAAGGTTATGTTCAACAATGACATCCAGCTCTAATCTACTTCTTAACATTATTGAGTTGGAACGTGTGTCCACAAGCAGTACAGTAACAAAGCCCGTTGCCAGAATAAATGTTGGCAATATACATTTCTGCAAACAACCAACTTTGTTTCTTTTCGTTACAACTTCACTTTCTTTATATTCAGTTTTCAGTTTTGGCTCACCTAGTCCTGTCTCCAAACCGGGCTGGAAATTGTCCCAACGTCTTGTTAAAAATGCCCAGTTTTTAGCTGCAAATGACGCCTACCAAAAATACTGGGTTTTGTTGCCACAAACATGGCAACAAATTTGTCCCAGTGTCTCGTTAAAAAATATCCAGTGGTTTCGCACTTCTCATCCAGCTGTCATAAGCTCCTGCACCTGATGACAGAGTCAGCTCATGTACATGTAATGTGAACGTGACACGCATCGGTAAAATGTTGATAAGATTGATATGAAACAAACAAATGTTAACATTATCTGTTGTTTGCGGAAATGGGCAATGGCAACGTTGTATTGGTGACCGGGCTGGCATAGAATGGATAGATACCACAATAAGTTACACCTTGTTAAAATATTTGAAAACACAGCATATATATTGTGTTCCTTTCTGTTTACTGTAGCTGTTTGACGTTTAGATGAATGATTTTCTTGTTTCTGTAATCATAAAAACCTTAATTTAATGTCTGAACCTAGACCTTAAGGGTTGGTTAATGTGTTTTGCCAACACAGAAAACAAATGTAAGCATTCATGTTTCCATCTCTACAACGATCAGTATATAATGCATATGTCTGAGCCTCTCATGCAGCAGGAGTCACTTTCAAAGTGATTCAGAGCTTCTAAGCTCATTAAATGTTAATCAAAAAATCTATTTTCAGTTCACTTGGAGATCTGTCATGAGGATTTCAGGCCAGTCGGAGGCCACTACTTCTGAGTGCTGAGTGAACAGGACGGTCCTTTATTTTTTGAAAATGTAAGAAAAAAGCTAGTTTTGGACCTTGGATATTAGTTTTTGTCTCCAAATTGAGCTAGCATCAGGTATGCACACATAACAACGATCTAACCTCGACAAAACGTTGACTCCACAAAATCTTGAGAAGGTTGAACTTGGAATTTTAAACTAAGATATGCACTTGAGTCCATTTTTTAAATGGCACTGAAGCCGCAGTGAGGCAACCGTGTCTCACAATGGCTTATTTGCAACACATCCACTTTCCTCTCCATTATTCATGAAGTGTTTTCTCAGACAGTGCCTTGAACCATGAGGAGTGCTCCTGTCTGTCTTCTCCAGAAGGAGCCCCGTGGAACGAGAGAAAGTGTGCATGAGCTGCAAACACAAGGAGGCCTGGTTTCATCTGCATTTGGAGAAAAAACAGATGTCCAGTAGTCCACAGAGAGGCATAATGTTTAACATTGTGCATCTCACTGAAGATGGCAAAAAAGAGCTCCTGAATGAGACATTCTGTATATGAAGTTATGGAACACTTCCAAGTTAAAATTGTATATTTTACTAAGACTTCTCTGTATTAACTTGGCATCATTCCGCCAGACACTCATTGCGTCATCTTTCTCTTTCTTCTCTGTAGTCTGTGATAAGACCTTTTCTACTGTGTCTTAGTTTGTGTTTTTAACTTTAAAGTACTAGTTGCATTTGTACAAGATTTGTACTTACCTAAATTTCAAAACATTGTGCATTTTACATTGATAGTTGACTGTTTTTTCTAGTTATTTATGACCCTCCATTGTTCTCATGTATTTCAACAGCAGGGATATTGATACTGGATATTTTTCAGAACATAACACTTCATGATTATTATTTGTCTACTGTGTTTGAACACAGGCACAGACATGTTTTGAAAATTCAGATGGCTGGGGGGGGGGGGTCTGTAAATGCAGCACCAACAAGAGTTTAAAATAGGGTCTGCCTCCAGCTGCAGAATTACGCACTGGCAAAATATTTTGACCAAGCAAAAATATGTCTTTGGCTGAATGCAATGTTTTTGTTTTTTTTCTTCTGCCTGCACACTGGTCGTTGTCATGAAGCTCTAGCAAGTTTCACCTGTTTGAAAGTAGATTTTCCTACTGTACTAAAATAAACTGAGCGGTTAGTTGGAATGCAATCTATCCAAGGCTTGGCGATATGGCCTATAAATATTATTGCAATATTTTTAGGCGATATCACGTTACACAACTTATATCTCTATATTATTGTAGAATATTTTATTATCTCCTCTAAAGGTCTTTATTGATTAAGCTTGATGTAACTGATAGATTTGATTATTTTACATTTCCACAGAAATCCACTTTAACCAAATAAGTTTCTGGCAGCATATACTTTATTTTTGATAAATGCGTAGTACATATGCATGCACATACATCTCTCTTAGTGGGTTATGTTATACAAGTAAGGATGACTATTGGTCACAAAATATTATCACAATGAGATTTTTGAGAAACTATCATCAGTGAAGCGGATAGAATGACAAAGTGGGTGAAGGCAGTTCTTCAGAAAATCGTATCACTTCACTTTAATGCTGACTGTAAAACCAGGAAAAGCCAAAAGGCATGCCATATCATGATAAAATATATTTAATACCTAATCCCATATCACAGTTTTAATGTGACAATTTATTGCCCAGCACTATCAGCAAACATGCTTTTGATGGTCAGCACTAATGTTAAGTATTACAGTTCCTACTTCCCACAGCCACTGAATCGATCATGTCGGTGTCCCTCCCCCCTTTCAGTTCAGCACCACCTCCACCCACACCATCCATCCACATCCATTCAATATGTCGAAACGCACACATACACACTTATTAGCTTTAATAAAGGAGGCTCGGTGAGTCACAGAGATATTTGCGCCTTGATTAAAATGTGAGGATGTATCTCTGAGCAATTGTTCAGAGCATTAGCACAAGTAATGCAGACACGAACAGAGTAGAAATGTAGTGAACTGCGGGATTCAGTCCAAAGCCTCGGGCTATGAATCATCTTAATCTAATGTGTGCCAGCAGGTGGAAATGACTCAAATTTGTTCCCACAGTGAAATATGCATCACACTGATATTCCTCTCCTGTGTTCAGGTTGGTGTACAATCAGATCCATTTTGTTTCCATGCAGGCAACCACATTAAAAGATGGTCAGATAATCAGTCATTTTTATGTGTATACCACAGTGAGCCTGAGATTGCTGCCAGATAGACAATTTCTTCATCACCGAACTGTTGTTAATGACTCACAGGCACATGTGAAGGAAGTAACTCTTATCATTTTGTTGACACAACAATATATGTTCCTGAAGCATGAATAATCTCAACAGAAAAAGGTGTCGTGTTAGGGTTGTTAATGCTTCAGTTTTATGGAGTGTTGCAGAGTGGTTAGAGTTGTGAGTCATAGCTATGTGCTTATTACCTTAAAGGAAGACATGCATGGGGATATAGGACAAAAGGAAGTCAGATAGCTGCACCGGCATGTTAAGCAGAATCTCAGCCACAAAGGAGAAACTCTGCTATCTAACGAACTACAATGGAAGAAATATAATGTATGCAAATGAGGGAAACAAAGACTCTATTCTCCTCTCTGCGCTCTGTCAACTGTATCAGATTCCTAGCTATCTTCTCAGCTCATCCACTGCGTTCAAACTACATTTTATCAAAACATTTTTTCTAAATGCTGCAGCAGCGTTCTGCTGCATTGGAAGTGTTTAAATAAAATTACAGATGAAAGCTTTGTATGGTTTAACTGAGTTTATCTGCTCGATCTGGTTGATTTATGACAAAATAAAGCATTTGAGACATCATCAACGTTGCCGAATCAAAAGTTGTAACACTGAATGAAAACACTGCTATTAATAAAAGCAATCTTTGGAAATTTCACAAGTTGGTGGAGTGTACAGCATCTACAAGCCTCGGAGCAAATTGTGAAATTGGATTAATTTACATGGTGATACTTTGAGCTGCATGTAATGCTCCCATCTTCAGAACTATCACCATGACTTAAATTGGCTCGCAAGACAGCTTTTGAATCGAGTGGAATAATTAAAGTCTTGTCATGAAAACGATTTCTTTAGGGTTATTTCTCTATTGAAATTTTAACTCCCAAACCATGAAGGTCGTTTTCTGAAAAACACTTATCAGTAAATAATAAATTAATGAAATGAAGGTGAGGGGATGTGTGCAAATCAATTGAGGTCTTTTCTGTCTTTTTTTCTCAAAGTGTTTTCTAAATTCTACTCTGTTGTGTTTTGCAGCTGCAAGGATCCTTACGCAGGAAGATTGAGGGAAATGCACCAGGACACGCACCAAAGCACAATGGTCTATCCTGCGGTTATTCTGGATCAGACTTTAAGCGGGTCCGTATGGATACCGGTGGTCTGGGACATGGACCCTGCAACCATAACTTAGCCCAGTCTCACTCCCTGCAAGGGTCCTCAACCATGGGCATGCAGAGGAAGAGTTACATGATGCCCCATGGAGTGGGGTCAGACATATTCAACATGACCCTGAAAGAAATGAAAAAAGAGCCCACTGAGGTCCCGTCCTGTGGCCAGTCGAACGCAGACATGATTTTTGACTTCAAGGATGAAGGTGGTGGTCAGATTGACCCAGACCTCCAGGATCTTTTTGATGAGCTGACAAAGTCAGTGCCGACGCTGAATGACCTGGAGTTTGAGAAGATACTGAAGCAGGATGATACATTCGGCTTGGATCTCGGTCGGCCAAGCTCGGCAGGAGCGGCTGCCAGTCTTTGTTCCCCGATGGAGAGGCCGATAAAGATGGAGCACTCCCCAGATTTTGGCCAGGTTCATGGTGGCTCGCCGCAGCTTCGACCAGCCTCAGCAGGACCGTCTTTCACGTTGACCAGCACCTCCTCTACCACCACGTCACAGAAAGCTAATACTCAGGCAGCGCAGCCCAGAGCCATGCCCTGCTGGCCAGAAATATCTCACGCAGAACAGCTGAAGCAGATGGCAGCAAACCAGCAACAGCCCAGCTCTCTGCTCCATCACCACCACCAAACACCACCTGCGGGATTGACCAGCTGGGCTCCTGCCATGAGTACCCACTCCTCCACCAGCGCCTTTCCCCAGGACAAGGTCTCCAGCCCGGCTTCACTTACCCAGCAGAGGATTGGCTCCCAGAGTAAAGGGATAAACAACTGCCTCTTCAAGTCGAATGGTCACAATGGCTCCCATCATTTGGACATGAAGGTTCTCAGCACCAAGCCCACGTTACACTTCAGCCCTAAAGCACCCCATTCTGTCAGCCAGCCGATGCCTATCATGGCAAGCTCAGTGAACAAGACTTCAGCCCAGCAGCAACAGCAGCAGCAGTCACCATCGACTGGCCAGAATCAGCCACATTCGGCTCTCCACTTCCAGAACCAACAGATCTCCACGACAGCGGCTCTCTGTCTGCCACCCAAGTCTGTTCCTGCAGCGCTGCCGTTCAAGCTATCACAACAGCGACAGGTAAGGGCTCTGTCCAAAATTCCTTACAAAGGATTGCTCTTGAAATTCAAATGTTTCAGAAATTAGAACAACACCGCCTTTTGCTTAGCTTGATAACTAGGCAGTCTTAACCACAGGAAGGATCCAACTACAATAGCGTTGGGATACTGTGTAAATAAAACAGAATGTGATATTTTGGTATAATTCAATTTGACATAAACTCAACTAAAAACAGTACAAAGACAATATAGCAGATGTTTAACCCCATCAACTGAATTGATTTTTGTAAATATATGATAATTTGATGCCAGTAACATGTTTCAAACAAGCTGGGACAGAGGCAACAAAAGACTGGGAAAGCTAAACACAGGTAAACAGGTCCATTGGTAACATGTGATTGTATCATGATTGGGTATGAGTGGAGCATCCTCAAAATGAATTTACAAGTGAATTATACAGCGTCCCAACTTGTTTGGGGGGAATCGAGGTAACAGACTGTGAACCTTAAAATCCCTACAAAGTGGCCACAAGGTCTTTAAGTGACATACTGTGTATCTGCCATGCTGTATGTGATTAGGACATGTAGAATTATTTTGGAGTTGCGGGTTTTCATGCAACATTTGGCCTTGGTGATAGCAAAAATACAACAGAGCTAAAGCAACAAATAGATGAGGTATGTGTTTAGATTATTGAGATAACCATGACCTACAGTGTTCCTATAAAGCACCATGTTTTAAATGTACAACCTAACCTATAGAGTTTGAAGCTTGTAGTACAATATGAGGTAACCCAAATGTTCTATTTTTTGTGTTATTTTATATTTTTTTTTTCAGCCGATGTTGAATATCTTGCTTGTGTATTTTATCACGCTCCGTATTCAAGGTGAATAACAAATGTTCTTCTGCTGGAGACACTGTAACATGACATACAGCAGTCAAACTCCCCGTCTTTGGTCTTCCTCATCAATCACTCTCCTCAGTTCCCTCGCAGCAGCCAACCTGCTGTCTGAAGCAGCAACAATGCAGTGCTGTTTGTTATGGGACTTTACTGTCATTGTTCCTGCTGCTGTCTATGCCTTCGCTGTTGTGAATCCCTTGAATATGTATTTCCCCTGAAAGTGTTTTGACGATGACACAGATTGCCAGAGCATGGTAGATTAACATGCAGGACTTCTAATTTCTCTGCTTGTCATGGTGGCTCCCCGTCAGGGCACAGATATGCACAGCGGGATTTGCTAATTGGAGGTTGTTAGCTACAAGGGACAAGTGGTGGAAAATGACAGTAATCTGCTTAGCCTGGTGCCGGAGGTTGAATCACTGATTTGTTATGATTGGGGAGATTTAGTCCGTCCCCTCTTTCATTTTTGCACTAACAGTATCTGTAGCCGTCTTTGTGTGAAATGATAATGCGAGCCACACAGGAGAGCTCTCATAACCTCTACAGATCAAGGGAAGTGCTTGAGTGACTGGGAGAGGTTGGGAGGAGGGTGAAAGGGAGGGAGTTAGACAGACATGGAAGTAAACAAGGTAGGATGGCAAATCACACATTGGTAAAACAGAGCCAGTTTTACAGTATTTACATTTTTCAAAAATGATCGATGAGCAGAAATTTTGATTTTAAAAAACAAAAAAGCAAACACACACTGATCAGTGTTGATTCATCTGCCAATTTCTCAATTAATTCATTAGTTGCTTAGTCTATAACATGGTGAAAAACGTTGATCAGTCCTCCAATTAGTGCTCTTCTAAGTATGTATATATGGATCATGCATGTAGCATGTTAAACACATACATTATAACCAGTCAAAGCTGAAAATTACAGGTGTGAGAGAGAAAGGGAAGCGACTGAGAAAAGCTGAATATCCAATAATGAAAAAGCCTTAAATGGATTTTGATTAATTATTTAATAAAACAAACTTTTGCAAAGCCTGCAGCTACTGAAAGTAAAAGCTCAGTCACCTCTGGTCTTTAAAATGCTGAGGACATGCGGCTGTGCTGGAGTTCATTAGGGGTAACGGTTGGCTGAGACTTTCCCAAGGACGTTTTTAATGTGCAGTTTGTTTGAACAAATGAGATATGCAAACGTAAAGCTACAGTGATCAGGTAGTGTAGGAATTACGGAGAAGAACCAAGAGCCCCCTTGTGATTTAAGTGTTTGAAAGAGGCTGATAATGGTGTTTGTCTTCTGCAGTCAGCACACACACGGTTAAAAGTCCAGCTAATGAGGAAGGGACAGCTCACAGAGCGGAGGGGAAAAAAAGAGTGGAGTCTCTTCCCACAGTGAATTGAATTAGTAATGCTGGAGAAATAAAGGTCCTGAAAGAGTGCCCTGCTCCCCTGTGTAACACTAGCTACCAGCAGTGGGTTTCCTCCCACTGAGTGAAGCTGAAGACCTTTTTTTTTTAAAAAACATTTTTTTAAAAAGCAGCCAGAGATGTGAGCTCTGCTACTTCTTTGAAGCGACACACAGTTTAATAATCGGTAGCTGAGTCAAACATGTCAAAATTCAAAATCCACCACTCTGTAACCCTTAGACACACACACACACACACACACACACACACACACAAAAATACCTTGCTCACTTCAAGTATGAATACACTCTCTGGCAGGCAGCGTACAGTGGAGGACACTAATGCATTATGAGACCTGAGTTACTGTGGTTGGTGGGCAATGCTATTTCAAGGGCAAAATGTAATGCTGCTCGTTACATCGGCCGCGTGGTTGTGTGTATTCAAGCTAAAGAAAGGAAAACACTTGACTTTTTTTTTAGGCTCCACTTTTGCGCTTTAAACTCAAACTACAGTCTTGAAGGTAGCACGGACACACACTTAACTTTAGGAGTTTCTACTGACTCTGCAGGTTGAGAGCACCTTTTAGCCTTAGGATGTTTTTCGATCCCTCAAGTACTAAAAATGATCACAGGTCTTTGTTATTTTTTCATTTTTCAAAGGGAATCGGACCCAGAACACTGAAAGACCTCCTTTTTAACTGACTTTCAGTTCCATTATAGCAGAACACGAATGTATGTGTATATTTTTAATTAAATCTAAAGATGAACATTCAGATTGAGCTTTACAACATCTTATTAAGAGTGGCTTATCACTTAAGTCAACATGGTAAAGCTTTATATCAAGGTCCTTGTAATAAAGAGGTAATAAGGCCACTATAATATGCTTATTAACATGTATTGATAAGACTTTAGAAGTGTTGATAGTCATAAACTTATTTATGGTTAGATCATAAGCCATTATATACACTTATATGAAACACTACACTCTATAGATACTTATTTATTACTTTTTTTGCCTTTTTGTTTTGTTTTGTTTTTTTGCCTTTATTGAATAGTAAGTGTAGGTAAAACTGTTAGTCTTATTAACACATAATTATATTAATAAGCATCTTGTGAGGGTCTCATTACTTATTTGTTAACACTTATTACAAGGACCTTGATATAAAGTGTTACAGACAACACTGTCATTTCAACTAAAGACAGACATTTGGCAGCATTTTCATCATCCTAGTGATTAGCTTCAGCTACGGATTTACATTTAAATACCAAACGGGAGCTTGTAAGTTGGTTGCCAGAGTACTTCTCTTTACTGAAAATTCAGAAACCCAAATTACAGCTACAACTAAAGATAAAGGTTTGCTCTGAGTAAATAATGGCTCCTCCATGTTTGTTGATGATCTTGTGGCACAACATCCCTCGGTTGGGATAAGAGCAGGGCCACAGGGGTTGAGCCTACCGGGTCACTCCAGCAGTGCTGTGAAGGGAGTGCTTGTTTCCTGGGAAAGGGAGCCGCAGCCAAGTCCAGATGCCGAGGCGCTCCCCAGGGACAGCGTCATGAGTCCAGACTGGAGGAAGTGCAGTGTGAGAGCCGGCAAGGCTGGGCCTGGATCACTGTCAGCTGCCTGCACTGCCGCAGGATGGGAGACTAAATCACTCCGCTCCTTCTCTGAGGCCTGAACCACATGTGGTATTCATTTACAACAAGCTTGTGAAGAATGAGAGGGGGAGAAAAAAACATGGAAAACAGCTTTATGACACATCAGGATGACAGAGAGGATTACTCAGTTGTACACGCTAAAACACCCCTTGTTGGGTTTTTCTTACAACAAAGAGGGAACAAGCCCTCTCCAGTGTACCTCTGCAGGGAAAATGACTGTGGCGGTCACAATTTCTCACAGGCTCGATAACTGGATACAGTGAATCAAAGCCAGTGACTCCGCTTTCTAGAGTAACAGGAGAAACCGCTGTTTTGATGTTTTAGTCCCTGTGTAACCTCATTGCCATGCTTGGTTTGCTGTGTGGGTTGAACTCGGGCAGAGAAGGCGAATATTAGCTCGTGAAATGGCTTGTGACTCCTGATGAGTTTCAACCTCCCTCGTTCTGTGATCTTGTCTCGTTAGTTCTCCAAATTTCATTCCCATTCATTATCATTCACACACACACACACACACACACACACACACACACACACACACACACACACACACACACACACACACACACACACACACACAAATTTATGCACATACTTCCCACTCTTTTTTTTTTTCAGTTTTTCTTTCAGGGACCACAAAGTCACCACCCTGTAGAGATTCATCCTCTGCGAAGAATCTGTCCTCTAAGTAATAGCTTCAGCTAAACGCACTGTTAGATTTCTAATCCATTTCACCCTGGGAAACATTTTAAGTCAACACGGCGACTGACATTGTATACACAACTCGT
Source organism: Diplodus puntazzo (assembly GCA_963678695.2). Classification (NCBI taxonomy): domain Eukaryota; kingdom Metazoa; phylum Chordata; class Actinopteri; order Spariformes; family Sparidae; genus Diplodus; species Diplodus puntazzo. The sequence continues at coordinate 5,969,978 of OZ023162.1, read as the reverse complement.
GTTGACTTGGATTTGGTGCACAATAACCTTGCTCATGACAAATGCTCGCACTCGGTTGAAGCTTGAGCTTCATAGAGAGAGAGAGAGTGTCCACAAGAAGGACTGGTTTTACTTGGAGCCTTTAGACGGTCTGCACTGCTGCCTAGAAAAAAAGCTAAAAGGAAAATATGCATTACAAGGACGTATAACATCTCAAACACCCATGGTTGGTGAAAGCTTATCTGGGGAAGCATACATTCAGGACAAGCCCTCAAAACAAAAAAGCCGGTTTGGATATCTCAATTTCATGTGAGTGCTGCCGACTACAACGTTTTAATCAGTGTGATAGTGCGAGGAGCCAAATGGGTTTCTAGTGGATAGAATGCCTCTTTGCCAAACACAACACAGTGATCAGTAAAGGAGAGCTTATTAAATGGAGGTAGTCATGGTGCTGGCGCTTAACTCCCCATTGGCACACATTTCCTGCTGTCTCAGGGATTCTTTCCACTCTCTTTAGACACAATTATCAAGGGAGAAGCAGGCCTTGAGGAGGGCTCGCACTCCCCCTTCCAAAAAAAGCCTCTCTCCAAGTCTCCCTTTTTCATCTGCAGAGGGAGTAGCCTTGACCACATTCTGGAGGTTGAATAGCATCTTTGAAACAGATCCATGATATCTTGTACAGTCTTGCCCTCTAGTGGTCAAAGCGTATTATTGCACTGTTCTGGTTTTGTGTTTTTCTCCAAAAGCTTCTACGAAAAGCATCACTGACACTAATGTAAAACATCCGTGTGTGTGTCTTGTTCTCAGGGTGTTCCTCCTGGCCCGAGGATGCCCACCAATGGGAGCTTAGGGGTCATGTCGGCCCAGTCGCAGCCGCGACCCCCAGCACCCAACAACCAGCAGAAAGGCCCCGCCAAAACTCAGGCCATGCAGCGACAGCTCAACCAACCACAGCACCCCATCAGCAATTCAGTGAGTGACGTCTTACATCGTGCTGATTTCACCAGACTTCGATGGAATCTGGTGTTTTTTTAATAACTCCATCAGTAATCACGTCTTTGTCTTTCCTTTTCAGGACAAAGACAGTGCACACGATCAGTTCAGTCGTCATCTCACGAGGCCGCCGCCTGATTACAAGCAGTCAAGAAGTATGGTGGGAGTTCAGCAAGGAAACATCTTCACAGGTAACGTTCATGTGACGTTTTCTGATATTTTAAGTTTAAGTATGCAAACGACTCATTACGATTTAAAGGGGTGTTGATTGAAATTGGTTGAAATTTGAGCATTGGGTGGAATATTTGAGACAGAGGTTTTTACAGAAGGGATTTTGGAGACCTCTTTGTATCCATCAGAAAATACTGAAAAATGCCGCAAAAAATAATCATCAGAATTAGATTGAATCAAACTGGACAGGTTGGTGTATTGCAGCGGGACTGAAGTGGAGATGATAAAAAACTCATTTTGAAAAGACATTTAAGATTCTAAACATTCTTAGACAGAAAATAAGACATTCCAGGTTTCCTGACAAAAAAATAATCTTGTAAAAATCATCTGTGAACAGAATATTTTCATTTTTTCAAGTGACTTTTTTCACATATGAATGAATATGTCCACTTTCACATGCAGATTATATACATTAAAATGTGATTTTGTTAAGTTTCTTTGAGTATCATGGAAAGCGCTAGCTATAAAATATATTTTTGTTGTTGTTGTTATTATCTAATAAAATCTGCATTTTTTGTTTTGCAATTTGAACTCATAAACACCTAAATGTCTATTGTGGACATTTTCTTTCCTCTATTCTAAAATAAGTCATATTAATGGAAGGAAATAGCCCATAATCTCAGAATATCCAGAGAATGAAAAAACTATGTTTTCACATGTAGCGTCTCACCTTCAGTGCTGACAAATTACAACAATTGTAAACTGTTTTTCTTTGTTTCTCTTCAGGTCAAAACTCCTCCCAGCCTTCGAGCAGTGGTCCTGAGAATGACCTACAGTCCATGTCTTGTCACCTCCCAAGTAGGTCCGCTTCAAAGTTGAGTCCTTCGCCACCGGACCGCCGGTTTGGTATCGGGAATGACTGTCATCCGAGCTCTTGTATCAGCCAGTTCCAGCAGCATAGCAATCAGAATCGGATTGGACTCAATCCGAATAAAGCCAGGTTCCTGGGGCCAAGCGCGCACGGAAATTCTTTTGTGATAAACAATAACGCAGCAGGTGTGCAACACCCGAGAACGACAGCTGACCTGCACTCCTCAGGGGTGCCGGGACAGGGTCTAGGAGGCTTGATGAAAAATGTCAGCATGGGCTGGGGCTCAGCCAACAAGCAAGTGACAACCGGACTCAGTGTTAGGCGGCTACCCAATCCACTACAGTCTCAGGGTGCACAGCTGGACATGCCAAACCATCCGTACCAACAGAGACACATCGGCCCTCCCAACCAGGTAGCACCTGACATCGGGATGCTCCCTCATAACCCTGCGATAAGAGACACAGGCCCAAGACCGAGCCAGCCACTGATGGGATCTCCATCAGCAGTGGGGAGCCTGAACCAGGCCTCCCCTGAACAGAGGGTACCAGCAGGCAACTTTGCAGAGCCCAGTCCCAGCTCGAGCAGCTACCAGAATAACCGGGCTAACCGTCTGACCTTTGACTTCCTCCCCGAGGGAGACAACACAGTTCCAGGGATCAACACAGACTCAGACTTCATAGACTCTCTGCTCAAGTCTGGCTCTGGGAATGATGATTGGATGAAAGATATAAATTTGGATGAGATTCTGGGCAGTCACTCATGAATTTTGGGTCACAGATTGCTAAAAATTGACCCGCAGCTCAAAAAAAATTATAGAGGTTATGTATGTAAGATGTGAGGGGTAACATTTTTTTAAAATGATGTTAAAATGGAATTTTATAAACTCATATTATTTGTTTTATCCAAGTATACTGTATTGTTTTGTATTGTATTTACTGTGAAAGGAATTTGTGTTCTGTCCTTAGTACTCAGCATATTTTACTCCTGGTATATCGGCCAAGAAACTGCTTTTCTCTGCAGTCACTGTTTCCGTGGTCTCTTTGTCATACTCATGCTGTAGTGCTGTCGTAGAGGATAAAATACCAACTTCACACTGTGAAAAGAAAACATTGCTGTGTTGCTTTCAAGTTTCTAAATCTGCATCCACTATTTAGCATGACATGGTATTAACCTTAACAAGTTTTGCTACCATACACACAGAGAATCTTGCCACAACAGATGTTTTCTTACTTATCGTTCAAGCTCTTTCATCTGTGGTAGTTTTTGATGCAATTTAAAAAAAATGTAACCATTAGTTTTTTTGTTTTTTTTTCATGTGATATTTAATAATTATTGGGATAGTAATGATACATTATAATACATGTAATTAATAAAATCGATTTGAATAAATGAATAAATAAAAAGCCTTGTTCCTTCTTTGATTTGCAATCTAAAGCAAAAATAAAACTGCTTTATGAAAAGGTGTGTTCTCCGTGGCTATATTATTAAAAATAATTGTTGTATTAGCATGTTAAAATCTTCCAAATCCAAAATTCTTTCCCCAAGGCCCTTGTTAATGCATTAAATTTGTATGAATGACTTTAAAAAGTCTAAGGAATTGTTTTATGGCGTGTAGCAGGAATATGATTATTATATTGCTAAAATAAATCTGCATTTTAATGAAAATAGGCTTCTCAGGGCAAAGAACTTATTCTAATGTATATTTGTCCAGTGTGAACAATTATGTTGAAGGTCAGGATGCCTTTTTCCTGTTATTTTGGGGTTGTAGGTGCGGTACAATCAGCTATTCATCGCTGTCTAATGTGTTTTAGTTTCAATGCAAAAATATTTCCATATCTTCTTTCCATATATTTTTAGGACAAAATACACAGCCAAGGAGATCTTTAAGTGTTTTTAGTAGTTCACACATTTTTGTAGTCTATGTGGGTCAAAAAAACTACAATACCCTATGATCGCGTGTCAGGGACACAGATGTTTTGCATTGGAACTAATTACAGGAATGTCAACATAAACACCAGTGCGTCCCTTCATTCAGTTTGCCTTGAGAGCCCAAAAACAAACTTTGGTCAAAAACCTTTTCAATAAAAGAAGTACCTTCTAGGACACGTGTGAGTGTCTTTCCGTCCCAGGTAAGCTTTAAGTGAAAAAAAAAATTCGTGTAAAAAAAAAAGAAAATCACACATGAAAAAAAACGTTAAAGAACTTGGAGAAATGAGAACCAGAAGAAAAAGAAGATCCTGATCTCGTAATTACGAGATCTTTTCTCGTAATTACGAGATAAGGTGTCTAATTATATTTTTTTTATCCAGTGAATGCAATGCGCTTCCGTAAAGATCAGTGTTTTCTTTCATTAATATTCATTTTGACTACAAGAGGCAGAATTGCTTCACTACTCATGTCACTTTTTTTTTACCCCTCTCAACCCATGAAAAAAAACACATTTTCGTTAGAGAAAACACATTTTTTTGACCCGGCTCGACACGTGAAAAAAAAAAAAAAATTCACAAACATGGAAAAAAAATGTATTTCATGAGTGAAATTCTTTTTTCAATAGAATTCTTCCGAAATTTTCCCGAAATTTTCCCGGATTTTCCCCAGAATTTTCCACTTTATTTAAGTGTTTTTTAGGAGCTGAGGCTCAAGTGTTTTTTTTTCTGTAATACTCATTTTGACCACAAGTGGCAGGATTGCGCCGCTACCCATGTTTTCATTTCTACTAGAAACACAAAATGCGTCTATTTCATGTTTACAAGTTATGTCACATGACTGTTGAGTACTATGTCAAACATGGTGCTAAGCTGCTTTTCACTCTCAACACATAAAAAAAAACTTCACTTGTGAAAAGAAAAAAAGCATTCTTCACTCGGCTCCACATCTGGAAAAAAAATGTTTCACCCAGGTCCTACTTCAGATCTGAGCCGAGGTGAAAAACAAGCAAAAACATGACGGTTGCTAACTATATTTTGAAATGATTTACTCGAAGTATGAGCGCTATTCATTGATGCACCCTGATCAATTGAATATCGCAGTTCAACTCTTTGTCCACAAGAGGGCAGTGTGTGGGGGGGGGTCTTGATAATCAAACATGGAAGTTACCACTTTCCAGTACGTATTTTTAAACTTTATTTACACAGTAGATAACATTTTTTTTACTGAAATTGGACAACACAAAAATTAAATAAAGTGAAAAAAAAAATCGAGAGTCATGGGCAGATATGTACGGAAGCCCTGAGGTGCGATGGAGATTTCTTTTTTTTTTCTGGTCCCTTTTTTTCTGAGTTCTAAAATATTTTTTCCTATGTGTAAAACATAGTGTACCAATATATATATATATATATATATATATATATATATATATATATATCTATATATATATATATATTATATATATATATATATATATATATATATATTTTTTATTTTTTTTTTCACAGAGTGAAACATTTTCATAACAACACATAACAAAAACATTTTCACCCATGAAAAAAAATCTTTTTAGTTAAAAAAACAAATGTTTCACCGGGGTCATACTTCAGATCTGAGCTGAGCCGAGGTGAAAAACCCCCCAAAACATAATGGTTGCTAATTAATTATGAAATAATTTACCGGAAGTACGAGTGCTCTTCATTGATGCAACTTGATCAATTGGATATTGCAGTTCACCTCTTTGTCCACAAGAGGGCAGTGTGGGGTCCTAAATCTAAAACATGGATATCACTACTTTCCTATAGCCTACATAACTTTTATTTTTTAACTATTTACACAATAGACAACATTTTCACAATTCCAACAAGAGCACTAAGGACTACATTTTAATATTAATCGATTAACATTGTAATTTCAAAACATTTTGTGTTGGTTCCTTTGACTTCAACTGAACAGCTCACAAAAAATCGAGTCATTGGGGGATAAGTATGGAAGCCCTGAGAGGGATGTGGTTTTTTTTTTATCTGGCTCCTTTTTCTAAGGTCTGAAATATTTTTTTTCATGTGTTGAGCCGAGAAAAAAAAAAACTTTAACTGGTGACATTTGTGTGTGTGTGTGTGTGAAAAAATAAAGCTTTTTTCATTCTGTTCCACAAATGAGAGCACCAGAATAAAAAAAAAATCTCCCTTGCCCCTCAGGGCTTCCGTCGTTGAGCATAGAAAACAAAAAAATATGTCACAAGTGATTTTTTTTTTTTTTACCCCTCTAAACACATGACAAAAATAATAATAATGATATGGAATTTTTCTGTTTCTTTCTGTAATACTCATTTTGACCACAAGAGGCACAATTGCACCACTACTCATGTCACTTGTTTTTACTCTTCTCAACCCATGAAAAAAAATAGAACTTAGAAAAGAGGGCAGTGAACACTTGATTTCTAAATACAGATAGAAATACTTGCACATTATGTTGGTTTGTACTAGTTATCGGAGTCAGTGAAGAAGTAGCTCCTTACAGTGTGCTCACATAGGACTAGCATTCATGACTTCAGCTGATAGCGCTGTTAACACGTTAAATAAATAAACATTTAAATTAGAAAGTGATGCTTTTCTGCCTCCAGTGGTAATACAGAGGAACTGCAACACCTGAGTAGCACTTCCGCTGAAAATTTCAAAAATAAAACGTGAAATTAAATATTAGTGACAGCTTGTGATGATCATAGCTAAAAAAAAAAACAAAAAAACAACATACTACATAATTGATCAACCAATATTATTGTAAATTTGTATCTGCACTGACCTGATGGCAACTAAAATATTCTGTCCAAAAATGTTTATTTGCATTTGTCTATAATTAACAAAAGCACTTGCAGTATATAAAAACATGTTATGTTGTTAGTCATGTTTTTTTTTTGTTTTTTTATTGATACATATTCAAGATTCAAGAAACTTTATTGTCTATCACATAGTGACAGAAAATGAACTTTGGTTAAGGCTTGAACAACATGATAAAATATTCACACACACACACACATTTATGTATACATCTAATTTTTACCTTCTAGTATGTACATAATAGCTGTTTTTTTTTTGCTTTTCTTTATAAAAATGTTAAGCTGTTCGTCTATTTCTTATCTTCCTGTTCTCTATCTCAATTCATGGAAAGCAAACTCAGTGTACATGTAGACAAACCTGGCCAACACAGCTTCTTACTTCAGGGTACAGGGTAGGTTTGCAGTACAGATAAGTCTGTAGAAATCATTTAACACAAATGCAAAACGGTGAAATACATTACCACACCAGGCAAATGTTACCACAAAGTATATACTTTATTTCAGGCCAATTTCAAAGTATCATATGAAGCAAGATATAATGTAACAGAATTTATTGTTCTAAAACACATGCACATATCTATCAAAAAAAAAAATTGAACAGATCATTACTGAATATAAATTCATTTCATGTGCATTTAGAAAACTCTAAATACAAAATCCTTTAACTTGTGTGATTAGTTCTACTGCTACAATGACAGTCAACAGCTAATATGCTCCGACAGTTACACACTAAGTAAGCATAAAATCAGGTTTGTGTGACAAAATGCGTCATTGCATCAAAATGAAAACTCTGTAGCCGTGCAATACAAGCACTGTAGTGTACCACTCATTTTTAGTTGCATTGTTCTCACCAACACTGTTTATCCATCTTAAAATCCATCAACACATGATTTAATGATCAATAAAATCAAACTAAAAAGAGGTTTCTCACACAGAATAATAAAAAAAAAATTGTTCATGTTCTCTGATCTAAAAAAAAAGTGTTCCATCAAGTTAATGCTACCAATTAAGAATTGGTTGGCAATAGAATCAGTGTGACGTCCTGCAAGTCCTCAACCAAGGGCGTGCACGGTCGGCTGATTATTCAAAGATTACTGCAGTAATGCAATGATGTGTTCATGCTGTAAACATCAAAATAATGTGATTATGAGAGAGTTGTCAGTGTGTTGTCTCCGTCGCTGCTGTAGCAGTTTCTTACTCGTAGAGAATGTAAACATGTGAGCGCTTAAAGAATCACTTGCTTCTCTGTTCTGAAACCTCATCCTTAAATCTCAGGGTTAGTCACTCAAAACAACCATCTTTGTCTAAAAAAAAAAAAAAAAAAAAATTAAAAGAATCTCTCAGCTATAGACCTATTCAGACGTGTCCATTAACACTTTAAAAACCTACATCATTTTCTCATTAGCTTATACAGTGTGTTCAAACAGAGGCTGATTTACAAATCATACCGTTTTTTCTGGACTCTGTGTGGAAAATGGAAGCAAAAATAAGTGTTAGCGTCATTACAAAAACATCTTTGGAATCCGCCACAACAATTCCTGACTGAGATAATAACTGATTGTTTCTTGATTATTTCACAAAAAAAAAAAAAAAAAAAAAAAAAAAGAATTCAACAATCTGCGTAACTCACCGCCGTCAGTCAAACCCTGGCCTTCTACACTACCCCCCTCGACATGACTCTTAAACCTGCTTGAACTTGTCTTAGCTGTCTAACCCCGTAGAATCACACATTGTAACTCTTGTATACTGAACGTTTTCACAAATTGATCAAAGAGCTATAGTTTCTGTTTAGCCGAGAGATTTGCCTTTTTTTTTTTTTGGTTAATGTTCAGGAAAGATAGTAAAAGCTGCATGTGATCAACAAATAAACAATAACACTAATATGTATATAGTAAAATCAGAGACGAGAAGAGAATCAGCTAAATGGTTAAAAAAAAAAGAAAAAAAAAAAAAGAAGAAGAAGAAGAAGAGCCAAAACTCAGTCTGCAGTCTTGGCAGGATTCATCTTGGTGAAGTGATGCGATAACAGTCGACCCTGTTACAAATGTATTATATTCATCTATGAAAGAAGTTAAAAACAAGCAAAATGCCTTTTGATCTACGCTATCATACATATGTAGTAACCTAAAAATAAAAGAATACTAGAAGGATAAAACAAAGAATGAATCATGATTTAGGCTTGGATAAGACTGAGATACAAAGAAGCTAGGATTTAAAAAACAAAAAAAAACAAAGAGAAATCCCTAAATCCCCTTATAATGTGTTTATAAAACAAAAAATACATTTTTGATTATTGAACATTAGGCAGAGGAAAGTGTGGCTGATGTTAGCGAATACAGCCTAATGCTTATTGCTGCGTTACAGAACCGTAGTAATTGTTCGTGTTGCTCGCGTCTCAAAAAAATACAACTGAAGGCACTTGATCTATCAAAGGATTAACTTAGACTTGCTGGCACAGCCAAGCAGCAATGTAGTCGGTCCCCAGGCTCCAACCTTCTACCCACCCACCCGTCCACCCGCCCCCCCCCCCAAGCAAAGCCAACATGTTCAAACTGGGCCTCACGTCACCTTTACTCCAAATCAGTATTGTTCTTTATGCTTCAAATACATCATTTTTGGTTTCTCAGGCTTGTTGAAAACAAACAACGAAAGAATAAAAACCTCACAAGGCCAAATATAAAGCTACTCAATCTAGATGCAACAGTCCCAAATACAGTTAAGTAGCGCTGCTTCACACTATATTGCAAGAGAAAAGAGGCAGGAGAGTACATGCGCTCGCCCAGCTCGGCTATGAGGGGAGACCAGGGGAAGGAGCGACCCCTGCTCTAGGTAAAGATGCCCTAGATTCACTGACAGACCGGTGAAAGATTTGGGGACCCTTGCGTAATTGTCTGTTCATGGGCCAGCCTTGAAGACACAGACAAAATAAAGAGATAACACACCAGTGAAAAGAATACTGCCTCAAAAGAGGGTTGGCCTTACACGCCGAGACAAAGACAGAAGTCCAGAGACGCTCGCTGAAATGTCTTGTAAAAGCATCTATGAATCCTTCACAGATTAGAGCAGGCAGCAGTTCAGAGTGTAGGCAGAGGAGGAAGGAGCGCACCGCTCGCGTCTTCTATAACCATGTGAGGAAGCTCTCCTTGTCGATCCTGGTAGCTGCCAGCACGGACTCCATGTCGTTGAGGATGTCGGAGCTCAGGGCCTCCTGCAGACTGGGCATCAGCTCCTCGCCCTCCACCGCCATGCTCTCGCCCTCCAGGGTGCCCAGGTCCACGTCTGTTCCGGGGATGGTGTCCAGGTAGTCAGGGAAACGACTGGGCTGTGTCGCCATGGAGGGTGGAAGAGGGTCCCCTGATGATCGCGAAAAAAAAAAAAAAATGTTAGGATGACTGTTCTGAAGATCTGGTCAGCTTGGTGCAATGATGACGTTAACGGATGACCTTCTACATTCTGTAATTTTTAAAATTTCCGGCTTCAAATTTGTTATCTTCAACAGACGCACTGTGTTATTACCTACATTACTTCAAAAAATAACTTTTTTTTTTTGTCAGGACCACGCCATGCGAGCGTAATGTCATATTTTCCTGTCGGTCCTAATCAGCCACCATGAATATAATGTGGTGTTTTAGAGCTGTGACAGAGAAAAGCACTAAATCCAGTCATACATTAAAGAAACTTGAAGTCACAAATGTTTGACACTTCTGGTTGAAAAAGGACTTAAAAAATAAATTGATTATGGAAATAGTTGGCAATTATTTTTCTTTCTGTTGACAAACCGACTGATGGACTCGTCGGTGCAGCTCCAGTGACATTACGAAGAAATACACAGGAGGAAAAAAAACAGCTTTTTCAGACAAAGACACCAAACAAAAGTTCCTCTCTCTTCCCGCCTCACCTGTGTCCATCTCATCCACACTGTTGAGGAAGTCATCTGGAGTGCGAGGGACGCTGTAGCTGCTCATACTCAAGCCGCTGTCTGTGCTCTCATCCCTGGAGTGGTAGGTCCCGCTGAAAATAGAAGAGTAAAGAGATCTGGGTTGTAAACTCTGCACCGCCGCTAATAAACATGATGACTTCCAACGAGCTGAAGGAAATAAAAAGCTTTTTTGTCTCTGCAGAGTTTCGGGATGACCTCAACGACCCCTCACTTAACTCCACTTTGAAACTGAACTGCGTGAATCCAATTAACTGAACCGACAAAGCAAACACACTCGGTTATTAAAAGTAACAGTGTGGCCTTAATTCCCTCGGGGGACTTTCTGCATACATCCTCCGTCTGAACACTTCCATCCATGTGAAGGACTTTCAGTGAGTTTTGAGCGTGGCTAATCCACAGCGAAACCCCAAACGTAACACTCTGTTCTCTCTCTTATTGCAGAACATTAGGAAAAAGAGCAATGGTGAATCGGGCAACAGAGAGACAAAGAGGCAGAGGGAAGACATTTGACAAGCCTATACTAATTAGCAGAGGAAAAATATGTAGGCAGAGTATGGCAGAGGCAGGATGAATGAGGCCATTGTAAGAGCAGAGGAGTGGAGGCAACAGGGGGAGGAGGGGAGATTAGGTTGGCCTGTCGACTGACTGGACCACATGTTCTCATGGCCTGCTTGCTATTCAGCTCTTTCCTCACAGAAGAACCAGAGCTGAGGGCTGCTACCCCATGATTTCCCAGAATGCCATTCACAGATAGAAGGAGCTCCGGTCCCTTCGTATCCCAGCTTTTTTCCAGATCTTATTTTACAGTCCAGTTTTAAAAAAAAATAATCTTTTATCTATTCGAGTTGTGGACGCTGAATAAAATCTAAGTTTTATACATTTTTTCACAGGTGACGCCACCATTTCGGTTCTGATTCCTCTTTGTTGCAGCAGTTGTACACCAGAGGTCGCCATTGTGCAGTTATCTCCTGCCCAGACCTGCTGCTCTGAATGAGTCATTACCATGTGAAGAGGGTTAAGCCCAGAGATTGTCCTTCTGTTTTTACTACTTGTGTAACTCGGGGAGCTCTCACCAGTGCTCAAACTCAACATCCGAGCACACAGATTCCCTCAGACAGGATACATAAAGTCTGACGAGCCGAACCAGAATGGGAGCCCTCGCCAAGTGACGTCAACCAGCTGCAACTGCACTCTACTGTACAAGGGGAACATTTCCTCCGTTCGCTCTGGGCCTCTGTGTGAAACCAACCTGTTGAGGAATGGGTCAGAGCTGTTGGCGGTCATGGTCCGGGCATCTTGGGCCATAGGAGAGGACACAGGGTTCGTGCTGCCATCTTGATCCATACTGGTAGGCAGCTGATTTCTCAGAGCGAGTTCCTGTGACGACAAAGCACAAAACTCATGAACAACACAATCAACCCCACCCCTGACCTCTAATTGCACACAGCTTCATGAAAACATGTCAGAAGTGCCTTATGTCCCTGCTGCCCCACAGCATAAAATGTTAAATTAAGCACACACACTGCCGACATGGTGCTCTCCGTTCCTCCCCATACACAGTGTCAGATTACATGAGGGGGCGACCACAGTTGGAGACAATTGTTTTCTACACATGCTGTATCAGATAAGGCTGCGGATATGAAGTCATGCTCTTTTTTTTCACCTCCTTCCCTCAAAAGTCCTTGAACAGGAAGGTGGAATGATTCGACTTGTGTCACAGTTTTGAAGTCATTAAACGTTTACAGGGTCACTGATGACAGCCAATGGGATGTTCATTTTTTTTTTTTGGTAAGGGTGTAAAGTAGCTGCTAGTGGTAGCTGCTACCCCAAGTGGTGGTAGAAGCTTTTATTGGTTGTGGTTGAAGAGGAGTGGACACAATGTTCCCTGAGGCAAAAGGCTTTTATTTACTCTTTATAAAGTAATCGTTGTTGTTTTTGTGCGCCTATCTCTTTATTTCAGTAGAACTTGAATGCGTTCCTTCTCGAGAATCTAAACCAGAATCCCGTGCACACGCGTAAACAATCTGGTTTTGATTAGGAAGGATTATGAGGGCTGTGTACTGTAAACAACCTTTATGGTTTTCTTTCTGTGCATGACCAAGCAGCGTCAGCACTCGTCTGCCACCAGCGGGTCCCATACATCCACACCCGTTCTTCATCATACGTGCTGCCATGTGGAATACATTTAGGCGTGGCAAGCATTGCCCCAAAGTTGAACTCACTACACGAGCACACAATCATGCTCCTCAATATTTGCAAACACGGTATGGCCGCTGTATTCTAAACATCTTGTATCTGGAAAGTTGCAGGAATTAGAAAGTTTACTGGAATCCATGTATGATTTTAAATGTATACAGTCTGGTCTGCACTCCCATCCTAAAGGGTAACTCCAAAGATTTTACACATCAAACTGTGTTTAGATGGAGTACTACTGCATATGTGAAAAGAAGAAGCTCATGTACTCCAATAAATAGTCGCCAGTGGTGTCACTTAGTGGTTAAGTCGCATTGTGGGTAATGTAGGCGTCCGGTTTTGAAAAGTATGCATATGTATTCCGCACATATTTCCTTTTCTGAACCCGACGATCATCATTGGAGGCAGATTATTAGATTACAGCATCTTCCTCTGGAGAAACAAAAGACTTTGTAGTACTGTCTAATAATAAATGTTGTCATTGCATAATTAATTAATTATGTTATTTTTTACTACATATAAGTGGGGAAAAGCAATTTATGTGCTGTAATTGTGTACAGTTGAGGTACTTTCATTATACTAGTTTAGATTCAAGTTTAGATCAATTAAAAAAAAACAAAAAACATTATGATGTATCATTAAATTTTAAGTCCTTAAACTACTGCTCTGCATAAATGCGCGCAGATCAAGAGAAATCAATCAGGAAGACTGGAAAAAGAAAATGGCAGCACTGAAATAACCGGTTTGCTCCAAAAGATTTGTTTACATGCGTGAAGACTATTTATAAAAAAAAAAGGAAGAGAACAAAGTTTAAAGCCTCGATATGGCTAAGAAATCACGATTCTCCAGAAGTAATCAGTTGTAACCAGATCCTCTACCCCATGATGGAAACCAGATTTTCTCCGTCATCTGACCTTTTCACAAATTTGACTACAAGGTTACTTAAGTATACACCTAATATGCCCTGAGGATTTTCAGTAAGGACAGTCCAAATTTCATCACTATACCTCGTCACAGGTACAAACTAAGGTCATTTCCTACTCTGTGAACTTTAAACTACCCGTGTGAATTGCATGGTAAACAAAGTGGCGGGCACCCTCATTCATAATCATAAAGCTGCGTTTCTAGTGTTATGACACAGCCTTTAGTAAACGACTGGACTTGGCTGCACCGCCCTTGCGTGGGCTGCACGGTGACACATCAGCGCTAGGAAGTGATAAAATTACCACACATGACTCATCGGACTCCACTGCAGGGCGGTGTGACAATAAATTCTAATCAAAGGGGCTTAAGATCCAACACAATACATACGAATGATGAGTCATATGTAAACATTCTGCTGGCACCCTCATTCGACTGGTGAGCAGTCAGAGGTCCAGTGTCTTGCTGCTACACTGATAGATGCAGCATCCTGAAATTACTGACACTGTGACCTTTGTGATACAGGTTAAAGGATCCTCCACGAGGCGGCAGCATATCTCGAAAGCCTTTAGATTCTTTTTATAAAAACACTTATAACTCTTCACTCCTGACCTGTGGTCTCTGTCGAAGCAGCTCCTGTTGCTTCAGTCTCAGCCGTTCCTTCTCGATCTGCTGCAGTCTCATCTGATTGTTGCCTCCCATGACACCGCTGTGGCTGGGAGGCAGCGGCCCTCCCTGCTTCACTGGGGCACTCTGGGTGATCCTCTGCTGGTTCAGGGCTGCAAGAGAGACAGATAGGGGTTAAAATCAGTCCGTACCGTCTGAGTAACATGTAATGCTCATTTTATACATTGCATAGCGAATCAAAGAAATCTTTTGGGTCTCAATTAAGTGGTATGGGGATCCTTTGTCTTTTGCATCACCATTCTGTGGCTAATTTGTTGTATGCAGCTTTAAACAATGATGTAAAAAAAAAAAAAGAATCCTGCATATAGGATCAGCTGACTATAAAACACACGCAACGTCTCTGCAGCTACACCCTTTAATGCTTGGCTGCATTTAAACACTGCATAACAAGACTGACAACCCGAGCATTTCTTTCTTTTTTTTTCCTCTCTCTCTCTCTCAACAAGCTGAACTTGTAAAAAAGACCGGAGCCAGTGCAACAGGTTGTGTAGTACAAGGGAAGTCCCAGCACAAGTTTTCAATCTAGCATCTCAAACAACCACTATTCCTGTAAGACCTGATCCCCTCCCACTCACTGACTAAGACAGGCTTTGTTAGTTGTGTGTTGTACATTGCATCAGTTATGACTTATCCTTTTCACCGTGCGTTTCGTTTCCTTCTAAACAAAATCACAGATTATCCCCTCAGGACTCGCTGCTTCCTTTAACCTGGCCCGATGGCTCCACTTCAGCTGATTTACTGAATGCATTACGAGTAAAAAAAAAAAAAAAATTTTAAATAGACCTACATCAGCTTCTGCGACGCTATTAACTTCTAAAACTTCCTTCAACCAACCAAATGTAATTGTGACGTGTGCCAACAACCTCACTGTGTATTGGAAACACAGCTGTTCCCCGGTGAAACCTTTGTTATTCTGTACTCTAGCGAGGGTGGGTCTAATAAACATGAGTATAAAAGCAGCGCAGCAATGCAGCAATCTATGCATGCAAAGTAGGTCACACGTTTTTATCACCGTAGTAGAGAAAGAGAAGCAAATGTGCTGGACCACAAGGGGAGTAACAGTAATGGAACCAATGAGGAGCGCTGTTTGCTTATGCGCTTGAAACACCAACCAAAACAAAGCCTTGACGGGGGCACAATTTTCATGCGGGGCTGCCTCTCTCTGTGCTGTCCTGCCCGCCCCGGCACCTTTCTCATCACCATTCAATCACTGTCTGTTTACACTATCTCAGGAGCTGAATGAACCGTGGCTCAGGGCTCTCCCTGGGAAGCTCTGCAGGCCCCGCCCCGCCCTGCCTTCCGTCTCCCCCGTTCCCTCCCTCCCCCCTCTGTCCACGCTGCCTCCCCCAACAACCCCACCCCAGCACATACGCTTGCACACAAACACACACAGAGTCATGGAGCCGCCGCCACCTCCTCCTCCTCTGTTTCCCACACACACACACACTGAACTGAAAGCCATGGGAGAGAGTGTTACTTCTCCTCTGCTTCTTATCTTTGGCAGATACTGGGGCCTTTTGTGGCTGGATCACTCCAGCATCAGGGCACCATCAGCTGTTCTGAAGGCAGAGGTGCTGCACATGTCAGCAGCTGTAGATCTGAAGCTTTGAGCTTTGAAGAAATAAGGGGAAGCATGTGGAGAAAGATTTCACCGACACACAAGGCCTCACATGAAAGGAAAAAAAAAATTGGTTTCACACAACCTGGGTCTTGATTTTAATAGTTTTGACCATTATTTATATTAATGATAACAGCATTGTTTCAAGAGCACTAATTGGAGGTTTGACAGGGCAAGAAATGGCAATCAGGCAACCAACTTATTTGGCTTAAGTGTCCGCTGTAAATTTCCATAAAAGTTTACAGACAGTTTCTTGGAATTTACTGTATGAATACTCGTGTGTTAATGTTTATTGTTAGCATTGTTGTTAACATTATCTAATGTGCACTAATAATGTTCCCAGCTGTATGCCATATTATCAAAGCTTATTGAACCAGGCCCAAACTATGTAAATAACACCCAAGTTTAATTTCTTTGAGGTGTGAGTTCTGCAGAGGAGTGCGTCAAAAAGTGAGGAGGGCATTTGGAAAGAAAAGAGAAAAAAAATCCACCGACACACTAGACCGCATGTTGCTGAACGCGGTCTTACGGTGGAGTTTCTTGTCAAGGTCTCCCTCACAGACCAAACAGCTATCAGTAACCAATGTTACTGCAGGAACTATGCACAAACAATGAGCATATCGAAGCCGTGAATTACATCTGTGGGTGACATAGAAAGCGAAGGACAGGTTCAGTTCAGGGCCAGAGCGATAGCATGGAGGGAGGCTACAAGACTGTGTGTGTGTGTGTGTGTGTGTGTGTGTGTGTGTGTGTGTGTGTGTGTGTCTGTGTGTGTGTTTGGAGGGGTGCTTGAAGTCAGCAGCACATACGGGCGGTGATAGCTGGTGGGGCAGGCAGATAAGAGACAAGTTAATGCTGTCTGCCTTTTGTCTTTTTCACGCACCACTGCAAGACAACGAGCCAGCAACACAGGCCCTTATCAGACCATCACACTGGCAGGCACATTACACCACAAGATCACCTGTGACAGGTAGAGTCGAAGGTGTGCAAGCAGTGGGAAGTTCTCTATGTGGCCAGGGCACAGCTCCTTTGAAGGCTCTGTAAATATTTGTCTGCTGTCGATTAAACAAGTTTAAAAAAAGAAAGAAAAAGGTCCCTCGGGAAGGTGTTGTGTTTCTGGCATCAAGATAAGCAAAGTGTAGAAACAGTCTGGATGTGAGACAAACACTGTTTTATCGTCTTGTACAACAGTAAGGTCTGAGTAAAGCTAGCCTGTGTTGACCCGGAGCTGCATGGCAAGGAGATGGAAAAAAACAGTCCGTCTGGGAGCTCTGCAGGACTGTCAGTCTGGGGATTATGTCAGCACATTACAGGTTCAAAATCGAAAGTTGTGTTGGCTTCATCTGTTCAGTGAAAGTTTAAGAAATTAAAACTGATCAATGACACTGAAGGAATTCAAAAGAGATTTTTATACGTGTGAAAATCTCCTGGAATGAACAACAATCATACAAGGAGTTTGATTCCAGTTGCACGTCGCTCGAAGTCTATGCTTCTATTCTTTTTTTAAATGGGTTTTCAGTTAGACATATGAAATAAGGTCTATGGTCCAATCAGGTTCTAAAGATTGTTACTCTTTGGCTAAATGAGATTACACAGGTTGTCAGAGACATTATACAACATTACAACGAACACGGAGACTAACTAACTTTCCAACTTGTAGGTTGATCATATTATAAAATGTGTATAGTGTAATATAGTAGGAGGCTTAGTGCTGGTGACGTTGAAGTCACGCGACCACGATGTAGTTTGATTATCATGTTGCTGAACAAAATGTGAGCGTGTCATGAACTTGTGCTTGCTACAGAGCGTATTTTCTGCAATAATACAAAATCTAACTGAAAGATCCCACAGGCTTTTTATCAAGAAATTCAGAGTAGCGCTAACTACCAGGTTAGCCTGCAATAATACGCCCTCTATAGGCACGCATACATCCAAAAGACAAATACATGTGCAGATAAAACCCACGCTGCGAACATTACTAGAAAAACCTCCAGGGTTACGATAAAAAATATGAATTGACCCTTTAAACTTGCTGCTGCCTCATCACACTATGAGTATCTAACTGCAGTGATATCAGGAATAAAATTCCACTTTTCTGGTGAAGTACTCTGACAGTGGAGGCAGAAAAACATAACATGACATGATCCAGCAAAGCAAAAAACATCAAACTCTGAGAGGAAACCTGACTTTTTGCACCCTCAGCTTTCCTCCTCGCATGTTTTCCTTGCTGCTCATCCAGAGCGGTACGTACGGAGAACAACACATCCACACGGGCCAGCCCCTTTTTGAGCCCAGCCACAGTGCAGTCATGTCTTGTTCCCTGTTCGCCACCTCCTTGGATCTTAAAGAGGATGCATGCTTATCCCGTCGGCATTTTCCCTCTGTTCCTCCGTTTTTCTTTCTTCCCCTTTCGCCTCGCCTCTCCCTGCCGCCTCCCCCCCCCCCCCACCTCCCCCTCTCACATTGGAGTTCTTTGACTGAAAAGGTCTAGAACAGATTAAGAGTTGGACCACAGAATAAAGAGGCCTGGCAGAGATTCAAGTCTGTCTGGAGCTAGTGCAGAATGGGGCTGTGCCTGCACTGGGCCTCATGCAGGGGAAAGCCAGCCGGCAACAACCCTCAGTTAAAGGAGCTCTGCTGCTTTTCTTCTCAAAGCTCAAATTAGCCTCCATTATCAAAGCAGCTGGCTTATGATTGGAGACCTACATAGCAGCAGTATAGAGGTTTTTCTGAAGCTGAGGAACCCAGTTATATGTACAAATGTGAAAGAAATTATTAAAAACTAAATACAAACAAATAAAACTTGGTGTCCACTGAGCACAGACCCTCACTTGTTCATAACACTAAAAACTTCCTGAACTCAAAAGGATCACAAAGAACAAGACCAGCAGAATGAGCAATATAAGAGATATAAAATGCATAACTAAGAGCCTTTAGAATAAGTAAATACAGAGAAGCTTTTATCAGACGGAGAACAAAATTATGTTTAATGGCACATCATGAGTTAACATGGTCTCTTTCTCCCTCTCACTCGCTCTCAGGGGCCCGGCAGCCTTGTGTGTTCAAGACTTACAAATCTTCAAAGAGGTTCGCCGATCAGAGCCGCCATCTCTTCCCAGCTGCCCCACTCCTCTTACAACTCTGTTTTGAACTTCCCTGCCTCCCTTCAGACTGAGACACACAATTGCTTACAGAAAAAAAAAACAAAAGAAAACTGCCCTTTAAGTGCCCGGGCCCGATAAAAAGTAACACTAACATTTAACAGGATAACAGCCAGCGTGCTGATTCGCACATGTTGCCTTTGTGAACCAGGGTGAGCTTCCCTGGGGAACGCTGCCTGTAACGAAGGGACGGCACCTGAAGCGTAAATGAGTCAGAGTGACATAAGCAGGAACCTTCATCTCTGGAAGCCTTCCTGAGCGCAGGAGGATTAGCTCATTCCCATGGGCCACAGAGAAATCTCAACACATGTACCTGGTCCTGTCACTTATTCACCAACCCCTGGCCGCCACACACTGAAAGCTAACTGTCAAACTTTAGCCCAGCCTGGGGGATTAATGGCCAACTCAGCTGTTGCTCCAACACTAAAATGGCTGACAAAAGGTTAGGTGCAGATTTTGAGGGGGGGGGGGGGGGGGTTTGGTGAAATCTGTTTTCAACAACCAATGGTATGACTAGTCACTCCCAAACAATGTCGTGGGGTGAACGAACAATGAATCATCCAGAAATGAACTCACTATTGGAGATACATGTTTTATCGATAAGCCAGAGTTTTCTACTGGAGAAAATAAAAATGCGGTCACAGAAATGTTAGAAAAGAAACTCGTTACTGCAGAGGCCGCTCTTTTAACATCCTTTGGTATTATTTTGGTGGCTACTTCATTTAATAAATAGCAGATGCATGGGTTTGTACTTAAAATCAGGAACAATGCTAAACTTTATCTATCGCAAACTCACCAAAGCGTGGGTCAAGTCGTGGGTCAAGCCAGGATGTGGTCTTGTTCTTGTGGTTGATGTAGTAAATTTCTCCCTCTGATGTAATAGCTTGTTCCCAGCCATCAGGAAGAGGACCTGAAGGATGCCATGCAAAACTAATGTTAAAGAGATGCTGCTGGTTCACTCACCGATTACACTTTAGTTTAACTGCACAACATATAGCACCTAGCTGAGCTTAATTACAGGGTATTGTAGTTATAGACACTTTTTAAGTAGGAGAAGCAGTAATATCAGATATATATCATATTATTTTTCGTCTTTGTGATTTAATGCTGAGCTTAATGTCTTTTTTTTCACATTCAAAGCCTCTATTGACATTTTTTAAAAACGCTTTGAATGTCATCATATTTTATGATGTCTTCAAACTAAAAAATATAAATAAATATACAATTCCTCGAAAAAAAATCTTCAATTACAACAAAAGTGATTAACTGAATTAAATCGAGAGCTGAGCGGAGAAAAAAAAGTTTTGGGGTTTTTTTTGGCAAAGACCTGCGTAATAATAGTGATAATAGTGTTGAGTCCAAATAGACTTTTTGTTCCTGTGGATCATTTACAGTGCTGCTGCTGTAGGACCACCCTGGTAGTACAGGTGCATGCCTCCCTTTGTGTGCAGGCAGAGCGCAGTGTGACTGCAGTCAATATGTTGTTCTGAAAGGCTCAATGAGGATTATTAAAAGTTTTACGGGCTGATTACATTTATCTCTTTTTGAATTACATTTTGATATTTGGACTTAAGAATGCTCTGGAGTATAACACTAATAATATTAGCGTAGCCTCATCTTTAACTGCAACTGTGCAGAACTACTGGCTTTAGACAGAATGAGCAGACACGCACAGAGAAAGCTGATTTGGAATTCAATGTTTTGGATGAAGCGTCAAAGTTTTAAATTATTTGGTACAGGCGTTGAGAATGTAATAAATCTCTGATAAACAGATGAGGCTGCTCCTCAAAATGTCTTTATGTCGTTTTAGATTTCCACGTAGGTTGCCAGATGGAACAGTGACGATTTGGGAAAAACAGAAACTTCATCGGTAAACTCTGTAATCTGTGAGTCACGGAGCTCCCAAACATGTCAGACAGGACCTGTCACGTTCTACCTCAGCCTTACCTCACCTAGGGCAAATTCCAACTGCATGGACAGAACTGAGGTACACAGAGTCTCAGTGACATGTAAGAACTAGACTCGCCTGCTCCTGACTTCTACTGTACGTTGTAGAAAAGAAAGAAGAGCCCAGAAATAACCTCAAAAGGAAACGTAATTCTGACTTCAATGCTGAAAAAGCCCACAAATATGATGAACATTATCTGCTCCTACACGTCATGTGCTGCTTCTACGGTGAAACTAAATATGACAAAATCAACATATACGCACCACTGGCTGGGTTCATAAGGTTCTGTTGCTGGACTGGCACAGAGCTGGTCGGGGCAGCCTGGTTCATCTGGAGCAGGGCTTTGCGAGGATCCTGCCAAGTGGTGGTCTGATCAATGTGGCTGATCGGAGAAAAGAAAAAAAAAACTTAAGTCAGAAAAAAAATCACCGCGAACAGTAATTAGTAGCCAGTTCAAACCAGGGGCAGTATCAGTACACAACAGCAGGTCACATACAGGAACAGATGACTCAGAGCAGTTTCAACAAGCTCTTTTGATGAAAACTCTGAATCTTACTCCTGCTTTCTGTAAACGATGACTGTTACAGGAACTCGGCTGGGTCTGTTTGGATCCAGTCTGAGCCCACAATTCAATATAGGTTTACAAAGGGTTCATTCTTAGTTTGGACTGGAAGGGGAAATTTTTCCCTATGATTAAATTGTGTCATAAATCAGAATTGAGAGACTGCACCTTGTTCTGAATTAAAATAAAGCTGCAAGGAGAGCTGCAACAATTAATCTATTAGCTGTCACCTATTTTATAAACTGGTTTGAGTAGTTGCTTAAGGGATTTTTTTTTTTTTCAAATCATCCAATTCCACCTTTTTAAATGTCCTTTATGACAGTAAACTACATTTCTTTGTGCTGCAGGCATCTTGGACTGTTTTTTTTTTTTTTTTTTAGAAATTTTAAAGATGAAACAATTAATCAATTAATCAAAAACAGAACCGACAGATTAATCAACAAATGACAACAACCACTGGTCGCAGCCTGAGTGACAAGACAAACCGAACAGAAGACGAGTGAAAAACAAATCAAACATCTGTTATCCGTCATATGTTAGCTGAACGCTTCTTTGTGAAAACGTCTAAGAGGCCACGATTGGTTTCATAACAACTATTGTAAACGTGAAAACAATGTTGCTCCATCTATTTTACGGTACGTCTTTGCTGGGACAGGAGCTGGGGCCGTGGGGGGGGGAGGGGGCATTGTGTTGCGTTCTGTGAAGGCATTGATAATTAGTGCTTTGTTGGTACTTGTTGCTTGATTAAGATGGAAAGCTAATACAGGAAGCCCTCCTCTCCCGAGCAGGACCCTCTCTATTGAGGGAGGGTCAGTCCCAGGGCTCAACGCAGGGGGTCCTTTTTCCTGGAAGTGGCTCGGACACTGTGGAGTGTCAGGGGCTTTAACAATCTGGCGCCACATTTACAAAGCTTTCACCTGCTTGACAAAGGCACAGACTGAGCTACGACCCAAAACCCCACTATTCACTTGTTCTTTTTTTGTGTTTTGAAACATCCCATTTAAGGGACCCCCCCCCCACCTCCAACAAATGGGCTCCAAACTCATGTAGCTTGTTTATGTAACACCACAACTCTTGTGTTTATTGTGCAGCGGTGGCCACGTTATTTAAATACACATGACAAAAACCAAGAGTTCATGTCAAATACAAGTAAGTACTACCCCGCCAATCTATCCATTGTACCCTGTAGGAATCAGTTCTGGATGTCTTCCTCTTCCACCCACTGCGATTCTTGACAAGTCGCTGTTAATTTGATCCCAAAGCGCCATTAGCCCAGATTTTGGAACAGCTGGTTGAAGTGAGAGATTCAGAGAGTTTCTCTTGGCCTCTGCGGTAATCCCAGCCTGCCTGTCTGCTCTCTGTCCCAGGCCAGAGAGCGAGAGGGCCTGACTCAGCACTCCTCCCCCCCACACAATGCAACCCATTTTGAAGCCCCCTCTTGTTTATGCTTTACTGATCAAAGGAGCTGCCAAATCCCCTACCAAACCCTGCCCCCCCCCCGAGCCCTCACACACACACACACACACCACACACACATATACACACAAACACCACAAACCAAGCAAAATAGCTGGAACTGCTCAGATTGGAGGGGCCCCTTGAGAAAGAGGGGTCACAGGGAGCGGGGTGAGACAACTACAGAAAAGAAAAAAAGAAAAAAAAAAGAGTGAAAGAGAAAAAAAACATCTACGGAAGCAATCCCTCTGAATTCCATTGGCTGCATGAGTTGCTGTGGTCCTGTTACACGCCGAGAGCCCGCCCTACCCCCCTTCGCTGCCTCCTTCCCACTCTGGAAACTATGACATTTATAATAGAGGGGAGGGGAGAACAGGGGAGGAGACTGGGAGAGGAGCACTGGGATAAGGGAAGGGAGGACTTATCACAAATGAGAGGCCTGCACATCCTGGTACACCAGTGCCGAAACAGAGAGGCTACGGCTGGAAAACACTGATGGAAATATACAACCTCAGAGCCTCCAAGATCTCTGATTATAAATCCTTCTCCAGCCCCCCCTCGAGTCGTGCTCCTCGGAGCACAGATGAAAGTACAAATATTGAGTTTTCTATCAAAGCCTCGCTCGGGAGGCTAACATTTGTACTCCAAACCAATCAGAACAGATGTAAACAAGGCTTCAGATCAAAACAGAGGAGATTCTAATCAAAACGCCCGTGATAAAATCCACACAGTGTGAGGGCCTCCAAGTCAGCACCACACTGTATTCATAAAGCACGTACGTGGGAAGTCAGAGAAACTGGTAAATGAGTTACCAAGCGCCGGTAATTCATCACCAGGTTTTAAAACTAAAAGATAATCCATTCACTCAACCTGCCCTGAACCCTATATGGCCAGGGCTATACACCGCTTCCTGTAGGCGAAACATAAAACAAAACAATGTCATGGCAACTGTTGGGACGGCTGGAGGCCACCAGTTGCTGTTAGGAATTGCTGATGATCTGCAACCTCCACGGTCACAACTGCTCGGTGTTGTCTTTACATGTCTCTGACACCACGGCAAGCTCAGCAGGACAGACATTGCACCCTCCCCCAACATCCATCCCCAGGGCAGGGCAGCGGACAGAGCAAACTGGCTGTGGATCAGACCTCGTCAACACTAACACGGTTACGTTTCAAAACAAAGTTCACAGGTTTTCTGAAGTCATGTCCAAACTAACATGCCAAAACCATAAGACCAGACTAGAAATAAATATATATTGTGGGTCTTCATGAGGAACTTTGGTCACCTTGAGTAGATGTGGGAGCAGGGACGTGATAATGTAATGTTGTGTGAATGCCAATGAAACTTGGCACCATTAGAATCTGTTGTAAGAGATCTGAATTCAAACTGGCCAATATCTCCATGATGGAGCCAACTATAAACTTTAAAAAGGCACCCGTCAGGCCTAAAGAGATAAAACAAAAGCTTTGTACCATTTCTGTCAAGTGGTTAAGATTTTTAAAGCATTGTTTGCTGCTCACAAGTACTGTACTGCCCTTTTCCACTGAAGTAAAACCAGTTTGCTCATTTAACTCTTAACTGTTGAGAGCATTTCAGCCAAATCCACATAAATTTTTAAGTTGGAACCCAAAAAAAGCATTTTTTTCTTCACCTGATGTACAAACCGAAATAGGCGTGTCCTATTCTTACAGGCTGATTTGGTGGTCCAACCTGCGATCCTATTGTAGATGACAGGCTAAAACTTTGAAAACAATCAATGTCTCTGCCTTATTGTGGAAATAGGTGCAATCTGGTATATCAAGCATTCTGTTGTGAATCTCAAACAACACATCTAACCCATCATTACCTTCTTGAGGTAGAGTAAACCATCTGTAAAATGGCCAGGTACTGCAGGAAAGGAGAGCAATGTGGTTCAAACGTGACCCATTATCAAGTCGGCTGCCTCTCCTGTTGAGTTTTACTCGCTAATTTTTGCTCAAGCTGTCATCATGGGCGACTGTGGCTTAGCAGAGCACAGAGAAGGACTCTTGATCCACCCAAGCACTTGACATCTCCTTGACTGATGGCCCAATTATCAAGGTGGCGTTTATTGGGCCAACGTTATTTATATGTGTCTTGCTGAGAAGGGGGGTGAGGGACCTTTCGCATAAAGGCTAAACTTGACTCTGCTTAAATGATCTGCCGTTCAACTGTTCAGTAATAACCACATGGAAGCTGCTATCCACTGACTTGGATTGTTTTTGCTATACCAAGATCATTCAAGATAGAACTTCGATTTTAGCATTTAAACGTTACAAGACAGAGTAACTGAGTGGAGGCTCAACATCCTTAAAGACGTCCAAGTGAGGAACTCTGAACGCTGCACTTGCCGTTTCACAGACCGCATCTGATTACAGTGGCATGACAAACCTCCTAACACTCACAATGTCTGTTTACACCCTTGAAAAACGGTGGCGTTTACATCTGGCTTCGTGGAGAATGTTCTATCCAAAAATAAGTCAGCTTTGTGGTCTAAATGTCTCAGAACAAGCCCTGCTACCTGCCAAAGCAGCAGATCAAAGCGAGATTTGAGGCCAGATTGACTGTTTATTCCACTGAAATTGTCTCAAAGCCAGATGTCAAAAGCTGCGTTTCACTGGTGTAAAACAGGGGAGTGAAGCTATGGGGAGTGCAGCAATGATGAAACACGCCCTACAGCTGAGTTGTCAAATGTTAAAAATGGGATCCTCAGGCCACAGTGGCTCCACCCAGGGAGTATATGCTTGGAAGGTGGTTGAGGCCGATGACTAAAGAGTGCACTGAGGGAGGCCAGATGTAATCAGGCCTCTAAGATGAGGATGACCACCTCCACTCTGGTTGACTGGGGATGCCTGGCTGCCTCTCTATCAGCAGGACATCATCAAGAGAGATTATTGGGGCAACCTCCGTGACCCTATTGTGGCTTTAAGTTTCCCTTTGAAGGAGGGTTTGTATCACCATACTTCCTAACGAAGCAACTAATTCACAACGTACCAGGACTGAGTGTAGCTCAGAGGGTTTGGTCTGACTTATTTTCAAAGACTAATACAAAATACTAATTGACTTATATGTGGCCATGTGAGATTATTTAGTTTTTTTATTTGGCGAAAACTGTGTTGGTTGAACTGCATAAATACTGATTGACTTGTTATTAAGGGGCAAATACACATATTCAAAAAGTTAAAAATAGTTCAATTGTAAGCGTGCAGCAATTGACAACATATAAACAAATGTTTATTTTTCTATTTAAGTGCTATTCAGCTCCTGTAAGGTGCTTTAGTTTGAGTCAGGGGAACTCCACTCCACCTGAGAGAGTTCACTCAGATACTACATCTCTGTGGAGATGCCCTCAGTGACAGTGGAGGCATTGGTGTCTGGAACAGAGGTGTTACATCAAGACTTTGGTAAACACTAGCCTGGCTTTCTCACAGTCCCATTTGTGTACTGAGCTGACAGGCCCCAGTTGAACAGGAAGGGCCTTGTCTGTGTGTGGTCAATAAACCAAAAGTTTGTCAAACACAAAGTTGCTCCAAATGAGGGCTTCACGCAGACTTACAGCCCGGGCCTTCTCAGCGCCATTTGTGACTGACCGAGTGGCCTCAGCTCAGCTTAGTTTGAGATCCAATTTTTGTGTTTATCACTTTAACTTTGATGCAGAGTTGAAGCAAATTGGAGAACAGTTGATAATGAACACATTTAGGTTTTATATATGATGTTTACATAAGATGCTGAGTATGAGATTAGTGTTGACCAAGCTATAAACTAAATGCATTTCAGATAATGAACTGTCAACACTGCTGTGATAAGATTTTAACAAACGTGCTGCAAATTGAAAAAGGAAGGCCAGGTACCCGTTTACACACCAGATTGTAGATGAAATAACTTAAAAAAATGCACTACTCTAGTATAAATACTCTAAATCAGCAAAGTAACTAGTCACTAATGTTAGCAAATAAGTGTAGCAGAGTACAAAGTACAATATTTGCCTCCAAAATCTAATCGAGTGGAAGTATAAATGAGCAGAAAATGAAGAGTAAAAATATCTCAATTGTTCGAGTACACTATTTGAGTAACTTGTACTTATTTTGCTACATTACATCACTAGTTATTCTAAATTCTGACACCATGACTTTAATCTTTACTGCAAATGTATATGACCCGATTACTGGTTATCAGTTGCCTTGATTAGTAATAATCAGTATCTGCACTGACAAAAAAAACACGCTGTTCAATCTCTAGTTTAAAGGGACTGAATTAAAATAAGGCAATGGCAGTTTTTCTTAACTCAAAAAGGAAAATGTTGGGGATTTTAAGACGAGAGCAAACATTTCTGCTTTACACAAGCTCGGTATTACAATGGATGTAAAATGGTCGGCTGGAAATCCTGACATAATCTCATAGTCCGAAACAGCAATGCGCAGATATCCACTGCATACAATGAGAGCATGAAGTCCAAGTAGACGCTTTGATCAGTCCCGCTTTAACAGGAGGTCTCTTTGAATTGTATTTAGTGCAACAGATGTTCAGGAAACCCCAGATAATGTATGCCGAGGCTCGACTATTTATCACCCTGTTTAAATCTCCCGTTTCACCAGAAGACATGTGCAGCTTTACAGGGTTAAAATTAGCAATATGCTATAATTCAGAACGGTAAAGATTAACAGCGATTGCAATTGATTGAAGTTATTCACTGTGACCAGATAAGTTAAGTCACAAGTCAGCCATTCTGGTTGTGGGAAACCAGGCTCATCAAAACAGTTTAAAATCCAATTGAGAAAAGACAAAAGTGTCCATCAACACTCGGCTCTACCTGCCCCTGAGGGCAGACAATAGCTGCTCCCCCAAAGCTTTCCTCTGCTTAGGGCTGACTTCCCACGGACTAAAAGCTCATTCAAAGCTGCATTTAATAAGCGGCCGGAAACAGTGATTACCCCTCCTAGTTCACCGGTGTGTCTAAATTAGAAACCTTCATTAGTTTATGACCCAGCCCTGGAGACCGGCCCTGCCCCCGTCCCAGCACCAAGCAAGGTGACCCAACCTCCCTGCCCCTGCTGTCATAAATCAAAGGCCACAGCAAACTGCTGGAAGAAAGAGGAGGAAAGGTCAATAGACTTTGTTGACATTCTCTCAGTCCTCTCTCGGCTTTTGTTTTTTTGTGTAATCGCCAAAAACAAAAATAAAGATTTTTCGCAGGAGGCTGCTCGTATCGCGTATTAACGCTTTATCACAATTTATCCCAGAGCCTGAGGTGAAGTCTTGAATTTGAAAAAAAATGAAATCCAGATTTTGAGCAATAGAAAAAAAAAAAACTGAGAAAAGCAGAAAATCCTCAGAATTTAGAAGCGGGAAACACATAAAAGTTGAGCATTTTTCTCGAATAATGACTAAAATTACATATATTGATTATCAAATTGTTGGCAATTAATTTCTAGGGACTGAATAATCAAATGAGTTACTAATCATTTCTGCTGTCAGCGCTGTTGCACTAAGTCATTCACTTTATATCATATTTACATATAATCTATATACACTAGATTTTACACCAAACTCCTACCCTGATGAACATTTCAGAACATGGTACAACTCTTAAGAAAGCCGCAGCCCTCTCTCACCGCCATCTTTAAACTTCATGTCAACCATTTGTCTATTTTGGGAAGGCTCACATGAGTCTCAACAGGCCTGTGGTCTGAATAAAGATCACTGTTTCACTGCTGGGACAAAGGGAGGGCCGGAGTTTCTTTTGGCCCCTCTTCTAGTCATCTCCACATGGCTGCCATTTAACTCCATTGACACAAAAGAGGCACCATCACAGCGCCATGGCTCCATTCATACCAAAACGGAGCCTGGCTTTTAAAAGGGAGTGGGACATCGGCATCCGTGGGGGCTGCTGCGATTCACAGAGGCCAATCAAATCCGACTGTAGGATCCCGGTGCACCAGTGAACGACAGACGGGAAAAGAGAAATAATTCTCCCTTAAAAAAAAAAAGAAAAACTTTCACCCTGAGTCGATGTATCTCTAAGGACAACAGCGGTCACCTGAGTGAAATGTGAGCCCCCACTCTCCACTCAGCTCTGCTAGCTGCTGACTGACTCCCCACCCCCACCCGTCCACCCACACACACACACACACACACACACACACTCTCTCTCTCTCACTCGGCTTCACCCCTCCTGCAACACGTCTCAGGCAGACAACCCCTGTTTATAAATAGGGGAGTGTCTTTTCCAGCAGCTCTGCCGAGGCCGCCTGTATTCCAGATCAAATATCTGAGCTTTGATGTGCGGTGTATGGAAGATGTTTCCTCCAGTTTTCCTTACTGGAACACAAACACTGTGTAGTACACTTCGTCTGGTTGTACAACATGCCAGCGGAGACACAGTTCTGTACGCAGCTGCTCAACTGTTTTTCCTTGTTAGTTGGAAAGCGAGATGAAAACGTGGTAAACACGCACAATCTTTATCTGCTCTGAATGTTTAGCCATTCTCGACGTGCTAAAGTTTGACATGCAGGGATTTAAAGCAGGTTTCTCTTTTTCCAAAGAGAAAGATGGTCGTAAGGTACAAACCTAAATTGTGAACATATTGTCTTCTGTTATGTTTCATTGTGCCTTCAGCAAGGATTCAAGGACCAATGTATGTAGTTCAGTATACTTTAGTCTCTGTTAATTTATTGTAGATGGGTGAGTACAAAAGATTTGAGTGTTTTGTGTTTTTTAACAAAGTTTGTCTCTTCTACCAAATCACAATTTAAAGTCTTGTGTATTAGTTTAACTTGGTTTTGTATCAAGTATCACTGCTGCAATTGTAGATTTTATGTCTCACAGTTAACCAATCAGGTGTAGACGGTATCTCTCTATCAGCAGATATTGTTTTTCCGTATAAAAGCAGTAAAAAAAAATAAATGTCAACTCAACAAAAATAATGCAATTGTTATATAAACAAATTAAATTTACAGTTTAGATGTGTATGTATTGATGTATTCCTACAAACGGCAAAAAACTTGATAAAAAGCAACAAATGTTTGAGCTACAAGCAATAAAAGATTTCAGTTCAGTCGCCCAATTCTGTTTATAAAAATTGCTTCATTGTCTAGAAGTGCGTTAGCCTAGCCAGTCTCTGAACAACTGCAGCGATCCTGGGGGAGTCAGAGAACAGCTTTTACTCCCTCCCACCCCCACCAGTCCTTTTGTACAATTTTAGAAGAGCCTCCTCAAAACAGACCAGATGTTCTCCAGATGTGAGACCTTAAAACATCTGGTACTGAAAGCTCTTTTTTGATCCTAGTAAATTTGAGGCTATCGTGTTTGCTCAGACCCCGCGTCAGAGAGTAATATCCAAGAACTGACAGCATGTTGCATTTAATAGGAGTAAGAATGGCAACTTCCAATGTCAAAAGCATCTCTGCGCACAATCTGCTGAGCATTTCATCACTGGAACATTTCACAACGAGCAGATTATCTTAACATAAATTGTTGACAAAGACGTCACTTTTATGAATAATTCAATCTGTTCGCAGAACTGCAGAAAATGAAGGCATGACAAGACTAATAAACACAACAAGAAAGAAATGGAGAATAAAGACGAAAACCCTAACAGCCCAAAAAGCAACTGATGAAATTAACGACAGGCCTAAAGGGCTCTGGTATACCTGCTCCCCACTATTAAAAAGTTTACGTTGGATCATTAATGTGGAGGAGATCTGCTGGTTAGCAGATGAGTTTTACAGAGCTGTCTGTCCTTTGCTGTCTGGGGCGGCTACAATGGTCCATTGTTTCTACTGAAACCTGAGACCAAGAAAAGGAACACTACATACAGCAGCAGTCCCTCATAAGACCTCTCTTGTTTGCAGTGGCCACCAAATTTAATAACCTACAATTTAACTATTGCAATTGTCTCTTTTTGAGCACACTGGTCACCATTGTGCACTGTAAGATTGGTAAATTATTGTCAGCATAATGTACACCGAACAGAGCCGCACTATGAGAGTCCAACCTCAAGACCACTGCTCTGCTGGCTTGGACTTTTTCAAGGCCGTTACTGGAAGCTAAATGTTTCCCGTCTCTCAAGAACTGCAAAATAAGTGTTCGATCTGTGCTTTTAATATTCCATATTATGTACATTGAAGGACCA
Organism: Diplodus puntazzo; assembly: GCA_963678695.2. Lineage (NCBI taxonomy): Eukaryota > Metazoa > Chordata > Actinopteri > Spariformes > Sparidae > Diplodus > Diplodus puntazzo. Next base: position 5,938,567 of record OZ023162.1, on the reverse strand, counting down.
GTTACATATCTGCTGTCCTTGAAGGATATGTTCACTCAAAAAAATGTACATTCGGTGATAATCTATTCAACCCCATGACGATGAAAAGACGGGTGAAGTCTTATAGTCCACAAAATATCTTTCTCACGCTTTAAGCTAGCTTCAGCATTTAAAAAGATGCAAAAAGTGTATTTTCAAATCAGCATGGGATGTCATGCTCCTACAGAGTTAGATGTTTTCCATTTAAAAAAAAATAATTTTAAGTCCACATCTACTTTAATAATTTACGAGAATGCTGCAATGCTGTCTCCAGAAAGGTTTCCTGAACTACAACATTTCACCTGACTTTCCATCGCCGAGCGGAAGTAGAAGTAGATGAAGGCCTGAATTCTCATTTTTGGGTGAATTTATCATTCTAAAAACAGACTTAAGTATAATTTGTAATGTATATATTGTATGTGAGTGACCAATTTTCTTTCTCGTCTTAGGTAAGTCTTGACCCATTTGAATACGTCCATTTCGCTGGCTGGACATATTTCATTGATTCTTCTTGAGTTGTTGCATTCTGAAATATGATAAAGAAACTGGTCTTATTTGGTAAAATGAAAGGACACAGATTTTCCATTAAAAGGTTTAACATATATGGGGTTTTTTTTTAACAACAGATACCTTATTTAATGCACCTGATATTGTCTGGCCAAGAACTCATCAGTTAATTTTAAAACTACTTTCATTTTCTGAAACCAGCGCAAACTTTCCAAGGTTCCAAAGAACTGTATAATGCAAGAATCAGTGTTGACACTTGTTGCCAGCATACTCACTTGAGGAAGTATCTCTGGCCAGAGGCGGTCTTGGCCATCTCCCACCCCGGGGGCAGAGGCACGTCATCAGGAATCTCATAAGAAGACTGACGGAGATGTTGAGGGTTGGGGCTCGTCGGGGGCATGCCAGACAGCGAGCCACCAGAAACGGCTCCCAGTTGCAGGGAGGCCGGGGACGAGTGTGCACGGACGTGGTGGGGCGTGAGCGCGCCGCCGCTCCCAGCATCGGTGCTGGCCTGCGTTGGAAGAGAAGTAATATTAATAACGAAAACAAAATAATTCAAATATTTTAAAGTAATGCTTTTTTTTATCATATTGTTATGATGAGGATCAGAACGGTGTAAAATTGGGAGTTTGTTTCAACATTTCCCCTTAAATTTATCTTTTAATAAAGTTTAAATAACTGTTTAATTTGTGAAGCAGTTTAAACAATTGTCACAACACAACTAGTATTTCTAAAAGAACTGGCCATATAGACACACACCTTACAGAATCAGTTTGTCGTGGACTTAAAGTCTATTTGCTATAGACTTACTTAGATTTACTATTTTAGTCACTTCGGTTCTCAACATGTTTGTTAGAAAGTTATTCTCATGTGCATATGTACACAAGTTTGAGTGTTGTGTCTGTGGATGAGGGAATCCAAGGCCTGTGTGGGACAGAGGGGGGGAGAGCACACTCTGCTGCACAACAACGCATGCGCACTGACGACAAAACTCCACAGAGACCACAAGCAACAGTTGTGTGTGTGTGTGTGTGTGTGTGTGTGTGTGTGTGTGTGTGTGTGTGTGTGTGTGTGTGTGTGTGAGGGGGGGACGGCAGAGGGGGAGGGGGTAAATAGGACGAATTCAACAATCGTGAGATCTTTCTGTCAGCATTACAAAACACTCTGTTTACGAGTTTCATAATGTCCACATGATTTGTAAACTCATCTGATAACACGCAGCCGTGAACGTGACTAACCAAAACATCTACACGTAAAGTGCGAGTTAACTCGTCCCGTGTGGGTTCAGCCGATCTGACAACTCACTCATCAGCGTTATAATATCATCCATCGGTAATAAAGCCAGCTGCTGAGGCCAAACAAGCGGCTCTGAGGATCTTCTGTTTACTCTCTTAAACTTTTACGCACAGGCCCCCACAGGCCTTTTTCCAGCAGTGATTTTTCTAAGTGTGCTGTTAGATTTTTTAATCACATGTAGTCCTGATGTGATAAAATGTGTGAGAGCGATACATTAATAAACCCCTCAAGGCACAGCAGTTATATCCTTAAAGGACATTAACGAGTACTAAGCAGGATAAAGTGAGTACAGAGTGACTGTACCAGTCACACACTGCAGGCCTGAGCCCCCCACAGGATGGGCCCTGCTTTAATCGTGATTTCTGGGAAGGGGCAGCGGAGAGACAGGGCGGGCTTACTTGTCTGGAATGGGACTTTGGTTCAGGAGGTTTGAAGAAGGAGTCTGGCAGCTTCCTCATCCTCATGGGTACGGAAGGGGGGACGATAGTGTTTTTCGGGTTCATCACGGCGTTGAAAAGCGCCTCCAGGTCGGTCTCTGAGTCGCCCCGTACATGGACGATCTGGTGTCCGGCAGGAGGGTTATGCTGGCTCGGATCCATTGTCCCCCAAAAGTCTGCGAACTTTATGTGTCCGGAAAAAAAAGTCGCGCTCAGGGAAAAAAAAAAAAAAAACCTCACAAAAAAAAAAGTTTAGAGCCAATCCCAAACTTTTTTTTTTGTTCCCTCTTCTTGTTCACACAGCAGGAAAGCAGGAAATCTCGACGACAGTCAGTAAAAGTTGTCCCGAGTCATTCTAGAGTTGAGCAGCCGAGGACTGAGGTTTTCTTTCCAAAGTGTGTTAGCTGTCGATACCTGCAGTGAAACACACCGTTTCCCTGTTGTTTCTTGCTGGCATACTTGTGAATATAACAAAGCGCATATCTACACCACACTGGAATCTAATGTTGTCGTCCGGCCCGAACTTTTCCCAAAAAAAAGAAGGAAAAAAAAAGGGAGACGCGGCCACGAAACACGAAAAAAATAAACACAACAAACTCAAAAGTGTTCCTGCGCTCCGGCCGAGCTGAAGCTGTTAGTGGAAGTTCTTACAAGAAAGATTCATAGTCCGTACAACAAATCTCCGCAGCTCACTTAGTAGAAAAAAAACTTTTGCTCCAGTCGGGTCTAAACTTTGGGCAGGACATCAAACTTTATGACTCATGGGACGTCTGCTCCAGGAGGCGGGGCTTCGCTTTAATTGGGACAAGAGTGTTTAAAGGTACAGTCAGTGTAGCCCAGGGGCCCGAGCACGACCGGGGGCCTCCACTCATATTATATATCTATATGCATATATTTTCAAAGTTTACATAAAAAACACAAACTTCGATTGAATAAATTCGATGCAAAATGACCCAAGTTGAATTTAAAAAAAACAAACAAACATATTTTTTAAAGTTAAAATCCCCTCACTTCTAAAAGATCAGCCTCCAGCTGGTGACTCGTGTTATTGTTTATTTAATAATCGATTGAGATAAGCGAACGATCATTCTTACACATTAATTAAATCATCCTGGGCAACAATTGCAGAATTAAAGTGTTCATTATTTTGTTGGCAACCGCTTGAATACTACAAGGACCCCTGCTGATGCCTGATTATCCAGCTGGAGCCCAACTTTGGGAAAAACACTGAACTGTGGCTCATTTGCAACCCAAAATGTGGAAGTGCCAGGGTGTTAAGTAAACAGAATAAATACAGTAGAGATGCAAGTTTCATAAGTTGTTCAGCTGCATTTAAAAACAAATGCACGTGAAATTAAATTAAACTGAATTATGCAAAAAGGAACAAATGTTACAATTGCTTTTAAAAGTTAAGATCTTTTAAAATCTTACACAATTTACTGCATTTCTACGCTTCTTTAAATGTGTTTATTTATTTGGAACATATGTCTTTAGGCTGGATGACGATGCAGAATACTAAACAATGATTTAAAACCACACTCCCTCACCAGTGTGTTGCCTCAAAATGGTACTATGCTTCTTTTTTTTTTCTCGCACTTTTTTTTTTTTTTACAGTGCTCATGAAAAGTAGATCCATGCAGTTCCCACAATTGTTATGCTAATGAGGCCCCTCTTCCATTGAGAAATCATTTTGTCAAGATCCACTCTCTTTGGATACAGAGGCTCTGTTTCAACTCTTTTTCCCATACATCCACTGAATGAATGATTATGAAGCCCCATTAAATACCCGCAGACACTGTAAAGCCCCAACGAGCAGATTAAAGCGCTTCCCCCTGCCACTCTCACACACACATGCTCATGCTTCTAAACAGATGCACGTCACCGAGTCTAGTTTTTTTTTTTTAATTCAATTTTCTTTCTTTTCATCTAATTTCGAAACTTTATAATTAAGCAAAATAAAGATACCCAGCAGGTCCAATGTAATATCATCCTGTTAACCTTTTCATTCAGGGGCCTTTTATTCCACAATTATGGTCCTACAACTGTTTCTGGGAATATATATATATATGTCCTATTATTTAAAAAAAAAAAAAAAAAAGTAAATCCAAGGGACATTTAATGATTATAGTTCACACCACAGTTATCTGAGCACATTTGAATGTCTGTGCAGCACTTAATGGCTGTGCTGCAAGCCCACACATTCTGATTTATGAATGGCACATTCTGTGCACACATGCTGCCAGTCAAGAGATGTCCATTGTCTGGGTGAAAGTGGTCATTTTCACATCATTGTAACGCACTCAGACACATTAAAGAGATGGACTGCAGTGTCCCGGCAGCCCTGAGGGGACCACCCACTTGGCAGAGTTTGGCCACTTTTTAGTCAACATCTCTTCTTCCTGCTGAAGAGACTCAAGTCTCACCGGGGTTCGGTTCGATGGTGCTGGATACCAGCACAGACGATTTCCTGGGCTCCATTTCACAGAATCAATCGGAGGTCACGGAAGACAGGGCGGCTATATCCAGTCCTCCCTGTTTGAAACGCTTCGCTCGGTTGTTATTATCGGATATAGTGACGCACGGTGTTGCTACAGACAGCTGGGCAGATGGGAGCTGGAGTGCCCCCTGCAGCATGTGATGGGTACAGACAGTCTGTGGGCACACACCATAGTAAACAGACAGGCAAACTTGGTATCCCTCACACACACACACACACACGCACACACACACACACACACACACACACACACACACACACACACACACACACACACCAGACTTGGCTTGAGCGAAAGTCTGAAAGTATCCTATATTAAATGTAATCAAGTATTTACATTCATTGTCAATAAAATACATTCATTTAAAAATTAACATTGTGCATTACGTTGTCTCTGATGCTGCATGTAATCTGCAAAGTAACTCATAACCAGATTCATCAAATAGTTGGATAGCAGGAAATGGAAATATTCAGCTACCTCAAAATTGTACATAAGTAGCACTTGAGTAAATGTACTTAGTTACATTCCATCACTGGAAAAAAAGTTATTCTATGTTAGTTTTGAGGGTTTTTATCAGTTTTATGAACACATTTTCTATATAAATTTGATATCCAGTCATCCATTGTATATGTTATTTCTTTGTATTATCTACATTTTTGCAAGTCTGTAATGTGTATTTTGTTTTATAAGAGAGTAAAGTTGAAAAAAACAAGGTAAGATTAATTTTAATATTGTCTTCATGTGCAATATTGTCGAACACAGCTGCAACCTTCCGTCCACAAAGTTGCATCTTTTTTTCCAAGCATCCAACTAGTTTTTCAGTGTTACAGAAACCGAGCCAGCAGACGAGACACTCGCTCACGGCATGTTAAATGGACTGTAACAAAACATGACAAAATACTAGTGAGATTGAGCTTCACAACGGACCAAGGCACAAGCTCGGACTTGCAGCTGTGGAAAACGTCTTCCCTTACTCTCAGCACTCTTTGCCCTTTCTTGTTGAGTTTCTGGGTGTTGTGCTGGTTAAGGCTTAAATGTCATTAAGCTCACCATTGTATTGTATAATGACTCTGAACATTAACAGTACTAGGCCAAAGGGAACAGATTTCAGAAACTACACAACCTGCAGCAGAGTGTTCGAAGCCAAAGTTTGGTCAACACTGTGCAGACTGCACAGATGAACTCTACTATGCATGATTTTACTATTGTATATATCTGTTCATGTGCGTTCAGAATAATTTAATCACTAATACAAGTGAAGAGAGTGTAATTAATGGACAGGATGTTTTTTTTTTTTAATTTAATATTGTTCAAAAATGCAATGAATGAAAAAAAAGACAGCGTTGAGGCCCAGTTATTTGGTTGGGTTTTTTGCTTCTACTCTCCTTTTTTGATTTATTTAGGAACGCTTCAATTAATATTGACCCATCCTGATAAAGTGCCAGTGTTTTTCCTCTCTAATGACTTAATGCCCATTGGCTTCGAGGTGACATCAATGTCCCTACTCAAATAACCACATTTGACATCTTTTGTCCTTTTTTACTAGAGAATCTCTTCGCACAAAACTCGTCAAAGGGCTTCTGCTGCTTCAGGCATCATCATGCACTAAACGCTGAGCATATTTCTCTTTCTGAGCATCTCTCTTTGTTCTCGGTTATGGTGTAAGATAACAAGGAGAAGGTGCATAACTCTACATGGCAGTGAGACAACCACAGCCACTTCATTGTTTACAGCTCCGTCCTGACACACTCAAGAATGTATACATGGATAGAACCAGAAACATGCAGTTCAAAAAAAAAAAAAGGTTTCATCACTGATGGGAGCCTGACTCTTCAAATGAGTTTGAGCTTCCTCCACCTCTCGGAGCAAGTCCTGACAGGCTGGCTGAGGGGCAAAACCAGACATGCTGGTGAAGGAGGGGCAACTGAACTCACATCAATAATCCCTGCAGCTTTTCCACCGAGGCAGAGAGAAACGTTTCATTAACAAACATTTTATCTATTATTTAGACACCTGACATCAAATAAATATAGGCTTTAACGTACAGGTGCTATTCAAATTTAGGTGCGTTTGAATGAAATCTGACCTTAAGCAAGAGTAAAGTTTAGGGTAGAAGCGGTTGCAACAGATGGCTGGAAACCCTCTGGCAGAAGCTCACCTTGTTGAGCCAGTAGGTTGAGTCGACTGCACAAGACTTAATCGTCCTTTCTGCAGCCTTCAAAGAAAGACAAACACACCTTCAACATTGCAACACTTCTCACAATAAACCATTTCCGGTCCTTAGTCCGTTTATTGACTGTTCTACGCATCACTGAGGTAATAGTGACACTGCCAAACACACTGCACCCAGTCCGTACATCAGTACGTTGACAACAAGCTTTATTCAGTTCCAGCCATATGGTGTCAAAGCAGTAAGACAGTACGAGTATGGCAGCTTCGAAAACAAGCCAATACAAATCTACAGTGCATACCTTGCAGTCAGTTCTGGTCATGTGTCAATTATAAGGACCCTTTTTTCATGTGTACAACAAAAACAAATCAGTGTAATTTTCATAGGCACTTAAAATATGACTGCTTAACAGTAAGTGTGTCAACAAAAGCAACAGGTGTTTTCTGAGACAACGTTTTGTCTGAGCAGATTGCAAAAAAAAAAAAAAAATTCTACTTCCCTACGTCAAAATTATTTTCTAATTTTGTTGATATGTCTAATGGCCTCTACAGTCCACTGCTACTGATCTCCTAGATCTTAAAGTTACTTAAGTGGGCATATTTAGTTTTAAAGGAGGCTCGACCCATTTTACAGGGTAATAAAGTGCGCTGTAATATAGTACAGATAGGGATAATGCACAGATGGGGGAGAAGACCGCATGGACCACACATGCTGTAAGTCAGAATTTCTTCTGACATCGAGAGCGGTTGTTAGCTGAGGATGCACGGTGCTTGTGATGGTTTTTGACTTTGGCTTCCCTTGTCTGGAAAAAAAAAGTAGAAGAAGGTATGTAATAAAACATTACGCGACCAATCTTGTTTTCTCTCTTAGAAATTCATACTTACAGAGGGTCCATCAATAAGTACGAGGCCCCGCGTGCCAGTATTGGCCCCCACATGTTCTCTTACACCTACAAACAGTAACAGGTAGGAGAGGTTATACTGCACTGAAATGACAACGTATTAGTACTTTTCTGTGATACGCAGGATCTAGTTAAATATTTCTGCAGTGTTTACAAAGTCCTCACAGAAGAGCTGGTGGTTGAGTCGGTCCAGAGAGAGGAGGATTTTCTGCTCTTCCAATGAAATGGTGTTGAGTCCCTGCTGCTGGCTCCGCTGCTGCACCGTTCCAGGCCTCTGTGTTTGGGCCATTTCCATGGCACCCACAATACCCCTTTCTTCCAGTAGGCCTTCAGCGTGTTCTTCAGCCAGGTGTAACCGGGCCGCACTTTCCAAACCTGAGAGCAGAGGCGAATTTCACATCAAAGGCATGCATTCTCACCTGTTTCTACTTTACTTTTGTTGTTTTTATGGGTTTTATGAGTAAAATACAGCTGTGCGGCTGTCTTTCTAAAATTCTGATGTCCGTTGCACTGCAAAAATGATTGAGAATCGTCCTAGCTTAGAATAATTACTCCCACATTACTTCTATGAGCTGTTGGGTACTTCAGGTTCTTTTTGCTAATATGTTAAACATTACACACTCTGGGGAGAAATCTCATGAAATGCAGAACTTGACAGGAGACAGATTTTTTTGTAATACTGCTGTTTATAGAAATTGAAAGTTATTTTCCACTTTCCATTCAACACAGACACATTTGACACAATACCTTCATCTGGAAAGGCCACGTTGTAAGTGCCGGAAAACTGGCTGACTGGCTCTGTGGTCTGTTTTGTTGGCTACACATAACAAAATAAACACACGTAAAGACAGTTAAGTCTTGGCTTAACCTTAAATGATATTTATGCAACCTGTACTACTCAGTGAATCACAGGTGATTGGCATAGTAAGCATAGTAACTGGTAGAGCGAGTTGTAAACAAAAACATCAAGCATCAACGTTTATTTTTTGTGAAACACTGACAGCTCAGGTCCTTCCAGTAAGTCTTGTCTTGACAGGCATAAATCGTGTTGTCTAGTCAGTTTTACCAACGCTAAGGACAGCATGAAAGGGACTGCAAAACTGATTCAACAAGTTCAAACACACACCCATTAACTGATCTTAAGTAATTATTCTCACTCTTCCTCCCCACAGGGCAACTGCATGCATGTACCTGAGAGGTCTGAGGAAGCCTTCTGTTCCCTGAGCCAGGAGGCTGTCTGCTCTGCTCCACGCAGGACTTCCTCACAACCCGCCCACTCTCCAGGGCCTGTCTTCTCAGCTTGGTTTTAGCTGAAAGAAGATGCATTTACTTCAATTGTTAAATGAACACAAAAACAGAACGACATTAACATAAATGATAATGTCAACTGGGATGTGGTGAGCCCAGGCCCCTGTGGTTCTCTAAAGAGGATATGATAAAATGGTTTCCATCTTTAGCCTGCAATACAGACGACTGAAAATCATAGCAGATAATGTTCAGATTGTGAATAAGAACTGCATGCGTGCAGCATTTTTCCAAAGCGTTAGAGCATAAATGGAGCAGAAAGAAAACACATTTAAGACAGCCGTGAGATCGAGAAAACAGACTTGAATGCCGAGAAAACAACGTAATTAGTTTCTGAAATGAAATATGAAGGAAAAGACACCGCTTTATAACATTGTGCTCTAATTGTTGGTGTGGTTCTCCTTTTTGTTATGGCTTTTCGTTTCTTGCAGAAGGTCACATTGCAAGCAAAATGTTACATTTTGTCTACCTTGTGCAGCTCAAGATGCATCTGTTCAGCTTTGCTATTTCAAACCGTAGTGTGCAAATGTATGTAAAAGCTCTAATGAAGTAATTACATCAAAGGTACGTTCTTAGTAGTATTCTTTGTTGCAGTGGAAAATGTGGTTTAGATCCAAGGTGTGATCTCACCCGTAAAAGGGGTAAGAAAGAATAAATGCACTCCTGTGACTGCTTTGAACCGCTGATGGCAGCATGGGAAAGACGAGGCCAGGCAGACAACAATCAACATTGTGAGACAGAAGTTTTCAGGGTCAACTAGGTCCTCTTATCCAGGTATTACTGGATTCTCAGCAAATCGAGACCTCACTGACTATTCAATATCAAAACATAAGATGATGTAAACAAAGAAAGTCAGTTATTATATGAATCACTTTCAGTAAATGAGTAATACATAAACAGTGGCAAACACTAAGCACTAGAGAAAACATGGCGTATTGATGCAAATTATGAAAAATAGCCTTCCAGTGAAAAAGGATCGCTGGGGAATCTTACAAGTTGGCGGTGGATTGCAAATTGGCAGTCACACAAACATCATGCAGCTCATTCACTGCATTTTCCCTTCAATGCGATTATACGTGAAGACAGCTACAGATAAAAGGCCAGATTCAAAGGCTCACTGGGATTGTGAAAAGGATAAAGCATTAAAGGGATCAGCATAGGGCACTGTAGCTGGTACTCAGATTGTTAACTTGAAATGTATAATTTGATAGCTAATGCTTCGAAACAAATAAGCTCTGCACACACAAAGCAAGCCACAGCTGTGTGAGAGGCAGTCAGCCAAAATATACATTACCATCCTTGGTGGCTAAAGCAGTGCGGACACCGCTCCAAAGCTGTGAGATTTCCTCATCTGTGGGAGTGCAATGCAAACGAAGGCCTTTTTCATTGTACATCGTCCCTCTTCTTTTACTGCTGCCCTGAGTATCCTGATGACTTGAGCTGGGCGTGCCCTTTGTGTTGCCCTCCGAGACGGGGCAGGTATACGAGGGTGGAAGTGGTGTGTACGTAACAGTACTATCTGTTCTCATTACGTGATGTGTGTAAGGTGAGAAAAAGCCTTCAGAGTTGTCCTTGTGCAGGGCATGCTCTGCAGCCACAGCTTGTTTACAGTTGACACTTGCATGATCTACGCCATATGGAGTCTTAGTGATGTATGGTGTCTTTTCTTCTACATATTCCATCCTAGGAGGTGGGCGGGGCACCATGATCTTCCCTTGGGTTTTGGCAATCTGACTCACCTCGGTGGCAGATTGAGGTCGTATAACAGTGCCCTTTCTAGTCCGTGAGGAAACAGGACCCGCTACAGCTCTGGCGGAGCGCTCTCTCCGAGGGACCTTGGGGCCACCAGTGGCGATGCCGCTCCATGGCACCTTGACCTCGTCTGTTTGTTCCTGGGCCAAGCTGACTTGAACCACAACATCTGCCCACGCTTGCTTTGTAAAGTGATAACCGGTGGAGGCTGGAGAGGTCACGCTGGGTCCAGACTTGGAAGCCCCTGAGACTGTAGTGAGACATGGCTGGTGGTCGTCTGAGTTGTTATTTGACTGATTAAGATTGGACTTGCTTTTCATCTTTTTCATTATGCCCTGTTTTTTGTCCTCTTGAACTTCATCAAACCAACGCAGCTTCTTTTTGACAGAGTCTTTGCCCTCCACATCCTTAGTTTTTGCCCTGGTCAATTCAACACTATCTCTGATCGCTAAAGCTACTTGTTTTGCAAAAATCAGATGTCCTGAGCCATACACACATGTGGTATCTCCTGACATGTATTTGGATTGCTTTTTAAGGATTCCTTTAATGAATCTGACTTCACATACTGAATGAGGTGTCCCCACTGAAACAGGCAATTTTTGTACTTCCTCCTCAGGATGTTTAAGGCATTTACGATTGTCTGATTGAATGTTAGACAAGCATGTGTGCTGCAGCAATGCTGTGTCAGTTCTGGGCTCTGAGTTTGAAACCTTATTGAGGTTGTTTATGGAAACACTAGGGTCTTTCTGGGACGACACATAGTGGATTTCTTTTCCTGTTTGCTGAAGAGGTCCTTCTTTTGAAGCATTATCTGTTGCACTATCGTTCGAGAAAATATTTGGCTTTGGGGAAGCCCTTAACAAAATGTCTTTGCTATTGCCATTTTTGGCAGGCAAAAGGATCTCTGTAGCTGATGGATGTTTTAGTTGTCTGTCATCACTGACCCTCTGCTGCCTGAGATCCAACAGAGTCTCTTGTTTAGGACACGAAGACTGAAGAGCTGTGTTGCTGGACGCAGTTCCACTTGTAACGATGATGTTGTCGTTGGGGCTGTGTTGTGAGGAGTTCACCTCAAAGTGCTCTGGGTCTGTACTTAGAATTTCACAAAGAGTGAATAAGCTGCAGTTGTGCAGAGCAGGCTGGGTCTCAGTTTTAGGCGTTTGCTCAACAGACGAAAACCCCCAAGAAGCTTTAGTAGCACGTATCTTACTGTTCTGCCCTTCAGAGTCCTCTTGTGTTTTCATCTTAGTTTCATGCAGTTTTCTTGACTGGGGTAAGCTATCACCAAGGAGCATCATCGTTGAGAAAGAAGTTATGTCTGATGTTGGACACAAATCATTTTGCTTTCTCAGGTCTGGATGGGGCTTCTCTGAATCAAGGAGGAATGATGAAAAGGAATACTGGTGATGTTTTGTACTGTGGTAGGGGTCCTCATTCTCCAAACTGTCCTTACTGGAAAGGCTTTCAGAATTACAGCAGTCAGACAGCTGGCTGTCCTGAAAAATGGGAGAACGAAAGGGATGAGTAAAAACTAATAGTATGATGATAATATATAGACTTCCATAGCTATCTAAGGTTGGTTACACAGATCTAAAATTTAAAAAAAGTGCGGAGAGAGGAGAGGAGAATTTGAGGGCTATAGTGTTGATGGACCAGTGATCTCTCTTAAACACTTTCAAGGGTAAGATTACATTTTACATATCGAATGCTATATTCCCTCCCTAACACTTGAATCTCACAAAGTAAGTCGTGTTCTGCATGTTAACTTTCATACATAATTTCTCAAAGGTGGTAAGAACTCTATCACTATATCTATCTATCCCATATTAACTATATTCCATTAATTTGTTTGTGTTTTGTACATTTGCTGGCCTGTTGTTCAGGTGGAAAGAAACTGCTGCAATAAAAGGGCCAACCTAGGTAGACAGACCTGTCAAACCACCCCGGTCAATAGCAGGGTTCAGACTCTGGTCTGCTTGGTGGCCATAAGATCCCACTTCACTTTCTTGGGTCATTTTAAATCAGGTGTCTGACTTAAAGGTGCAATTTATACAAGAGTTTGTTACCAAAGCTGAGATAGCATGACAGAGACGAGAGAACAGCTTCACTGCAAAATAAAGTGACACCCTGCAAGTTGACAGTGAATCTGTGAAGAAAGTGTGTTGTGAATATCCTCTTCTTAGCTGATGGTATGGCACTGGATCAGTGTGTGTGTAATATGCACAGGCCAGGTATGATAGGAACATGAAAGCAAATGCAAAATTGATATTTCATCTTTCTCTCTCATTCAAGCATACTAATTCAAATCCCACATTTAAAGCTTCTACCCTGCGTTCTCTCTGCCCTGAGGCAGAAATTATTCAAAGGCAAATCAAGATTTTCTGTTCCAAAATAAAATAAAAAATAACATTTATATTTTAAACAGTACACACACACATTTCACCAGAGGGTGCTAAAGTTTGTGGCAGCCAGGATGGGCATTCCTGGTGCAGGAAACAGCTTATGTCACACCACTGCCCTCTAGGGGTTTATTTGTGGTAGGATGAGATGGACAAACAGGCATTTGAACTCCCTGTTATCCTGATAAAACAATGTGACATAGTGTAAGCTAGTTATGCAAATATGTTCAGTGATTAAGTCACTCTACCAACATACTTTTCCTCACACAGAGGTATTCATTTTTGAACCTCACTTTTAATCTAACCCTCCTGTTGTCTTTGGGTCAAAAATGATCCTAAACTGTGTTTAACAGCAGAGAATACACCTTAAATGTTTTTGCAACTTGAAATTTTATGACTTTTCCTAAAGTGACCCCAACATTAGAAAAAGGTAAACATTGCTTTTATCCATATTTCCATGGAAGCTGTACACCACCAGTCAGTTACAGACTACAAAAAGACAGACAGACAGACAGACAGACACACACACGCACACACACAGTGCTGATTGATCTCAGACAGAACTAAAACGTTCTCGTGCAGGTGTACCGTCACCTTTCCACGACCCCGTACACAACTTACAAAGATCAAAGTTCAGTTTCACACACAACCATCAAGGCCCTGTTTACTGACACTTCTACATTCAGAGTGTAAACATGCTGCAGGCGACAGAACCCGCAGCTCTCTCAGAGCACATCAGACAGACAGTCAGAGACTAGCTGTCGAACAAAGTGCAACATTTAGCAGTTAAAGAGCCGAATATTTCCCTCAAACAAGAGTCAAAATGAATGATAATGTTGCTCTATAACTGCAAGACGTGCAAACGGTGTTTAAGTGTCTGCTGCCCCCCAAGTGGTCCATAAAGTTAGTTAGTGCAGGTTGTGTGAGCCAACTATACATACACAAACAGAACCAGATAACATATGGAAACCTTTTCAAATAACTCTTCAAAATAGGCAATTAAATATAAACTATGAATTTTGTTTAAAAACAGATCAATTTCTGATTTGTTGGTTAGAGTGAAAGTGAAACTTCTGACAGTGTCTACATGCTACTCACAGACTGATATGGCTGGCTGAACAAGTTGCCTAAAATTGAATCCCAGAAAGTTAAGAGTCCGCATGAGATTTCATTTCAGCTACTTCTTCGTACAGGGACCGTTTCTTCTCGTCAATGAGCTTCAAGTACACTCTGCTCTCATCCTCAACAACTTCTGGCCAGTTTCTAAACTTCAGTTAAAAGGTATCTACCAAGTATAAGCAAGTACTTAAAATCAGGTCATAGCAAAGAGCAACAATGGCCACTCTGTTGACCTTCCAGTATGAATGCAGTGTTTGTATTTGTGTGAGAAACGAAACAGCATCTTACAACATGAATCACCCCTGTGCAATAAAGAGGAGAGATCAAGTCACATAATACCAATACATTAAAAATAATTAAGTGTAAGTAATAAAAGGAAAAAAATCTTAGCAGGATTGTCTGCAATACATTTTGTATCCTGGACATTCAAGTGCAATAACCCACTTACCTGTGGACTGTGATCCTGTTGCTTTTCTTGTGCCTTTTCAGTTTGTTGACTGTTCCTGAAGCAAGTCATGCTCTGCTCCTGAAGCAGTTTAGTGTAGGCCTCCACAGCAGAGAGTGCTTCGCGGTGGGAGGATTTAGAAACTGTGGGAGGCTTAGGAGAGGGAGTGCAGCTTCTATAGAAGAAATATAAATAAAATCTATGACTTATCCAGCCATTCAGAAGACTAAAGGCTATGAGAAATACATACATTTCTAAAAAAACATAAATATCACCAACATTTGAGTAACAATATGAGGGTTTGTTTCCATCAGATGTGACTGGGCTATTATTAGCATGTAGGACACATGAGATATAATCATTAACCAAACTTTTTACCTGTTAACGCTGGAGTTGCTGGACAAGAACGAGGACTGCCCGCTGTGTGATCTGAGCGTGCTTTGAATTTGACTGAGTGCATCTTCGATATCTAGGTTATTTCTTCCAAAAGCTGAAACAACATACAGGACAACATTCAAACAAAGTTAAGCACGTCAAGATTGTAATGTTTCATTTCATGCGCTTAGGAGCATTGTGGACGACACATCACTGACATTGTCTGTATCTCTGAGAAGGAGGTAGATGGGCTCTTTGGAAGCGCTCAGTTGCATCCTGTACGCGCTGTCTGCGTTGTTGCAGGATATTCTGTCGCAGCCGCTGCTCCTGCACATCCCGCTGCTTCTGTCTTTCCTCCAGAGCCCTGAAGAAGAGCAGAGCATGAACCTGAGGGACATTTTAACAGATTAAATGCAGACTGGCCACGTTTTAGATAAAGAAACCTGAGTCCATTCCAGAAGATATGTTTTCAGCATAGTCATTAATAAATAAAAAGCTACCAGAGAGCTTCACAGAGGAAGCCAAAGATAACATCGGTCGGGTCGATCAAGGTCAGGTTGAATGTTTTATTGATAGGTTAAAATGGAATTGTAATCAATGTCAACACAAGCAGAGTACATTTTTAAACAGTGTTGAGAACTAGAACAAAACCTAGAATACGCATTTAGTTAACACACACTGTACTACTTAAAATAAACAAAATCTTTATAATCTCGCATTTATTACCTAATATATTTATTCATGTGCATCTTTTGGAGCTGTAAAGCTTGAAACTCCAACGTTTTGGTATGGAATTAAATTTGAGACTTTAAGACGAGCACGATCATACAACATGGGGAAGTGTTAAATTAAGCCCAGTTATTTTCATAATCAGTTAATCTACCAAATATTTTCATGTTCAATGGATTTGTTGTTCAGTCTATGGAAAAAGTGTCTTGCTTCTTTTGTCAGACTATCGGTCAAAAACCAACAGACTCTTCATTTGCTATCATGAATGACAAAAAGAGTAGAAAAGCCTAAAACGTTTGCTTTAAAAGTGACTGGATCAATAATTGATGATCCAAAAAGTATAGTGATTTTCTTTTGATCGGCTAATGGATTATTCAACTAATTGTTGCAGCACTAGTCCTTATAACAAGAAATTACCTAAACTAACACCTAATTATTCTGTCTTTTTTACACTAGCATGAAAGGAAAATCTTGCATTTCTGCTTATATTGCACTATTATGAAATATATCTAAAAAAAAAAAAGTGCAACAGCAATAACTTACTCAGGCAATTTTCTGGTTACCAGCATCAGATGTATACAATTATCTACTGCATTTAATATTGAATAAATGTTTGTGACATTTATTTCAAAGGTCAAGCTAAAATACGATGTATTTCATATATTGTTACAAGGATATCTAATCCACCTCCTTTAATTTAAGCTTCCTTTAAAAGCACAAATATAATGATCAGCTGCCTCTGTAAAACCAAAATCTGTCACTGATGTTACACAATAAATGTGACCTCCACCTACATGTATCCCTGCATTGACTTCAAGCTAGTTTAAAAACCCACACTTATAGCCTCTGCTGATAACTATGGAAAGATACATTTAGAAGGATATTAATATCCGTTGCCTATTCAGATCTGAACTTTCCAGCTTTAGTAGTGAGAAAGGTGAAGCGTCAGTCATGGCTCTGACCCACAGTTACCCTATGGGGCAACAGATCTATTTCAAGGACTCTAAAATCCTTTCAGCACCATCCGCGCCTCAAAGGTGCTAAGCCGAGGACAGAACCATAAGCCGTCTGTCTGGGAGGTGCACACTGTACACCAGCAAGCTTCCAGGAAAAAAAATGGAAGATGCTGCTTTGAGTTTACAAAGAACCGGCAGAATGCACACACACATTGAACTGCGAGGACACATCCAATCAGTGCTAAAATTAAATTAGATGGTAAAACTTACTTCCTGCGTCGGTTGGTTTCCACGGAAAACCTGCGAGCTCGGGCTCTGCATAACTTCTGTTCTTCGACCAAAAGTTGTCTCTCATTTTCGAGGCTTCCATCAGCTCCCAACCTTGAATTTCTGCAAATGAGCAACTAAGGAAAGCAGCTTTATGGGAATGTATAGATACCTGTCACCACACTGTAACCTTTGACTTGTATGACAAAATGCCTTGACAGTGATATTGTGACAATATTGTAGGGCTGACAATTGGTACTTTCACAATATATAAACAAATTATACATAGGTATCTGCTATCAACAACAATAAAATAGATTTAGCAGGACTAGAAGACTGAATCATCATTTTATTATTTCTAAACCCTTGTTTACAAAATGATACATCTACCTTGTATCTTATAATGTAGATATGCATAGCCAAATGGGGAAATGCAATTCAAATATGAAAGTAAAAGATGATCTATTCTCATGATACAATATCAATATATCGCACAGCCATACTTTGACTTGAGTAAATAATTTGATTAAAGTTGTTTTGTATGGGGTAACGTTACACGTCCTGCCAGTAGTGATACACAATGTCAATAGTGATATGAACAGCTTTTCTACATTTTCCTAAGCATTTCTATAATAAACCCTACAGAAACCCTACAGACACTAAACGTTGACAGGATACGAATAATAGAAGAAGGTGTCTTGAGGAACTTGCATCATCCGAGGCAGCTGCTTCTCGCTGACACCGGGCAGACATACAGGTTAGCAGAGCGGCTAACGTTAGCTGCTAACTTGGCTCGTAAGGTCCTGTTTAGCTAACGTTCAAAACTCTGTCAACCATTTTCAGGGCGAAGAAGAAGTTGCAAAGGAAATACTCGAATCCACATCGCGGCAACTTCTCCTCGAGAATAACGGGCTCCTCGGTCGTTTTGTGAAAGTGAGGAATAATCGAGCCAAGTTGTCACTTTCCTCTTTCACCTGAGTCTGTCTTGTGTGTACGGTCCCTCCGTGTTAGCAACGGAGGACGCAGTTCCTTGACAACGGGGACTTGTGGTAGTCACGCCCGACGTGTCCAGCAGAGGGCGCGCGGCTCAGCGCGCGGCTCAACACATGCAAGAGGCCTTCAGGTACACCTGGAAGTGTCGTAATAATGATGAACAACAGAGTATAGATGGAAACAAAGAGCTAAAAACAACAACAACAACGGCGACAACACAATCAAACAGAAATAGATAAGTTGATTAAAGAACATAGTAGGAATTATGTGTGTCCAATTAAATGTGTCATATAGTTTTAATTTAACGGTTAAATATTATCATCATTGCAGGTTTGAAGTTGCGTTGACTGACGTTAAATTAGTGCTCGTCTGTCTCTGCGCTCTTACATGTAAGTCGGCATATAAAGAAACATAAGATATGATAAGACATGGCTAAATAAAATAAGATAAAACGTTGTTGAAGAAAATCCATTGTGCCATATGCTCAAATGGAAATAAACATAAGAACATAAAACAGCAAGAATAAGAATATAAAAGCAACCATATAAATGTTTAAAAAATAAATAAATAAAAAGCAAATACACCTTCATTTTTAAACGGGTTGCAAGCACATAATTGTCTAATTATCTTGGAGAGGATTGTTTTTGCATAGCTTAGGCTATATCTGCTCATGAGTGATGCCCTTATAAAATATAAAGGCACGCGTGTCGTTATTACGTGTTACATTTGATGGCACCTTGAGTTAAGAGGATTTAGGACAATCTGCTTTTTACAGATTGTTTATGCCACTGCATCCAATCTATTTTCAGTGTGTCAAGCATCATATAGAGCATTAGTGGCGGTGCTGCCTGCAGCCTGCACACTGACAAGTACAAATAGTTCCTAAGAAAATAATCCCTTAGCCTTTTTGCCTCAGTTTTATGACACAACCAGGTCAATGCAATCCTCTATTAGATTGACGTACTCGTGTGTGTTTCTTTTTTTGGGGGGGGTTACCGATCATAGTTGCGAAAAATTAAGGAAGTAAAATTGAGACATGCACAGGACGATATAACAAGCATCATATAATATACAAGATACCTTTAAAGCAGCTAGAAAACCGCCCACTGGGCGTGGAGAGGCAGCGCGTACCGTCAGCATCCAGACTCAAGGTGGGACGCAGGGTGAGAGCCACACTCACAGGTGGGCAGCCGGCTGACACGTGTGGATCACAGGCTACACGAGTTGCAGGTGGCCGCTTCTGGATGCAGTTTTGGGTCGACTTGATGTGAAAAGTGAGGTCGTTTGGGACACCAGTGTTAGGAGAGGTGAGTGGATCATCCTGACTTTTTATATTGCTGTGAGTCATATATGATGCATGCTGAAGATGCCATGCTTGGTGAGGCTTCTGAGGAAAAAAAAAAGCTTCAGGCCCATGATGTAGGAGAGGAGCCACTGTGAGAGTCTATTACTCTGTGATCTCATCCTGCAGTATTGTGCCTGCCCTTGTCATGTAGCCTCATAAATGATGTCTACCTCTCTGAGATGTGACACAGATGTCTTCTTTTCAGTTACTAGAAATGTTAACATCACATGCACACACACATACACATACACACACACACAAATCACCTGATGACGTCAACGGCAGAAGAAGCTTATATATCACACAGTGCATCATTAAAGTAGTGCAGGAAGTGCCAGTGTTGTAATCCATCATGCCAACAGCTGCCTGTCATGATGAAGAAGAGGCAGCAGAACACAATCAGTGAGGCGGGTAAATCCACACAGAGCAGCCACCTCTTCCGCTTTTAAACTCAAAAACTTTGGATAAAAATGTCATGGTGCGATCATACCAGTTCTTTTTAGTTTAGTTTTCTCACCTTCTGGCTGATCAACATGACATAGTTTCAATTGTATCCTGTTTCAGCTGAGAGAGACTCGATGTCAAAGATGGATAGTTGGACAAATTCCCTCCGTATTAAAACATATTCTGTCCACAGCCTGCGCTCACCAGGTTGTTCAGTTGTGTAAAATCTTATTAACGCTAATTATGATTGAATGAAGGGACGTTGTCACCATCTATCATCGTCTCTGGCGCAGTAATTAGCTCCTGAGATAACCACGTTATTCTAATGTAATTACTGGACAGAAAGTGGATTTACTTGTTTGACATTGACCCGGAACATAATTAGGATTTAAAACAGTCTCTGTCATATGGTCGTACGGTCATAGTCCCCTGAAGGATCTTAACATCATACTTAAATAAAAGATTACCACTGGACTTGCTGTCAAACACCTGATGACATTGCTGTATAATATTCCAGAAATGCAAATTAAAATCATCCAGCTATCAGACAGAGACTGAGTGGATGGACAGCACCAGGCAATGAAATGAAGGAGGGCAGATGACGGCGCTGTGGGTGGTGTCACACATGTAGTGAGAGTTATAATTCAGGAGAGACCAGCTGTCCACTGCACCCTGTTGGTCATTCACTACTTAGGTCTTCTTGTTGTCTCATTCCTAGAGATTTGTTGGGAAATGTAGATGGAGCTAATGTACATTTACCTAAACAAGCTGACCACTGAAAAACATAAGGTATCAGCCATATGGTGTCATATGATCTGAAATGTATTAATCTGTGTTTAGGTGGCGCAATGACAGAAGAGCCATGATGCTGCGGCCAGCCATGGCCAAACCCCGGAGACAAGCCTTACGGGGAGCTGGATACCTGTCCCAGGCTCAGTCCTCCTCCTGCCTTTCCATGACAGAGGAACTTTTCTTAGATGCTGCAGAATATGGCAACATTGCCGAAGTGCGGCGGATGCTAGATGAGCTGCCGGACCTCAATGTCAACTGTGTGAACTACATGGGCCAGAATGCATTGCAGCTGGCAGTTGCCAATGAGCACTTGGACGTGACAAAACTCCTGCTTCGGAAGAAAGACCTCGCTAGAATAGGAGATGCTTTGCTGTTAGCCATCAGTAAAGGCTACATCCGTATAGTGGAGGTCATACTGAGCCATGAGGCCTTCGCGGACGGTCAGAGGCTGACCAACAGTCCCAGTCAGGCCGAGACACACGATGACTTCTTTGCCTATGATGAGGATGGCACACGTTTCTCTCACGACATCACCCCCATCATCCTGGCCTCCCAGTGCCATGAGTATGAAATAGTGCACATACTTCTTACAAAGGGGGCCCGTATAGAGCGGCCCCATGACTACTTCTGCCAGTGCAGGACCTGCAGCGAGCAGCAAAAGCACGACTCATTTAGTCACTCACAATCCCGTATCCATGCGTATAAAGGTCTGGCCAGTCCAGCGTATCTGTCACTTTCCAACGAGGACCCTGTGATGGCGGCTCTGGAGCTTGGCAATGAGCTTGCAGTTCTGGCCAACACTGAGAAGGAGTTCAAGGTACAGTTTTTAGAGGTCCAGTGTGAAGGGTTTAGCAGCATCTGGAGCCAGCCTTTGGTACGTCTGCTCCCTCTGTAGACAGGCTGATTCTAATGTAACAAAAACATGATTCTTAGTTTCAGGTTGTTCTTTACTCATGAAAACACAACATTATATTCCATTCCTACCAATATTCTATTATATTCCTGCTCTCAAAAACGCCTAAATCCAGCACACTGGACCTTCAAGTTTAGCGGTTTTTATTCACTAAGATTTCAGGGACAACAGCTGTGCATCATGTTGACTAAAAGATTACTATCTGCAGTTATGACCGGATTTATACAGTTTGTGTTATGAGTGATTCATAAAAGTTTGAGAACAATGTTGCCTTTATATGTTACAGAATGATTACCAGAAACTGTCCATGCAGTGTAAAGACTTCGTGGTGGGACTTCTGGATTTGTGTCGAAACACAGAGGAGGTGAAGGCCATCTTAAACGGAGACACCGAATCATGCCAAAGCTCTGAAACCTTCGGCAGACAAAACCTTATCAGGTTGAAACTTGCAATAAAATATGAAGTTAAAAAGGTAAGCATGTGAGAGGAAACACTTTCATATCCAGGATAAGAACTGATGTTCATACTCAACCTTGGGTTCCCACAAATAATCCCTTCCACTTCCGCTCCCTCTCTCAGTTCGTGGCACATCCGAACTGCCAACAGCAGCTCCTCTCCATCTGGTACGAGAACTTGTATGGACTACGTCAGCAAACCACAGCAGTTAAAATCCTACTCGTCCTCGGTGTAGCAGTTGGGTTGCCTGTCCTGGCCTTTATGTACTGGATAGCACCATCAAGTAAGGTGAGTCACAAAAGGGTTAACATTCACCCTGACTCCAGTGTTGCACCGTGCCTGGTGCTGGATGTTTAAACAGGCCAATATTTGCTCAAACATAAAATACAAAACCTTTACAAGGCAATAATGTGTCATGGCTGTGGGTTTGTCAGCTTGTTGTGGAGTTCTTCCAAAGTGATCAAACTAGATTAATGCAGCTTTAAATGTCACTATACGGCCGAATAGAATATCCAAAATGCATAAATGATAAATTATATTCAAAAGACCTAAGGAAATATACTTGTTTAGTACAGACCCCTGCAAAAATCATTATTATTTTTACATTTATTTGTCGTTTTTCTACATTTTTTCTACGTTTTTCTTATTTTTACATTTATTTGTCGTTTTTCTACAATATATGTTAAAATAATCGCAATATGATTTTTTTTTTTTTTTTTTTTTTTGCATATCATTCAGTCCGAATGTTTAACTGTATTCTTTCTTCCATTCCCTGACTTCTTTCAGTTAGGAAAACTTGTGTGTGGACCTTTCCTGAAGTTTGTGGCCCACGCAGCTTCCTTCATGATATTTCTTTGCCTGCTGGTCCTGAATGCAGCAGACCGGTTTGGGGGAACATCGCTGCTGCCCAACATGACCGTCCACGACCACCCCTCGCAGCTGTTTCGTATGAAAACCACCTCCTTCACCTGGATGGAGATCCTCATCATATCCTGGGTCATAGGTCATGAGTTTAAACACACAAGCCCAAATATTCTTCAAAATTCTCACACACATCTGAACTAACCGTCACATCTTTTTTTATTTATTATTTTTTTTTGGTATATCGTTTATTTATGTTAATTTATTCCTCTCCCATCTTTCTGACACTCATTTCTGTCTGCTTCTCACAGTATAAGTCAAGGTCCCACACGTTTCACAATTACATCATTTATGCAGGCGGATGCAGGGTCAAGGATATTGCAAGTCACGGAGGAGTTACAAATCCCCGAACATCTATCATGCTAGGAAATGGCCCGCATAGATAATTATGTATTCTCAGCACATGTACCATAATAAATCAGACTTGTAATGACTTCCCAAAGACGGAAAAGTCAAGGTGACACTGTCACTTAGTTCTACAGGCGAGCCAGACAGCATTACCAAATCCTATGTGATAAGACTATCAATGCAAGCCTTATTTATCATGTTTATACATGTTATACAAGTACATCAGCCATTATTTCAGTTGACCGTATTGTGAGAGAAACAGTGTGACTGACAAAAACATTTCTAATTTGTTTTCCTACAGGGAAGATCTGGGAAGAATGTAAAGATATCTGGTCGCAGGACATCCGGGAATACATCTCCGAACCCTGGAACCTTCTTGACTTTAGCATTTTGTCCATTTTTATGACCTCTTTCATTGCCAGATTAATGGCTTTCTGGCATGCATACACTGCCCAGTGTTATGTTGACAAGCACTATACTGACCTGTCCAACATGACGCTGCCCTTTGAGATACAATATTTCCAGCTGGGTAAGTGTGGACTAAAGAATTTATACACACACACACATATATATATATATATATATATCTGATTCAATAAATTGTCTTGTAAACATGTGAACTAACATAATAGGCTGCTATTTGAAGATGATTTTCCTAGAACAGGAAATCCATAAAAACAAAGAATTGATGTTACGTCTAGTTGCATAAAGCACTGGTTTCCAACCTAGGGTTCTGACCCCCACTAGGGGTTGCCAAGGCTTCACGGGAGATCATGAGGTCTTCTCTGGTTTCAGCAGTGTACAAAAACTTTTGTTTTTTAAATAAACAGTTGGCCTTTATTTCAGGATTTCATTAATTTCAGTGAACTTTCATTAATTTCAGTGAACAGTGAAATTTCTCCAAAATCTGCTCAAAATTCAAATTCCAAATCCCTTGTTTGACACAAACCTCCTGGACGTACTGCATTAATTATGTGGTACAACTGTGCAGTTTATCAGATGTTCTCGACTGTTATTGTTACGCAGTGAAGATAATATGAACTGACCATTTAACATGTCACTTAATCAGGAGTTGTCAGCTTACTTAATT
Source organism: Diplodus puntazzo (assembly GCA_963678695.2). Lineage (NCBI taxonomy): Eukaryota > Metazoa > Chordata > Actinopteri > Spariformes > Sparidae > Diplodus > Diplodus puntazzo. The sequence goes on along the minus strand of OZ023162.1, from coordinate 5,914,091 downwards.
ATAGAAAGGGATGACTTTACTTACTTTACTTGATTTTCTCTCTTATTCATTATCTAAATGACCACACAGTTGAATTAGCTGTAGCAGTTGTATACACAGGCAGTGATCTAAACTGAGTGAAAGTTTACTGACTGCAATCATGTTGGTTTCCTTTCAGCTCGAGTCAACTGGATGCCGTCAGACCCGCAGCTTATTTCTGAAGGCCTCTATGCGATCGCGGTGGTGCTGAGTTTCTCTCGCATTGCATACATTCTGCCGGCCAACGAGAGCTTTGGGCCTTTGCAGATCTCTCTGGGAAGAACAGTAAAAGACATCTTTAAGTTCATGGTGATTTTCATCACAGTTTTTGTGGCTTTCATGGTGGGAATGTTCAATCTGTACTCGTACTACCTCGGAGCCAAGTACAACGATGCCTTTACAACGTGAGTGTAAAACGTCTGTAAACTGTTGCATTAACACAGACTGGACGATGGTTAAATATTAGAGCAGTGCAATGGTTGCTCTACTCTCTTGTTTAATTCCCATCTCTCTGTTCCTCCAGGCTCGAAGAGAGTTTCAAAACGTTATTTTGGGCCATCTTTGGCTTGTCGGAAGTGAAATCAGTGGTCATTAACATAGACCACAAGTTCATTGAGAATATTGGCTATGTTCTCTACGGGGTGTACAACATCATCATGGTGATTGTCCTGCTGAATATGCTCATTGCCATGTTCAACAGCTCCTTCCAGGAAATTGAGGTACGTCTTCAGCATCTACATTGCTAAATTACTCTTCCTGTCTGTGTCATGTAAAGCCTACTACGGAGGATAATGACCAATTAGCTTTAAGTTCCTTTTTTTTAATTTGACATAAATTGTAAGTTGATTCATTTGATTAAATCTCTGAATATTCACCTGTTGCACATCAAATGTTTTTTTCCCCCTTCTCACCGTTTCCTCTCCTGTTGGTGCAGGATGATTCTGACGTTGAGTGGAAGTTTGCCAGAGCTAAACTGTGGTTGTCGTACTTTGAGTACGGCGGCACACTGCCAGTGCCCTTCAACCTCGTACCCAACCCCACATCTATCATTTCCCTCTTGCTGGGGATAAGGCAGTTTCTTTGGGATGTACCTCAAGGCAAAGGCAAGGGAAATCCACATGATGAGATGGAGCTTAACAAGGTGAGGAAGCAGCAAAAAACGATATTTCAAGGGAAGGAAATTACCAAATTCATTCTCTTGAATTTAAAAAACAAGGTTGACCTACATTCTAACTGGTCTACAGAGCCCTCTTGTGTCACATTTAGGAGTTGCAAGTGTAAGTGTGTTCCTTACAAGAATGTTTTAAAATAAGTATTAATGTTGCTTCATCTCTTTTTTCTTGTGTTCAATCTCAGTTGAGGCAACAGGAGGACCTGAGCGTGGAAGAATCACTTGGTCCAACCCGCCACCAAGTAAAGCAGCTTTCAGTGCTGATTAACCTGTTGATAACAGATGGTTTTTTTTTGGTTTCATACTCATAGACTTGTGACCATAAATAATGCAGTGCTAGTGACATAGCAGGACTGTAGTTCCTCATATCTGGAGGAGACAATAAAAGTTCCATCAAAAATAAAAGTTCTGTCTTTCTCTCCTCAGCCTCATGCTGATGGAAAGTTGGGTGAAGTTTCATTGTCCACAAAAGATTCATGGAGCTTCACAGCAAAATTACAGCATTCTCTCTACACCTGGTGTAGATGGGGACTTTTTTTAAAACATAAAAAAAAGCTTTGACTGGCATAATTCAAAGACTCGTGCAGACCCCAAACTGATTTGAAAAGACATTATTTACACTCTTTTAAGTCAAAATCTTCTAATGTAGCTGCAAAGCTAAAAGCATTAACTCAAACCTGGTCTGAAGCGTCACTGTGAGTCAAACCATAAATATAATCAAACAAGGTCACTGAATGAATTAGACAGTTGCTCTTCTTTCTCTTTTTTTTCTGTACACCTGTGATTTTTTAAGAACAAATAACAGTTCGGGACTCTAACCTCCTTATTGTTTATCACAGAAGATAATGAATCGCCTCATCAAAAGATACATCTTAAAAGCGCAGAGAGACAAAGACAACGATGAAGTGAATGAAGGTGAGCTCAGCAGGTCCTCTGGATACAGTGCTTTTCATGTCTGGATCACGTAAATACAAAAACCTCATGTGACGCCGTCTCCCTTACTGTCCCACAGGCGAACTGAAAGAGATCAAGCAGGACATCTCCAGTCTGCGCTACGAGCTGCTGGAGAGGGGGAGCCGGGACATGGAGACTCTGGCAAAGCTCATCCGGCAGCTGGGAGAAGTGATGAACATTCACCAGAGAGAAGAGCGGAAGAGTTAGCCGGCTGTACTTTCTAAAAGAATGTAGATATTAGAGATGTATTAACTGGACTTGCTTCACTCTCTGAGTCATTCAGGGGTGCACTGACTTAACACACGTTTTTAGACGAAAGCTGAAAGATTTATATTCTGTATTTTAAATATAATAATATCGTTAACATCCCTTATTTTTTCCTGAGTGTATCACTTTGGGAGTAGAAGTCATCAAATACTTCTTGTCCCTGTCCCTGCATGTGCACAAGTACGGCAATATGCACCACAGACTGCTAACATATGATTTTCAGACTTTGATTTTGCAATTTTCCAATCTGGAGTAAAAGCAGTTTAAGATAAATTTGAAAAAAAAAAAAAATAGATTTGAAGTAGCAGGTTGATAAGTCGGATGTAACATAAAGATAAATGATGCTTGTTGGTAATGACTGCCCTCAGAGCTGTCTGTTTATCTCACATTGTGAGATAATGATTTGTTTTTCCCCCTGTAACCTTGGAATCATCCAGCAGGACTCCAGTTTAAAAAATGTTCATACAAGACCATTAACTTGTTTTATGTTGTGTGTAATACAAATGTTGATCACTTAAGCATAATGTTTAATGGATATAATTAAAGGATTATCTTCACCTCATGGACTTCAGCGGGTTTATGGGTTTTTAAAATGGTCACAGCAGATGCTGTTCTGCTCTTCCACGCACGCTGTGAAGCAAAACAAATGTCTGAGTAGTCCGACCTGTCATGTAGACACAGCTCAGCACCATCCAAAGTCGGGCCAGGCGAGTTTTGAGCTGTCAAGAACCCTGAGCGGAGCTGTTGTGAGGACTTTATCGTCGATTACACAAGAATTAAAAGCTTTTGGTTGCTGTGAACCATGAGCAGTACATTAACAGATAACAACTTTGTCTCAAAGCCAGGCATTACAACATTTGAAGAACACATCATGAAGAGATGAGAGAAAAAACACTTATCAAAGAACTATGCAGGCCACGGCTCGAGAATCCCCTCTGATATCAAGCAGATGACGTAGGAGAAAAAGGGGGCCAAGGCCTGTGCGTGCATCACGGCTGCACGCATCAACAACATCTTCACTCAGCCGATTAGCTTGAATAGTAAACCCTCTCTGTTATCTAATAAGGATAACCGAACGTGAAAGGAGATTCAGATGCTGTAATGACTCCTTAGGAAGTATAGAGCACCGCCATCCAGACAATCCAATTTTAGTTCACACTTCCTTCCTGCTCCTTTTCGGACATGAAATATTTGCTTGTTTGTTTGCTTGCTTCTCTCTGGTGGGCTTTAGTGATTCTGCTGTATGCCTGATGTTTTCAAAGCTTGTTTGCTTTTTTTAATTGTCTTATTTTGTCTTTTAACATGTCCAAATAAACATTATTCATTCATTCATTATTCATTCACAATACAAAGGTTAATACTCTCGACCTGATCAAATGCAGCAAATGTGCATTTATACAAAACTAAGCAAAAACATTACGTCTGAGTTGAGAAGCAGCCGTAGAAATATATGCAAATGTTCAAAGATTTTAGAAACATAAGGACAAGATAAATAAAGAATTTAGTAGAATCAACTCATCTTTTATAATTATCTTAGCATACATATACAAGTTTTATGTTTCAAGTTGGTTAAACTTAAAGTTTGTTGCTTTTTATTTTCAGATCACTTTGACTTGAACCGACAGCTAAAGTTTGTTTAAATTAAAGTGTTTTGACCTTAAATGATGAGTTGGATGAATGTAATGTACATGTACATGACTAGCATAAAGGCAGACCTCCCAGCATGCATTGTTTGAGAAGTAAAACTGTCCTGATATCCTTCTATGTTATGAAAACATGCTGCAAACCTGACACGCTATCCGTGTTAAAGGTTAGTATTACATCCAGTCCTTACTTTATCAAACTTTATCACTTGTCTGGAGCAACTGCTGCTGTTTCTTGTGTGAAATGAAGAATTGACTCTTCAAAGTTTTTAAATGTAAGGGAATCAAATTTATTTGTAATGATTGTCAGTGTCACTGAACAGTCATTGATTCAAGTCCATATCTTAAATTAACTGAAGATGAATTTTCAAGCTCAGTTCACTTTTAATTGTGTTAAAAGAAGATTTCAAACAAGCTATTCAACCTAAATTAAGCTAACTGAAATATTCACAGCAGCAGTTGAACTTAGATGTTTAATTTGAAACAGCCTACATGTATTTACAGTGCACAGCTCATGTAATCATGAACTTAATGGCAGGTTTGTAGTGTTATTGTCTCATCTCTCATGAGCACCTCATTTCAAATGTGTTCCTATTTGGCCAAAATAAAATAAAAATGGCTATGTTGTGACTCGTGAGCAGCAGGGAGGAGACTAATGAACCTTGAAATTGAAGTGATCCATCGTCCAGTCTTCTCATTGGCTGTCCCATTAGCTATAGATGTGCTGTGAGAGAAGTGTTACTCCATACGTCTGTCATCCTCTGGAGGCTTGGCTCTTCAGCTCATGAGGAAAGCTTTTGGAAATCTGTGACAAAAAAACAACAAAAAAACAACAAAAAAAGAAAATCCATTTAACTTCGAAACATAACAGGACCACCCGAACAAGGAAATACAGTAGAAGGCTAATTAACTTCAATAATGCAAGGTGCGCACCTTTTAGTGTCTCATCAACGTTATGCTTAAAGTAAGTTTTCTCCTTTGACCAGCTGTTACATTTTATGGAATAGACTCTTATGTGAAAGAAAGGAGAAGTCACAGCCTCCCTCGACGAGGAGGAGGACCACCACCACAGGAGAGCCTCTGAGCTACAACGTCTCACAGCGCGTCCAGCCCCCGGGCGCACTCCACTCTCTGCTGTGCGCGTCGCGGTTCAGAAGATGGAAAGTGAAATAAACGAGAGGATGAGCGCCATCAGTACTTCGATCGCCGATTCCACCGATACAAGAGTGAGCGACTTGATCGAAGCTGGGTACGGTAATACAAAATTAGCCAGCGACTCGCCGTCTCTCATGCGTAATTTTGGAAACACTGGCGCACTGATCCACGGTCTGAATTCAAGCGGCGACGGCGCAGTTTTCAGAGACTGTGACATACTCGACGGTTCACTCGTTGCCAAACACTTTTACGCACGCAGTGAATATCTGAAGTGCGACAGTGTGCCTTGGGAAGATTTTGTAAACGTCCAGGGGACGAATGTGGCCCCATCCGAAAGTTTACCAGGCGCAAGTATAAACCTCTCCTCGACAACCGGAGCGTGTAAGTTCATCAAAGATGAGAAGGAGCCTTCTGTGATTATGGAAACACCCTGTCCCAGCTTTGATCCGTCGTCGGAGATACCCGCTCTTGACACCTGCTGTCAGACCAACAACAGGAAGCAGCAGCAGCTGGGGCTGAGCGACAGTGAGTCGACGGGCTTCACGCCGGCCGCTCTCGGCCCTCGACCGGGGCTGGAGGGATCGCCAAACTTTCTGATCGACCTGAACCAATCAGAGCCGCGGCCGGCGCTGAGCCAGGCGAGGACAGACTCCAGGTGCGGTTTGTCTGGGAAGGCTGTCGTCAGCTTTGATGCAAACAGGCACACGGCCCAGCAGCTGACCATGTACAAGAGCGAGGTTCCCCGCTGGCAGATGCAGACGTCTCCGGCCGAGCCTCAGTACTGGGTCCAGTCCGCAGGGTTGACAGAGGAGCCGTTCACACACAGCGGTTATGATGGGATCCAGAGCCAGCCCCTGTCTCAGAGGAACCCATCACCCTTCTCTGCATTCCTCGGGTAACAGTTAATTACAACGTTCAGTCTGAAGTCACTGTCGAGATGATATATAAAGTTTAATCACAACGTAAATCTGTGCTTCTTTGTGTGACAGTTGGAGTTTAAAGATGGAGTAGATAGCAGCAGTGTTTAGACCAGACACACTCACACACACACACACACACACACACACACACACACACACACACACACACACACACACACACACACACACACACACACACACACACACACACACACACGTATGATCAGATAGTAATTATATAAAGTATTTTCCACCACTGATCAACTAACTGTGTGAGTCACTCAGGATGTTTCTGAGGCTGAGAAAGTGGAACAAACTGTCAGATAATGACTCAGTTCGTTCTTTCTTTGAAAACCAGAGATCATTTGTTCTGGTTTTGGTTTTTGGCACATTAGCCTATCAGAAAGCTCCATTAAATAGCACCTGCACAACCATTTACCACTTTTCTTTCCTCTTCACTCGTACATCTTGACATAAAATCAGGGTCCTTCACTGGCAAACGCAGAAAGGAGCATTTTGAAAAAAAGCTTTAAAAGCCAATCACTCATGTCTCACGTATCTCACGTTTTACCTCTTAATGTTTCCTTGTCACCATTATGTGAGAAGTGGAATTAAGTTTTAAGCTTTGAGACTGAATGATTCTGTCAGATTTTAAAATGCATTTAGTTCAATCAGTGCTTGTTTTGTCTTTATCCAGTGTGCCACCTCAAAGAATGTGCATGATCTGTGGTGACGAGGCATCCGGTTGCCACTACGGAGTCTTAACCTGTGGGAGCTGTAAAGTCTTTTTTAAAAGAGCAGTCGAAGGTGAGTTGAGAACGTCTCTGATCTGCTTCAGGAGATTATTCACAAAATCAAGTACAAGTTCTTGTTTTTCATTTGATTTATTACTTGTCAAATATCATCCAAGTCAAATAAATACTGTATTGGGGCTGCAAAAGGGAAAAACCTGAGCCACCAGTTATAGCAGACAGTTTGACTGCCTCTTTCAGGCTTTTAGGCATTAGGTGTCCCTCTTTAGTTTAATTCCCCCAACTTAAATTTACCCTGGGTCACTGTGTCTTTTCTCTGTTGCCTGTGTTCTGTCGGTGTATGTTCACTGTTCTTACTATATTCCATTGTACATACACATATAATACTTAAGAAAAAAACCCTACTATGCTGCATCATTCAGTTTTTTTTATGTATACTCGTGGGTATTGTTCAGAACGCCATAACTAAAAGATGAGAGATTTAATGAGGGGTTACAGGCTGTAAAGGGGGAGCTGCCTTGTTAAAGTCGACTGACCTTCTATGGTAGTTGTTAAAGGTCATTAGCAACAGTATCACATTGACCAGTGTTCACCGTGTTCCTTCATCTTGAACGTTTTTTTCTTGTTATCTTGTAATGCGCGATATGTAAGAGCCACTATGTCTCACTTTGGCCGTGTCACTCTGTCCTCACAGCCTTGCCTCTATCTAATTTTCCTTCTTTAGACGCCTCCTCAGAGCGCCGCCTTGGTGTCTAGGAGAAACCATGTTGATAGTCAAGAGCCCCTCATCATGTTTCTCCTCATTATGTGCCCTCTCCTCCGTCTTACGTGTTTCAAAATCAAGCGCTGTAAAAATTGTGTGCATTGTCTGTCACCCTTTTCACTCAACAGGCCACCATAGTTATCTCTGCGCTGGGCGTAATGACTGCATTGTGGACAAAATCCGAAGGAAAAATTGCCCTGCGTGTCGTCTCCGAAAGTGCTATCAAGCTGGAATGATGCTCGGAGGTACGATTCGGGTTGGGTTTTCTTTTTGAATGGGACTGCGGTAGAAATAAATCAATTGGCCGTGTGGCACCAAGTCACAATGTGAAGTCATGATTAGCGTCAACAAGTGTTAAAAATGCCAAGATCAGCAGAGATATTAAACTCCTTTTCCAATGCAGGTTTGAGCAATTCTACCACTCAAAGTGTGAATTTGCTTAGTGCAGAAAGAAAGACACATACGATCTGTGTGTGTGTGTGTGTGTGTGTGTGTGTGTGTGTGTGTGTGTGTGTGTTATGAGCACAAATTGTGCTCCTTGTCATCAAATCTAACCCGGCCTTGAATTCATGTCGCAGGCAGGAAGCTGAAGCGTTTTGGGGCATTGAAAGCCTTGGGTTTGGCCCCGTCCTTGATGTTCCAGTCTCACTTGGCCATGTCCAGCGACAATCAGGCCTTGAACTCCATGTCTTGCATACCAGGCATCCGTGAGGTGCAGTTCTCCCAGCAGATCATCAATATCCTGGAAAACATTGAACCGGAGGTCGTGTACTCGGGTTTTGACAACAGCCAGCCAGAAGTTGCCCATCTCCTGCTCACCAGTCTCAACAGGCTGTGCGAGAAACAGCTGCTGTGGATCGTCAAGTGGTCCAAGTCTCTGCCAGGTAACGGCTCACTGCAGCTCAGGGTCACCACAGTTGTCGCCATGGGTGCCCACTGTCAGGCCTCGCTGAAGGTCTCAGCCTTAAAAAACACTGACTGAGAGAAAAGGTCTTGTAATGACATGAATACTGGATATGAGAGAAGTTACTTTAAGTCGTATAAAATAATTTGACTGTCACGGGAAATATTGTAAATAAGGGGATTATTGGTATGATGGTATATCAGTGCACATGTGTGAAGATGCAAGTTTCATCCAATGTAATTAAAAACAAAAACACAAAGGAGCAAAAGCTGACAAATGAAATGTTCTCTAATGTAGGTTTTTTTTTTTCTTTTTCTTTCAAGGGTTTCGCAATCTTCACATCACTGATCAGATGACCCTCATCCAGTACTCGTGGATGAACCTGATGGTGTTCGCTCTTGGGTGGCGCTCCTTTCAGAACGTCAACAGCGAATATTTATACTTTGCACCCGACCTGGTCCTGAGTCAGTAAGTAACTGCCGTCACACAGAAATTGCATTCACAAAGCAAAAAAAAAGTAATGTTCAGAATCATTAACCGTTTTATCTTTTTGTTTTTTTTGTGTGTGTCTGTCAGGGAGCAAATGAGGAGATCTCCAATTTATGACCTCTGCCTGGCGATCCAGTTCATCCCCCAGGAGTTTGCAAACCTTCAAGTAACCCGCGAGGAGTTTCTCTGCATGAAAGCCATAATACTACTCAACACAGGTAAGAGACAGCCGACTTTCTGAAATCGGGCCCGAGACTCAACTTTTACCTTACGTTGACCTTTTTTGTTTTTGCATTTACTGCACGAGGTTCAGTATACAGTGTTGCAAACAGAGACGTGAAGCTTCGATGACCATTTACTGCAGAGCCACACAATAAAGGGAGTGTTGTACGGGGTGACCGGACCTTGAAAAAGATTTATGTAGCGGCTGCTATCAAGTCCTGGTTTTACACTTGACTTGAAATCATTATTTTTTAATAGCAGCATGTTTCTTCTTGAACCACCGTTGTTGACTGGAACTCCTGTTACAGTTCCTTAGTGTTTTACTACATTTAAAGGTGCAGTGTGTAGGGTTTAGAGGGTTTCAGGAAGCTCTGTTGACAGAGGTAATATATTAGTCATGATTTTGTTTTCTTTAGTCTACAGTTACTTGAAACTGAGAGTCGTGTCTTCACAAGGAAGTGGGTCAGTCATGTGGCTCTTCTCAACTTTACAATGTTTATCAGATGGCATTGATCAAATTTCTGATGACAACATGAGTCATTTTGCGGGGGTTGAGACAGATGACCCACCATTTTACAGCAGCTTCTTATGGGAAAAAGTCTTTTTTAGGCCTCTGTGCGTCAGATGACGTTGTTATCACTTTGTTTGGTCACTTTGTCATATTGGCTTCTAAGCATGGTGCTCTTCCTGGGAGTTTGTTTCCATGGAGTCTGCCATGTCTCTACAATTACCCTAAATGGAGAAATGATTGTTTGAAATATTTGTTTTCCTGTCTGCTCTCAGTGCCTCTTGAAGGACTCAAAAGTCAGGGAGCATTTGAAGAGATGAGACAAAACTACATCCGGGAGCTGACCAAGGCTGTCCACGGCAGGGAGAAGGGCTTGGTGGCGAGCTCGCAGCGGTTCTACCACCTCACCAAACTGATGGACGCCATGCACGAGGTCAGCGCAGCGTTAATTCATGTCTTAAATCTGGGTGTGAATTGAATGAGAACCAAGACAAACATGATTGTCTCCTCTCTCGCAGATAGTGAAGAAGGTCAACCTGTTCTGTCTGACCACCTTCATCCAGGCAGACGCCATGAAAGTGGAATTTCCAGAGATGATGTCAGAGGTCATTGCCTCCCAGCTTCCGAAGGTCCTGGCAGGCATGGTGAGGCCGCTCTTGTTCCACACCAAGTGACGATTCCAGAACAGACACCACAATGCCTGCGGAGACGTCCTGTGACTGGACTCCTGACATGTCAATTACTGGATTTTTCACAGCCTTTCGCTTTTGTAGTCGTTATTTCTTTGGCAAATTGCATCTAATGGTGTTAAGCTCTTCTACTTCATGAGGTGAAACATGTTCCTTAAAGTATGTATTTTAGTACAGATCTCCCATGAATATTATTAATTCAGAGGCATCAATCAAAGCTCAATAAAAGGTATTGGGAACCACTACAGATACTGATATTTTTTTACTGAAGCTGCAACAGAGAAAAAGCACAAACAAAAACTATGAAAGCACTTTTTCTCATCAACATTTTATTCTTAATAAAAGAAAAAATGTAGGCGAAACTGACACCACCCACTGAAACTAATGATTAAATTATTTTAGGGTGACTGCGGAGTGACTCACTGCACCGACTTCAGGGAGGAGAAGATAACGATCGTTGAAAATATTTGAGAAAAAACAAACAAAACAAATGACTTACTGTAGGCTTATGTTGATTCGAAATAATTGGAAAGGCACACATCTCTCGCCAGGGATGAACAATGCCCTAAATGTGTTTTCTTATAATATAACTTTAAATTTTTAAAAGTCTGAATCTAGATCTGCATCTAAATACACACAGCTACAGATGCTAATGGGATGCATGTAACAGAAAGAGTGCAGTAGTTTAAAAAATAGAAAATAATTCATTCACAAAGTCGGACCACAGCTGTAATAAACCACACTGTTTTATTTTTAGACATGTTTATGCACTGTCAAGATACAGTAGATGATTGCAAGGAAACAAGCTCGCCATATTAACAAAAAAAAAAAAAAAAGGATGCGAAATGTTACATATTCAGGATATGAGTATCATTTCCGCGATATGCCCCTGCATACTCGAACTGTAAGGGAGTATTATCCCAAGGCCACCTTGCATTCTTAAAAATGTAAATGGAAAAAGAACATCGTGATCTTGGCAAAATCTCAAACACCTTCACAAATACATTTTTCGGGACAGCAGAGAAAGTTTTAATCTTGGAGTAATTTCTCATTTTTGTAATAACTGAGGAGTGAACAGGCTGTTGATTAGTTTCTTTCTTTTATCTTTTTTTTTTTTCTTCTGAAATTGTATCACTGAAGCTACCTTTTTAGATAACTACTGACTTTGTACTATTGAAATGTTTATTACTGTGACAGTAACAGAAAATTAAATATATAAAAAAAAGCATCTATAACATAATATAATCGGATACATGTCTATTACTAGTACACCAGTGTACCAGTGACTACAGTACCACAACAGGTATTGAAGGTGAAGGCTCCACCTCATGAACATAGCATTCATATCATTATAAAAAAACACATCTTCACATACAGCATATATCTGAAGCGATAATTTATAGTAATAAACAGTTTACGAGAAGTGATTATTTTTTGATTAGCAACTTCAGAAGAACTCATGAGCGTTAAAGTACCGTACAGTACCGTGAAGCGATCCAGAAAGTGCACTGCAGCAGTGAGTTTCAGTGGATGAACAATGATCACAGGCCATAAACATGAAAGTTAAGGTGCAAACCCATTACACTTTCTCTACTACATCCTAATAGATTAGACTAGTTGCCTTATTTTAAATCACAGTTTTTTTTTCTCAATTAACAGTTAATAAAAAATGTTTATGAAACTAGTTTTCCATCAGCAACTGTTGTGTTGATATAATAGGAAGATATGTTTCTGAGAAGAATTCTTGTTAAATGGGATGCGATTGTTTTGTGATTCTGTTGGCTAATACTGGGATTAAAAAAAAACATCAGTGCAGTCGATGGGTGATATATTTACACATAACAATAACATTATAATTATTTCTTCCTAACATCAAAAATCTCTGCAGACTCTCTAAACAAAGGAGGTACATTTTTTTTTATTTTTTAGCCTTTGTACTTCTGGGTCTGTTCAAGCAATTACTGCTGCAGAAATTTCAGTCACCCGCAACAACAGGAACAACTGTCAACCACATGGTGCATTATTATTATTTTTTTTCCATGGATACCATGAAAAAGATGCGATGTTTACCAGTTTGTTAGAGGAAGACGACATAATTCTCAGGGATTAAACCCGTTCTTCCTTCGAACGTTGCCTGGAGCCAGCCTGGTTCAACAGAGGGGTAGACTAGAGGACAAAAAAAGGAAAGAGAAAGGATCCTTTAATTGAAGACAGAGAGAGAAACAGACTCTTGATCTCGTGCAGACCTCCTGCCAAGCATCAGGGAAAGCGGCTAATATAAAAGGATTCAAGTTGAATTTTAGAGAAATAAAGGACAGGGCGATACCAATCAGCAAGTTTGTTTATTTTACCAAGATATATGATGTTGTTTTTCCCCCTGCTCATCCACGCCCCCGCTGCAGGGGCAGTTTGAGAACCAGTGATCAAGTGTAACCTGATTACAATCACGAGCCTGTATTTAGTCACAATTTTTCTCAGACTCTCAGACTCAGACACAGGATAGCTTGCCTTACATATAGTATAAACCACAAAAAACAACAACATGAATCATTGCTGAGATGCATCAAAATTACGGGGAACAGCTTTCAAAATGATCAGCTACAACCATCTGGCACAGATATGCTGAATAAGGCTGCAGAGAGAAAAAAAACCTGTTAATGCAGAGAGCAATAAAAGCGCCCTGCCTGCTGCTAAGTGGTAGGGAGCGTTTGTTGACGTTTTTGCGTTTGGCTGCTGCCTCTGCTGGCTCTGTTAACAGGGAACAGGCCCTGGTGCTGTCAATCTCTAGGTTACAGTGACCTGTCAGCGCTGGTCGAGGGCCAAGTCATCTCTTCATGGAAAAGGCAAGAGGCAATAAAATATTCTGGGTCTGTCTAGCAATGGATAAGGGGATTTCATGCTAGGAGCAAAATTATTTTATGCCTCCACAAAACACTGGGAATTAGCCAAGTGTAGCTGTGTGCTGCCAGTACACACCAGATTGTCTGTGTACACTATCCAATGTCCTATCATCCTACGCAAGGAGGCATGTGTGATGTTGTGAGCACTTTTGCAGCAAAGTAACGTGTCTGCTGAAACATGAAATGTGTGCCTTGTGTCGTCTCCGCTCACCGTTTGAGAAGTGCGCCCCCTGGGGGAAGCTGAGCTCGTGGCTGTGCTCCGCCTCACACGAATACATCGCCTTGGCATCCCTACAAAGACAACGACAACAGGCAATGTCATGGCAGTTTTTGAGGGGATCAGTGGGATTAATCAGGGAAATCTGCGGTAGACGGTGTCATGTTTGTTCGGCACCTTCCAACAGGAACAGACGAGGAGGCATTTTCAAAAAGCAGCGCTCTGGCAGCGACCCTGAAACAACATGAAAACAGAAGTGTTCACTTGACTTGGTTGTATGAGGACAAAATAAACAGCTGAAAAACATAAGAGTGTTTGATAAATGATCTAATCCTCAAGTAAGTAAAAGTAAAGTACAATCTGTTTTGATATATAATTGTCTAAAATATGTCTAAAAATAAACAATAGGTTACAACTAAACCAAAAGTAAGGAGCTGTCCACTTTCCCTCGGCCCCGCCAGCGTTCCTCATTGTTTTAAATGAGGTGAAAGGCCTAACAACACAACACAGGAGGTTTCCTTCCTCTGGGTGGACTCAGCTTCAGCACAGTGCAGAATTGAATTAAACTATATAACAAGGCTGCACTTGACCCCGCACGCAGCAACCTCTGAGTCAAGGGGACAGCAGAGCCTAGGGCAAGCTGGGAGGGTGCTGTACATGGAAACTACTTGAGGGACTGTGCGACTGGCCTTCTCAGACATGACAAGTCAAACAATCTGTTTGTCCCGAGAGAACGAGTGCAGACTGCTGCTGCTGGGTCACATCAACCCCAGAGCAGGCAGAACGTAATTAAAGCCAGCTCTCCCACCAGAGAGGGAAAGACATAAATCTCCAACACATACTCATCCGATCTTAGAGACCTCTCAATGCTCACTGCTCGTACGCAGACGAGGCTGATGACTCAGAGGGGAGAGACAAAGAGACGCAGGAAGACGGAAAGAAATGTTGTTGACTTGTAGTTATTCCGTGGGGGTACATTTAACTGCACACATACATGCACAGGGATGACAGGACAGAACCAAACGTTACGCTCATAATTAATTAATCTGCCAGTTGGTTTTGAATAATAAATCCCTTTTGTCAAAAATGTCTTTTTTTACATTTTACCAGAGCATTTTTGCCTGTAAGATGACTACTACTATTTAATTATCAGAACTGGCGTTAAAGGTTAATTTTGTAAAATATAGCCAGTATAATAATAATAATAATAATAATAATAATAATAATAATAATAATAATAATAATAATAATAACTAGGTGCTTTAAGCTAATTATCTCAGTCAGCTGTGGAGCTAGTGGCTCTTGTAGCTGACCAGACTCTGCCTGGACCTGGACGGGTGGACTAAACCTGGCTCATCTGCCTCCCAAGTGAACCCAGCGAGACACCGGGCTTCAGCAGGATGGCAGGTTATAATGAGCAAAATTATGAGCTTTTTAAAAGCCACTTACACTGAGCCAGGTCTTTGGTAGCCATTGGTAACTGAAGTGTTCATCCTGCGGCGGAGGATCACTTGTTTGGGCGGAAGGTCTGGGTGCTCAGCAGGCTTTAAGCTCTCTTTGGGCTCCAGTGTTGACAGACTTTGGACAGATCCAGCGCAGCTCCTGCGGCCTTGAGGGAGACAAACAAATAATAACTCCTGTCTCCACGAAGTGACAACAGGACGAGAAAGTTTGATACTAAAACAGCTCAAACTCTGCACAAACTAATTCAGGAAATCATCCAAGAAAATAATTTTTGAACGCTGCTGTTTATATAACGCTTATGTCAACTGAGTGCTGAATGTCTCTGAAAGGAGCGAGAGTCCGGGAGGAATAAGTCATGACAGTAACACCATCCAGCTTATGAATTCTGTCATGAAAATGACACTTTCATGAGGTTTCTTTCCACTTCATTACTGCAAGGGAAACAAAATCAATGATCTGATGACAGACTAACCCTAACCCTAAGCCTAAACTTTATTACTTGATGATTATACTACCTTCAGATATATGCAGTGATTTCAGAGAGGGAGCAGGTGAGCGGGGCAGCAGTGCTGGCCTGAGGTCGAGGCGGCAGTGGGGGGCTTTTTTGGGGGCAGGAGACAGCCAGGGCGCCGTGCTGACTGAGGACAGGCTGAGAGCATCCTCTGACTCTCCATCTGTACGCCCCGCATCCTCCCTGGAGCTGGACTCTGGACTGCTGATACATACGGTGCTCCTGGGGCCATTTGAGAGCTGTGACGGCGTACGGCGGAGATCCAGGAGCGACTTGTCCTTGACTGGAGCAGAGGGAGCTGTTTTGGAGGTGGTATTCTGCTCAGAGGAGTGGGAGGACAGAGACTCCATGCTGCCCATGGGGGTGCTGCCTGGACTGCTGCTAAAAGTGTCACCTATGCAGGGACCAGAGAAGAGGCATACAAGGCCCTCATTAAAACCTGCTGAATGAGGAGGTAATTATGGTTATTAACAGCCTGAAAAAAGCAGGTAACACTCATTTGAAAGGGTTATTCTGGCTTTAAAAAACAGCCAATATGAGGTGACTCTCACAGAAATGTGGTGAAACAGCTTGTGCAGGTGTCTGATTGATATTAAAGGCCACCAACGGATTTTTTGGGACATTGTGGTGTGACGGCCTGTGGTGGCAATCACTGCTTTGGTACTCACTTTCCGCATCGGCCAGGCAAAGTGTTGGGGTGTAGAGGCTGCGGGGCTTCCGGGGCCCCGTGGACAGACAGATGGCTCTACTCCTGCGAGAGCCGGGCCGACTCTGGGGCTGGGGCAGAGGAACGTTGGGATCCGGAGGCTGGTGAAAGATCTGCAGGTCGAGAAAGGAGCTTTGATCACTCAACACAAATTACACAATCTGTGTGTTTCTTAACCAATACTGACTGGTATGTAAACTGTGTTTTTGAAGTTTGTTATAAATAATATTTTCAGACACTCACTACGCAGGGTAGAGTTGCCTGTCTGGTAAGATAGTTAAGTTCATCTCTCATGTAAACTACTTAGTCAGAAAAATACACTGGTTTCTTGCTATTGAAGACATCCCCGAAGAAGATCTGAAGACTGGAAACCATGACAGATTTCTTTTTATTTTGGTTGTTAGCCAAATGACTGGACAGTCTTCAGGTGTAACAAAACTTAGCTTAGATCAGACGGTGGAGAACATTGAAACAGCAATGCTCTTAAACATTTTAGTCACAATATTATCAGTGTGTTTGTTCCAAGTGAGTCTTGCATCCAACACAATGCTATGAAGCTTAATCAGAGGTATCAGAGGAGGTTTCCGGAAAATATTTCAAAACACATAGTATATAAATAATGCAATATGAAGTTACATGTAAAACAATAAAAGACACTAAAATATTGTCTTCATGAAGTGGCAAGCTGTTTTTTGCAAATCATTTTGGACACAAATCAGTTTTTACTTGTGTGGAACGATGGATAAAAAAAGAAATTAAAAAGAATTAAACGTGCTTAACAATGATGGCAAAAATACAAGAATATTATACATCCAAAGCCAAACAATGAATTACCTTAATGAAGTTCTCAATGAGAATTTCCACCACAATGTTCTGGAACTTGATGTTCATCATGGCGGCCACAGTTTCCTCTTGTGACCTCATCAGCGTCGGCCCAAAGATGACACCCAGGTTGGAAACCGTCATCAGGTTCGACTGGCTTTGTGTGGAAACTCTGCACGTGGAAGAGACGTGTAAGATGTCGTTCTCTGCTGATACACCCATAATGGAAACTCCTAACCATGTGTTGACAGTTTTGTTATTTATCAAACTCTGACAGTTTCAGAGACACCTCTAAATACATTAAAGAGTTCCTGCGCTGCGATGACAAATTTAATCAGCCTCAGCAATTTCTATCTCCTCTCATAGAGCGGTTCTTTTTTTTCAAGGCTCATTACTGGAACACGTACGTGACGAGGTGCTTTATTAGTAGCTCCAGCATTTCCTTGTTCCTGTCTGGCAGCTTGTGAACCAGAGCGTGGACAGCACACACCCTGTAGTTCTGGTCATCGGACTCTGAGGAAGGGCAAATGGATGCAAGATGATCAAGAGGCTCATGTAATGCCAATTATTGACTTTTGACACTATATCCAGAGGTGTAGAAATAAGCAAATGATTAACACATATATTAGAGCAGATTAAACCAATTTATGTCAGTTTGACATAATATGAGAGCTACGCGATGCACATAGCACGAGTGTATTTTCAGAGATGGAAGCCATTTAATTGGTTCAATCTTTGCTCATTTCAGATCCCTACTGTTAGTGCTGATGAAGTGTACATAATGCTATATCTGAAAATATAAAATTTGCAAACATGACTATATATACATTCTCATATACATCTTTGATTAAATACATTCATACAGTAAACACAGGATTCATCTGCGGTGTCTGTTTTGAACTTGACCAAGCTCTGCTAACTTTAAAACCTCTCTCTCGTGTTTAATAATAAAATGAAATGGAGCGGTTGGTAAAATACCTATTATATTAAAGCGGTTAGTAACTTTTCACAACTTACTGACAGCCATGATAAAATCTTTGTGGAGCTTGAAGGTCATTAGAGGCTCAGAGAGACATCTGGTGAATAAAAAGAACCGTTACCATTTATTTCTGCGGTGACATTGGGCTTTTGAATGCAGCCACCTTTCCTTTGGTAGCTCTGAATGTGTGACTAACACATGGGGGTGTTCAAAGAGGCATTATGGAGGTAATTATGATTCCTGACAGCTAAAGATACACAGCTGGTGGGGCGAGCTGACCTGAGGTAATTCTTCAGACCGCTGGTGATAGTTTTGTTGTCCCACGTCTCTGGATCCAGGTCCATGTCCACTGGTGCCTTGGACGCTATTGGAAACACATTTAATTTTTTTATATCACCACAATGAGCGAGCTGTAAACTGACCGGAAAAACCAATACGACCTGACATGACCTGCCAAGGCTGCTTAAATGAGCTTTGAAATTATGGACTGTTCACAGGCGTACATGCGCGGCGTCTTACAGAGATGGAGATCAAGCTTGAGAGAGCCTTTAATAAATCATTTTGACATTTCCTGTTCAAATGTATGAAATGTATGCTAACAGGATTACCCCGGTTCATCTAATAAGGTAATGACAGAGTAACATGAGGCCGGGTGGCTGTTACACTGTTCACACGCCACTAGGAGGACCTCTTCCCTCACTCTGCAGGCTCACACAAACTCAACCCGAGATGGTTGTGAAAAACGAGCTGTTTATATGTGAAACCTTGACAAGCTATAGAAAGAGAAAGTGTCCATTTGTAAATTTGGAAAACAGAGAATTATCTATTATGTTAGTTTTGCTTCATGACACTTAGGGATATTGTTGAGAAATACCCAGAGGGCGGAAAAAGCTTTTGATAAACACTGATAATACTTTGGCTCCAGTCTCTTGAACACAGACTTCATCAGTACTTTCCATTCTATAGAGCTTTTTTTTTTTTTTTTACCAAGTCTTTTTCCCCTCACTTTAAGGCTACTTACAAAAGACAGTGGTCATCAGCTTCTGTACTTTGGAGTTGACACCTCCGATTCTGTACAGTCCCATTGTGTTTATGCCTGCGCCGCAATGAAAAAGCAAATTCAGGAATCGGAACGAGGAACAAAGATTTTCTGTTCAGTTAAGAATTAGGTACATCAAAGCAACGCGTCGGCACGGCCCGCCAATGAATGAAGCACATTGTTATTCATAATCACAAGCAGGCTGCACTAAGGTCATTCGAGAAATGAAAGCTGAGAGGTTTAAATGCCTCACCTCTTGTCTCCACCAGGTCAATGCATTTCCTTATAAAGTTAAAGCCCGCTTCATTAAGAAACGCTGTAATACAACATGAGAATAGGGTTGACACATCAATTACTGTCGGTTAACTGCGCACCACGCAGGAATAATAAGCACTCCCCTATGTTTTTGTTTCGACTAATAAGATGCAACCCTTGTGCTGCAAGGCTCTGCGATGTCAGCTGAGTGGGTGTGTGTCAAGTAATTGTGTTAATGAACAGATGCAGCTATAGGTGATGGAGGATATGTTTGATAAGTGTGTGTTGGGGATTTATTTCAAGTGTTACTAAAAAAAAAAGTGTATGCAACTGAATGATGAAAGGGGTTTTGAATGATTAAAAAAAACAAAAAAACAGACTTACTCTCTTCCTTTTTGCTTAGTATGGCTGGCAGGTTGTAAATCTGGAGAAAGTTTAGAAAAAAAATCATAATCAATTTGGGGAAACATTTGGTTAAGATGTCCCAGTAAGGAAAAGATTTCCGTCACACAGTTTTCCCAGAGTTGCTTTGCTTTATGTAGACTGATCTATTATTAGCACAAGCTGATGGTGAGGTCATCTTTTCTTCGAGAGACTTAGCCTGAACACACCAGAGGAGGGTGCCGGTGACCAATAATTCAGTCGTGGTATTGTTTTCTTGTCAAAGAAACTACTAAAAAACATCCCGGCCGAGCAGCCAGAGCTCCTCACCGGCTCCTTGCCATCCATGGCCTCCAGCCACAGTCTTCTGTTGGACTCTGACAGCGCCTGCAGTGTCATAACGCCATGCCTGGAAAGATATCAGAGAAAAGCTGGTCTCAGTCTGATCTCATTGCCTTGGGGCCCCTGGACAGAGCCTGTTTACACTGGCTGAGACCGCTATAAAAGGACTAGTGTGACTAAAATAGCTTGTGTGCAAATGCTTAACTTCAAACTGTGCCCTCGGTTGGCTCAGCGCTTCACATTCCACCCCCAATTAAACGCTACATGTGCTTAATATTAAAGTGATTCGCTTTTCTGCACCCAACATGCATACACCTTCATCTCATCTGTGTTCTACAGCGCAGCAGGTATTATGTGTCATGTTTCACCTCACCATGTGCCACATAGCTTTACACCGCTCAGAGCTATATATCGGCAGTCAATACACAGCACTGCTCAGGGATGTCATGATAGAATTATGTGATGACAGCACACAAAAACAAACCCCACCCAGTAGTGAGAGTTAGTACCAGCATGGAGCCATGTCAAGTTGCATGTGTTGCGATTAATATCAACCAAATTATTGTATTTGTACTCTGACCTCAAGGGGAATCTCACTGTGCAGATAGCTTGGGATTTATTTGACCAGGTTTTGAGATGAGAGCCCAAACCAGTGGAGGTGGGAGACATTTCATTTTTGATGCTCACAACACTGAAACACTGAACAGAATCAGCAACATATCTTTCCTGTCTCTAATTCACAGAACCTGTTATCTGCTTCCTTTGGAAGGGGTTTTGCGGAAGGCCCTACGAAAACTGTTGATGGTCAAGACTGTGAATTATTCACTTCCTAGAAAGACATGTTGCTGGTTTTTAATAACACTTTTTCATTTCTTTGTGCACCACAAATTAAAGTTTTTCAGAGACGGATATCTCAAGATCTGGGCAAATAAAGAAAAAAACTATCTTCAGCAAAACTGGGTGAATCAGCCCTTTAAAAGTGAGGTTCTGGGACGGTTGGCCCGATTCTGGCTGGGCTACAGGTGTAACAGCGCGTTTATTATAATGAGGATGAATAGATGAGCTAGAAGCCGACTGGAGCTTGAACCACCTTGTCCTTGTGGTTGGAAACAAGCACCTTGGGGCATCGTTGTTTATGATAAATGAGTTGTCCTGCAAATAAACTGCAGTTATTGTCCGTGCTCAGCGACACTCAGTGAGGGTGAGCGGCGCTGGCCCTGCTGGTTGCTGCGCAACAACAACGCTCGAGCTGTGATGATTAATTGATTAGTTGTCAGGTATTAAATTAATCCCAAACTACTTTAACAACCGATTAATTATTTGAGTTATATAATAAATAAATAAAGCCCAAATCCTCCGTTTACAGCTTCTTAAATGTAACTATTTACTGGCATCTTAACTCTTCTAGGACAGTCAGCTGAATATCTTTGGGTTGCGGACATTTGCAGATGTCTTTTTGGGCTTTTGATTTACATTTTTCAACATTTTGTGACTTAACAAGTAATCAATTAATCCAGAATGTAATTGATAGTTGCAGCTCTGAGTAATGCACAGCCATGAGCTAACTCTACATCCTGAAATTCACGTCACAGTAATGACCTCCTATCAAGCTCTCCTGATGCACGACCTGATCAATTCAGCCGCTGTTAATCAGCGCGCAACCAATGTGTTCAATCTTTGGGCAATTCCTTATCCTAATCCCCCCCCCCCCCCCGCCCTGAACAAAATCAAATACAAATCAGTTATGAATGTTTCCATACAGCTAAAGATTTCAAACTTCTCAGGAGAGACAATGTTGTTATTTGATTCCCAGGAAAACCCAAATCAATATACTACTTGAGTAACTGCAGACGAGTATAAATAATTTAAGAATATGTCTGCATCCTTTAGCCCATATTGACCAAGAGATGATTGTGATTTAGTGAGGTGGTAAGGAGGTTAACAGTATTTCTGGAGAAAGGCTTAGATTTGAAGACGGAGTGCACGATATGATTAGCAGCACACATGCAGCACATGCAACTGCTCTGAAAGGGCAGCACTGGTCAGTTCACATACCGGACTTTACAGAAAAACTGAAGCGGTCTGAAAAGAGTTCCACGACAGATGTCATTTCTACATTGACATGAACACAGAGAAAAAGACGGAATGGGTTCAAAAAAATTGTGTAAAATACGGATGTTGTGGACATAACAAACAAAGAGCTCGGGAGGGTAAGGGCTTGAGGAACATGCAGGACACAAACAGAGCTGAAAACATCCAACGCTGGTAAACAGGGAACTCTCTGAAGATGTTAATCAAACCTGAACAGCTCTTGCAATGCTGAGTACTCCCAAGATAATCTGGGTTAATCTCTAGTATCGGTTGGGTTTGATAGAACTCAAAATGCATGAGTAGAAAAACATCCCACATGCACCGCGTCTTACATGATTTTACCACTTTTCCCATATGGCTGACTTTTGCTTTGATAGACTAGCTGATATAGAAAATGGTGATGCTTTTACTAATTGGTTTCTTTAAATGCTCTGCCTGTCAAATGTTGAGATGTCAAAGGGGAGGGGGTAGGACAGTTCATGCTAAAATCAAAAATAAATATTACTTCTCTTACTTTTAGAGCTATCTATCCACCCAGATTGTTTTCCTGCGAGTTGCCAAGTTTAGAAGATATCAGCTGTAGAGATTTCCGCCTTCTCTTGATTTTAATCAAAATATAGTCAGTTTGGGGCGCTCAAAGCACCAGAAAAACAAATCTGAAAAACTCTACAGCGTATTCTGTTTATAGAAATCATTACCTGGTCACTCAAGATAATCCACAGACCTTGTTGTGAGCAGTTTCACGTAGGAACTATTTTTTGTCAACTGAACTACACCCGCCATCTGTATCACAACGCAGCAGGAAGCATGCATCCGTCCACGGATGAGAGGCTAACAAAGCTAACTATGCTAACTGATGTTACAGCACTGACAAAAAGGAAGCCATTAATGTTTTCATCCTGCGCCGTTACAAGCACGAGCCCCTCGGCAGTGAATGGTGCACACTTCCTTCTGCGTTGTGATATGTTTAATATCTAATATATCTTTTGATGCGTTGAGTACCAAAAGCCGAGTGCCATCTAGTTCTATTGTATTAAAGGTAGACAACTCCAAGGTCGATATCTCAAAAACTCAGCAGCTCACAGCAAAACAATCTCGATGGATAAATAGCACTACAGGTAAGAGAAAAAATATGTATTTTCATATTTTGAAAATTGTCCCTCTTAATATCACGCTTATTTGTATGTTTTCAGTCCATATAAGTGAAAAGACATTTTTGGAAAAACAGGCAGATGATTCAGAAAGTCACAGACCTCTCCACCACTTCAATATCAAAGCAGAAGCGCTTGTCAATGGAATCGGTTTTCCTCCGAATGCAGGACTTGAGTTTGAACATCTCTGGCTGGTTCAGGACGAGACCGTTCTAGAAATAAACACAGCATACATTTATAAATATAAGTTGTGAGGGAAAATGGCAGAAATTATAATACACACATAACTTGTAAAGATATGCAAATGTATATAGACGGGTAAAAACTGGAACATGATCATCCTGTTAGTACATCCAAAAACTTGGATGGCAGTTTATCTAAAACACAAAGTCTGAAATACATTCCCCTCATTTGTAAATGTTTGTAAATGAGATGGATGTGTTCAGTGTACAAAACAAGGCAAACAAACTTTCTGTTAAAAGTTTGTTTTGCTTTCATTGGGCTCTTTCTTGCTATTTGTGGATTTTGTTATCTTTGAACCATTTTTGTCCGCTTTGAGTTAACAAGTCTTTTTGTTTTCTGTGCCCAATTCACAGTTCTGTCATCGTGACTTTTTTGTCTTTCTTTTCCCCGGTGGGGAGAGACGTTCTTCTGAGCCTCAGGGGGGTTCTTTGTTTCACCCACACAGATTATGCTTGCTCAGTCTCAGCTTTTTATTTGTATGTTCAACTAAATGGGAAAAAAAAACAAAAAACAAAAAACTGAACATAAACTAAACAAAAATAGAAAAATAAAAAAGCCAAATTAAAGAAAACTACCTGTTTCCCGGCCGACTTATTTTCAGTGTTGCTCATGCTGAAGGTCTTGCTGCCTTTCTCGTACGTGCAGTAGTGACGTATCCAAGTGCATCCCAGAGGACCTAAGACGGAAAAAATAGAGGGAAACGGAGGTTGAGCCAAAATATTTTTCTCTGAATCACAGAGCTTCTGGAAAGACATCTGAAAATCAATTTGCAATTATAGTGTGATAAATCAAAAGTTGTTTATCACTGCTGATAAAAATCTACCATTTGGGCATCTCCCCCCTTGTTTGAGAGCACATCAAAGCGAATCGGTAAACAGGATGAGTTATGAGCTCTGTGTGTGTGAGATCTCTTCTGCAGAGGCCTGGGAGAACTCAGGACATGTTTATGGTGATGGATGTAAAACCATGCACTTATATGCGAGGCGGGGGAGAGTGTGCCGGGGTCGGGCTGGCTAACTGGGAGCCCTGCTACAAGACTCACGTTTCTCCTGGACATACAGGAAGCCTTCCATCGTCCACTGGCCTGGGGGTTTATAGTCCTGATCTGCGGATCTTATCCTCTTCATCAGCTTCTCCACTTCCTGCTTGGTGCTCACAAAGTTGTTTCGTGTCTGTGCAGAAAATGCAGGACAGGATTATAATTGCATTTCAAAAGGAAGTCTTGCGTATCTGCATTTTTTTTTTTCCTGCCATTTCGCATCTCAAAAATATGACTTTGTTTACATCAAGACTGAAATAAATTAAGGAAAAAACGTCCAACATCTGACAAAATGCTTCATACTTGCGCAGCTGCCCGAGAACACCTGGGGAGAAGAATAACTAACACATTGGCAAAACCTTTCGGAAAAATACAATCGCAGCGTCTAATTCAAATATGTTATTTTAATATTGGAAGAATGAACTTCGTGAGATCCAAAATCAGGACAGAGAATCGGTATTTAACGCGCCCAGGAATCCTCTTTTTTGGAGACAAAGGGTCAGTGCGAGGCTGATTCATTTCCCCTACAAGTGAAATACTGAGACAGCCTCACCTTTTCCCCGCTCCTATTAGAGCTCTCTGCATCTGAGGACACACAGGGAGGGTTACCGAGTGGAAATTGTCAGGGCACCGGTGCTGACATTTCAGGTCAAAGAGAAATTTGGGCCCTCAGGCTGCAAGTGGTAAGGTCACGGTGATGGAAAGAGGGGGCACGGCAGCAGCTGTAGTTTTACTCCCTAACTTTTTTTTCCTTTGACACAGTACCATTAAATGGCCTGCAGTAACTGCCTGCAATACAAAACTGAAAAATATTGATCCTTTGTGCAGCGAAGAATCTCATTTAATCACATAGCTATCCATTTGTGAAAACTCCGCTTGTTATGTCGGGGTATGATAAGCTGCAGAATCTGATTACGTGGCTGGTTGCCTTTGTGTACAACCCCCGAGGTGTTGAGACTTACGTTCTGTAGGTTGAACTGGAGCTGCTGTTTGTATGGCTCAAATTCATGAGCCAGCTCATATCCTTCATGGTAGAATGTAAACAAGCCCTGAAGAAAGGCCAGGAGCTGGAGAGGAGCAATATTTAAGGGTGAATCACAGAGTGAATAAACAACACAGAGCTTCATTACAGATTCACACCTGAGAGTACATTGTAAAGTGCTACAGTGCAACATAAATTTGAGAGATATTTAACCCACTCAGTAGTGACTTTCTTTCTCAATAATGGATTTAATCACAATTCTGTCACCTTAAAAGTACAACATTTGCTTAATTCTGTTCTAAAACGATCATCACGACGTACATACTGCATTAAAAAACACAATAACTTAAGCAGGACTGTACTTCGTAAAAACAAAGCAAAAAAAAAGGAACAGCAGATTTGAAGAAATTAAATACTTTCATGTCAATGCACTGAATATTGCACCTAAGATGAAGGCCCAGTCGCAAGAATAAAATGCCGTCTTTTTACATTTCTGCAACAGTAAAATCATACATAAAATATCAGGATTTCAACAAGAGATACAACACAGTACATAATACATTATTCATTAATTTGTGTGAATATTTTTTTTTCTCTATGTGTAGCCAAGGGAGTAACAACAGAAATGTCATTACACAATCTCGTATTGGATAATGACAATTACATCTATCTTGACTATTTCTGGATGAGACACCGGGTATTCTAAGCCATAAATTATTATTTTTTGAACTCCAACCAAGTAAGTTTTGTGCCTAAACCTGACAAGACCATAAGCACTTTGTTGTCACAACATAAGCTTAAAAATATAACCTAAAAAAACTTACAGTTGTAACTTAAAGAAAAGTAAAGTTTCAACATATTTGTGTTTGTGTTTGTTTGCAGAAATGCACATTAATAATATTAACTCTCGCGATTGGGTTGAAGATTCACAAGGCTGTAGTTCTTTTGTGGCAAACAGATATTGATCATATTTTCTGTATAACACAAACATCCCCAACTGTTGTGGGAAAAAAAAAAAAAAAAGCACTGGCAGTATTGTTGGAGGAAAAAATTGATCCCATCTCTGGCATGGAGGATCCGACAAACACAGAGCAGCTCTCAGTCAAATCCTCAGACACAACCACTGATTTTATTTCTAGGATGAGGCTTGGGTATATCAAATGTTCAAGGATGAACCATCTTATCTGAGCCCAGATTCATCACAGGCAAGGTTGAGCCTTGTCATTTTCCCCCCCTCCACTACCTGGAGATTTACATTTCTGGCCTGGGTTCTGGGTGACCTGCCAGTGAGTGTAAACAAATGGGAGTGGGGGCTTTTCAAAGATCCACTTCGCTGCCATCTCAAATTCACAGACATTTAACACCTAGAAAACTTAATTATCCCTTGTACCTTCTCCGCTAAAGATGTTAGAATTCACTCCATCATGTATCTGTGAAGGGGGGGGGGGGGGGGGGGGGGGGGTTTATATGGGCTTTGATTTGCACTTAGTCTTGTTTTATCTGACAACAACCACTTTATCTAATTTTATCCACTACTTTGCCCAGATGGATTGACTATATTACCGGATTTGGAACGCAGATGACACATTTGTGTAATACAGGCACAAGCATAGATGTTTACCTGTGAGAGACGTGTAATTCAGGAGAAGGGAGCAGACACTTAAAAAGCCACTTTCATTGGCAGTAAAAGATTCTGCGCTATTTTGAGTATGTGCCACTTAAACAAGTCCTTTAACTACATATGTGGAGAAAAAAAGGCAAAGCAATGACTGCATTTTAAATATGCATTCAGCATCGACTGAGCACAGAAATATGTAAAACTTACCGGCTCAACAAACTCAAATTTCTTCTTTTCTTGCACTTCTTGTATTTTGAAAACGTACTCGAGGGACGCGTCATAAAAGAGCTGTCTCTCCTTATCAATCTGCGTGTCAGCCTGAGAATGAGCAAACAAAACCAGGGTTAAGTGCCGCGACAAAGACGTCGGTCAGACTGAGGGCGCAGTGTGTGGACAGAGAGCTAATGCTTGCATCACCACCTGGAAACAGTGTGTGAGCAAGCAGCAGCTCGCAAACAACAGCTTTATTTCTAGGAGACACTCAGCCGACCATAAAACAGTATTATTCAAAGACATGTTTGGGGATCAGAAAATTTGTTTTGGCTTTACCTCCTGCAGATATGCCTCCTTCTTTTTGGATGATAGGTTGAGGTGTCTCTCAAGCGTGGAGTAGTATTTCTCTGTTTCCTTATCAAATTTCTTCTTCCCCTCCTGAAAAGGACACATGAAAGGCTTAAACATTACCAACAATGTGTCATGCATTGCTGATCTGGGTGTGTGTGTGTGTGTGTGTGTGTGTGTGTGTGTGTGATTGAGCCGCCACTAGGTGGAGGTGTAAGTACATTTTCACAGGGCATTCGCATGTCTTTAAAAGTCCTGTCAATAGATTAGCACAGGTCATAATAGCTGCATATGACCATTTGGTGATGAGGAGACATATTCGGCATGTCCAGTGAGGACCATGCATTATCAACAGGACCTCTGAGTAATACTATGCAATTGTTGCTACGGTGCCCCAGCAGGAGACAAGAGTTCACAGGAAAACACACAACATTCTAAATCATCAACAGCCTAATGCGTTTTGCACTGTCACATACAGTAGTGGCTGGATGCTATCCTGAAATTTCCCTCCCTTGTCATGCTCCACCTGCAAAGACAAGTCAAGCTCCATGGTCATAAGTCTTAGGATTGTCCCAGAAGGCTCTGAGGAAGCAACAGGAAATGGGCTTTTCATGCCAGATGCCCATCTATAAAGCATATGTATGAAGAGATTGAACATTTCACCCCGAAAAAGATCCCATTTGCAGGCCTTAATCAAACTCTGCCCAAGCAGAGAGAACCTGTCTGTGCGTGAGCATTCAAGTGTCTCATCCGCAAGTCTGACCTCTAAACCGAGCTTTGCCCACTCGGTGCCCATCTCGCTATGCAAACATTCACAAAGGAGGCTAGGGGAGAGACAGAATAAAGTGGGGAGGGGAGGAAAGTGCGAGGAAATGGCCAATGTAACCAAATCCTGCTTGTTTGTTTTCATTCCCATGGCCCTGAAATTTAGCAAGTCTAATCTACTAGCTACTGATATGACCTAGAACAGTGTTCTGCCTCAGCGACCCCCACAGCAGTTAAACACACTGGAGGAATTCGTTGCAAGACATTGTAACCCTCCTACATAACTATTACAAGTGCAGGCGCAAAAATCAATAGATAATTTCATGTAGTAGCATCTTATTTCCATCTTTCCTGTCATGTCTGACCCAGGAACGATCTCTGCAGGAGTGGGGAAGAAAAATCAATTGTGCGCAGGCCAAATATTCAGAAACAAAGAGGAAATAAACAGGTGGACAGCAAAACAAACATACGATTAAATATGATATCTCGCTGACAGGAAATGCATTTCCCTAAAGGACCAAGTATTTTTTTTTTTTTTTGGTTGGAGAACAAAAGGGGAGCTGACTGTCGGCCTTTTTGACTGCTGTTGACGTGACATTATTTTGTGAGCACGCATGCAGCTGAAGCCCCGGGGGAAAATACCAACACACACACCGACACACACACTGGGGAGATCACATTAAATTAAGAGCTTTAGGTTTAGCTGAGCCCCGCAGTCACAGCGGGAATCTCCCAGCACTGCTGACCGGTGTGAGCACGCCAGAAACCTCCTCGCAAATCACTCCTCCATACGTCTGGACAAACTCTTTCACACTTACACAAGTGTGGGGAGTGACTCAGAGCTGCAGTGAGTCTGTGAGGCACAGCCAGCCTGATTAAGTCACCTAAAGTGTCCTGCTTTGTTTTGATCCAGGGAGGACGTGTATAAACGGGTGCTACCATAATGATATCCCCACAGAACACCAGGTGTTTGACGGTTTGTCTGCGCGGTGGGTGCGCTCCCGCCCCCCCCCCGCCAACCCCTCCCGGATATGTTTGTGCAATCAGAGAGGAATATAAGCGATTTAAATTGCAAAGACTCTCCTTGAGACGGGGGGTGGAGCGGCGCACACACAAAAGGCTTTGAAGCCCAACACGTGGTGGCGGAGGACATAGATGTGGAAAGATATAAACCCTGAAGCGCACAAGTTTCTGACACAAACTAATGCCGGCGCCCCAGAGTAATCAGCTGGCTGGGAATGGATCACGCCGAAGCACTTTCCAACACTCTGTAGCGCAGAAAACACACATGGACCTACCACTTGGGAGATTTTCTCATCTGATTGCTTTGTTCGCCCTCATGAATAAATCAGATGCAGGAAGAGAATATTCTGATGCAGATTCCTCCTCTGTGGTGGAACTCCTAACTGGCAAGTCTCACACTGCCGTTAATGGTGCTTTGATGCCAGCTGTAGTATGGGTGAATTTGATAAATGCTCATATAACGTGGAGGGAAAAACCGCAAGGCAGAACTTCTTCTGGTCAGGTGTTCCCCTAATTTGCTAAAGTAAGGATGCCGAGAACAACCGCCAAGACAGCGGGAGGAATATTTCGAAGCTAGCTGTACATCGGCAGTTTTGACACTGGCCCTAACGAGCCTCAGGGCCTTCATTCTGAGCCTCTCGTCACCATGGTAACAGATGTAAGCGGCAAGGCAGGTCGGTTGTGTGTGTTGTGTGTGTGTGTATATAGAGGAAAGAACCCCAGATCAGACACACTATCTACACCTCCTCACATCTGCCTTACGCCCTGGAATAATACAAACATCTGACGCTAGCGTGGCGTCACGTGCAGCATAATTCTCCACACGTTCATTTGAAATGGATCTCTGAGCAGTGACATGAAAGGGAGAACTCTGCAACCGTTCTCTATGAACTCATTAGAGACAGCTAATTGGAGCAGGGGTCCAGAATGGTGATTAAATAGCAATAGCCAGGTTATTTTGATGCCTCCACCACACACGAGCTGGTCTCTCTTCCACGAGGGAAGGCTGCGAGAACACAAGGTTCCAGCTCGAGTTCAGTTACTTTGCTGCGAAGCCAAGAAATGTCTCCCACTTTACCTGAAATCCCACTTCCTGACGAGACATCACAGACAGCAAGAAGTTGGCCAATTAACACAAAATAATTACGAACATCTGCTTCTGAAGAGCCGAAAAACAAATACCCAGACTTCTGAATAGAACATATTTAGTGTGTGTGTGTGTGTGTGTGTGTGAGGCAAACTGCAAAGCTTTACTTGGAAAACAAACTTATTATCAGTCGGTCATTGTCTCTGCTCTCTCTGACACATGATGCAAGATAATAAAATAACAGTACAGAAATCTACATATACTGTGCACGCTCATTCTTTATTTTCTTTGTATCTGATCTGAGGCTAAGATCAACCTTCAAACGCTTCTTTATCATCGTGTTGTGAAAAAAATCTTTTGACAAGCTCTGCATGAATATAGATCTATACTGTATCCTATAGGGAGCCCTTAGGCTTCGCCCTGTCAAGAGCAACCTAAGCCTTCTCCTCACCACCTAACCCGAGAGATAATGAAGGCGACTTCAATCGCCCAGACACATTTGGAGGATTTTTTTTGGTCTGGATTACGTCACCGCTCAGTGTTGCCCTTTATTCATTAATTATGTTCGGAGCCACAGGAAGTTATTTAATCTCACCGGTGACGTACTCCGGATATTTTAATAACAGTCAGTTAAGAGTTTGTTTTGCTTTGCATCTAATTTCAGTCTGCGTGCTAATAGTCAGTCTTGTGTTTGTCTCTGAAGAGTATTTTCAAAACAGTTCTGCTTTATTAAACCCAAAGACAGAGAGGACTGACAGGAAAAGCTTCACCACAGATAAGGAATGACCTTAAACATAAACTCAGTGTCTCAGAGTCACTTTCGGTTCCACAGAGCGGTGAACGTACTGGAAGAAAATACAATGAAAACTAGAAGCCATTCTGTCAAGTTCATCCTGCAAAATGCTTTCACCAAGTCACTGTTCAGCTGCGTTAGTATAAAACTGAAAATGTTCGACAACGACCACAATGAGATTAGTTGTCCTTAATCATCTGCTCTGAAGATTATGTGGAACGTAAACAGCAATAATCGTAAAAATAAAAATAATTTCACATGATAGCAATAACGAACAGTACTGCTAACTTATATTACTTCCAGGCCTTTTCTCTCTAATTCAATTATATGCAATGTTGCTGTTTGTATTTATATTAAAATATGACCCACAACACAAGAAGCTGGGGGCCTGGTAGCTTATTTCAAACAGGTAGAGACTAAACTCTCAAGAACTGCCCTGTAACGCTCTGGAGAAAAAAGTAATCACCTCCTGAAAGATTGTTTTAATGGTGTTTCTGCTTTATTGGGTAGAGCAAGTGGAAAGTGATGGGACAAACACGAGAAAAATGCAAATATATACATTTAATTTGCATCACATTATTCATGCAGTTTGTTGTTTTGTGGCACACATTTGGAGTCCGACTGTCGTCCGCGTCGCTGTCATCCTAATTCATGTTTTCCTCGCCGTTATTAGGTGAAACATTTTCTAAGTCTGTGGCAGTTTTCTTGTCGAGTTTGCAGTGTGCACCTCTTTGATTAATCAGTGATATATTAACTGACACTTGCAAAGTTTATTATGCAACATGATTTGCATATCTCCAGGACATCAATTCCATCTTTGATCATCTGGTGTCTTAAGTGGCTGGACTCGCGCCGAATTTCAATACAGCTCGGAAAGCTCTGCTGCGCTCTGCCTGTGATCCACGTACAGTGTGAATAGTTTAGTGCTCACATGATCAATTTATTAGCTTTAGGTCAGCTGATCGCCAATCAATCAGCTACAATTCATTTGGATCACTTTGTGTAAGATTTAAATTTTCCTTACTTTAGCACCATCTGGTGGAATTATCGATTCTAAACCTGTGACCATTTCAGGGACAGTTCACCTCAACACATAATTTTCCTCTTAACAGTGGCGATATTGATCCATTTAGATAGTTTTGGTCTTAGTTACTGAGTTTTGGAGATATCAGCTGTGGAGATGTCTGCCTTCTCTTGAAGGATGGGACCAGATGGCACTCGGCCTCTGGTGCTCAAAGGGCCAGAAAAAAAATACGTTTGAAAAACTCAGCAGCAAAATCTCTTTCCAGAAATCATCGCACGGATACTCAGGATCACACTCGGGAATCCACAGACCTCGTTGTGAGATGTTTCACGTAGAAACTATTTTCTTTCAGTATCTCCATACAGAAGCATGTGTCTACTCATGGTTGAGAAGCTAGCTAACATAACCACTGAGGAGGTCAATGCTGCCACAAGTACGAGTCTCTTGTCTATTTTTAGATTCCAACATGAAACTGCTTACAAGTCCATTGATAATCTTGAGTAACTGGGTCATGAACGACTCATATCTCGGGGCGATATCTGCAAATCTCATGACCTGGTAAATCAAGATAATCCACAGGCCTTGTTCTGAGCAGTTTCTTGCAGGACTTATTTTCTGTTTAACCCAACTACGCCAGCCAACCAGTCAGCAGGAAGCATGCATCTACCCACGAATGAGTGGCTAGCTAACAGAGCTAACTAGGCTAACTAATGTTACAGCATTGCAAAAAAAAAAGGAAGCCATTAATGTTACGTCTACGCCGTTACAAGCCCGAGCCTCTCATCAATGAATGGATGCGCGCTTCCTTCTGCGCTGTGATCTGTTTATTATCTCTAGTAACAGGTTCATGATTTCAGGAGACAGACATTGCTGTTGAGTTTTTCAGATGTACTTTTGGCACTTTTAGCACCACAAGCCAGGTGTCGTCTAGTTCTATTATAGCTTTGTCTATATTTTAGAGAAAAGGCAGACATCTCTATGGCCGACATCTCCAAAACTCAGCAGCCGACACAAAAACAATCCAGAAAGATTTATCGCTACAGATGTTAGTGGGAACTATCCCCCAAAACAACAGCACAATGCAATCATGGAATCACAATTTAATTTCACTGATTTCTTTTTTTTTAAAAATGGCTTTTGCCTGGCCCAGCTTTTCTGCAACACCAATTCAGACGTGGTGGGTTAGAAAAGGCTTCAGTCACTTTTCCACACTTACCAAATCCCCAAGGTTAATCAAGGTAACTGTTCACATTTGTGTGATTGAAAGATTTTAGTGTCACCCACAGCTGGCGAGCATATCCCCAAACCACTGTTAATTGATCCCAGCACTCCACAGGATGTAGGTTAGCATATTTTGAGATTTCATAGCAAGAATGCAAATGTCATCTCTGCCTCTGGAGGCATAACTAGCCAAGAATCATCTGATGTCTGTAAAGCCTTTGTCGGATGAGGACAGCTCAAATTATCAGTGGCCATCTGACTCCCATCTGGGTCTGTTTGCACTGATTCTTCACACTCAGCTAGCGGGGGACCCCTACGGTGCCCCTAATGTTGATATTGTCACAATTTCAGAGAGCAGGAATGCCACCCACCAGTTGGACACCCCCTGGTACCTTCTTGAGATAGTGTCCCTGGGGTTTGTTCAAATTTCAAGGCCTTAAACAAGTCTGACAACCAACAAACACACCGGTACACACAAATAGTGTGAAGCCAGCTTTAGGCAATTTGCCTCCAGTGGTTTCGAGTTTGTGGAAGAAAATACAGAAGGTCTATGTGAGACTTCAAGGAAAAGGTTCAGGTTTACATTTCTAAGAGATCAGTTAGCAGAACAGAGAAGCTGACTGTTGATGAAGTGATAGAAAACAGGAGAAGAAACAGTGAAACTTGGACAGGTTTTCATTCCTTATTTCAGTTCTGAAGTATCAGTCCCGGGACATTACCAACTTTCAGCTTACAAAAAACGGATCTGAAACTCAAAAAGAGCCAAACCATAATTTCACTTCTACAGCCAACACATGGTCAGTCCATGCTCCAGTGAAAATACATGAGAGTTTCAACTCTTGTGGCTTTCTCGATTCGTATTTTTTATAAACTGTGCAAAGTTTGAAGCTTTTTTCCAAAACATTTGACTCAGCCTTGCGTGAAGCAGACTGTGCCTAATATGTCCTGTAGTGCTGCAGTCAATCTGCTGGTGTGTTATGGCCATGGAAGTGTTGTGCTTGTGCCTAAGAAGCTGCTACACTGGTACGTAACCTCAGCGGGATTACTCGCAGTATAGCCAAATAAGGCAAGAGCTCCCCGTTTGTCCATCTGACGTTCTCAGACATGAAGCGCAGTAACTGGAAGGGTCAGACAGCCTGCAGATCTCTCCAGATTCTCGGAAGAGTGGAAAGTTGCTCAGCCACTCGTGATGTCTGCCTTTTATCTCACTCTAGTTGGGCTAATGTTTAGTGGGGGGATGGGCTGTAGGAGGAGAGAGCCATTAGGAGGAAGTGGTCGGAGAAAAGAAGAGGTAGTGGGAGTGACAGGGGTTGTGGCTTTTAAGAAACCATTTTATAAACATAGAGAGCCAGTGCAATAACACTGAGTACCACGATGGGGAAGGGGAGAGTGAGGGAGAGAGATGGCAGCAGAATGTGCTATTTCACTACAGTAGATACATGTGACGGTTGAGACATGGAGTGACAATGGTTATTAGCCCGGCCAGTAAAAAAGGAGAGTGATCGATGCTCATTCTTCAGCACTGAGAAGAAAAAATGGCTCCTCTCCATTGCAGGTTGGATTGTGAAGACACAAGTACAGTGAAGAAAATAATTATTTTGCAGTCCAGTGGCTTTCAAGTCAAGTGAAATAAATCAAGCTGGGCGAGAGTGTGAATTTGAGGCTGGAATGTCCCTCGCAGGGGTTATGGCTATGTAAAGATGTGCAAATGATTCACAGAGTTCAGTGTAGAGTTAGCAGTGGGCTCAGAAACTCAGTGGGAGATCTGTGGTGAGGCTCGAGATCTAGCAGCCTGCTCATGTGTGATCTCACCCAGGGAGTGACCACAAACAAGCTGCCGTGCTTTCATTTTATGCCTTTGCATTGGCCTGAAATGAAAGCATAGCTTGTAGCAACAAGCCCACTCTGTTCTTCACAGTCAACTCGGGCTTCAACAACATATCCATGGTGGAACCAGGATGCCTCTGAGCAAAACTCTGCAGAACCCCTACTGATATCAATCCTCTATATCCAATAGATTAGTCAAGAATGCATTACATGTAACAGGATTGCAGTAATCTGATTACAAACATGGTGAATCCAATATATTAAGTTCGCAGTAATCAGATTATGAATGCATTGAAAAAGTCAGCAAAGTCTGGAGGCACTGATGCTGAACCGGTGCTGCACATTTTCATCAGGGCTGCACGATGACGGTGACTTGCAAGATTTGTTGAAGTCTGTACAAGATGTGCATGTTTCCTTACAACTGGAGAAGATATGTGGGCGAGGACATCTCTGCAGCAGTACAGAACTTCTTTAAAATGCCATGTTTTATATCAAGATTTAATATCTTATATTAAAAAAAAGTGTTAGTAAGGTAATAAGTCCCTCATAAATCCTTATTAGATGTTTACAGTCCTTACTACAGGGGCCCTGGTTTGACTCCAGCCTAGACCTGGGAAATCTGGTAAAGATTTAACAATGACATGATCGGTGATAATAAATAATAAATGTGCTTGTAATAAATAAACATGTTTATGAGGCTATAATTAACACATAATGTTATCAAGCAATATAATATATCTACTATCTGAGCCTTAGGACCGTAATATAAACCATTCCTATTTTATTTCTATAAAAAAGATTGCAGCTTCTGCAGTTTGGATATTGCACTTGGCCGTATTGAGAATTTCATCACATCACACTTTCAAATCTAATATGTACAACGTGTAAAATACAATTTCTGTCAAACTGTTTGCCAAAGATGGATAATTGCTTCGTTCAATATGGAGCTTAACATAAACACAAGTCAACTCTCATTCTTAATATCTTTAAATATGGCAAATTGATGTCATTGTTTATACCCCAGATAAGTCTGATCGAGACACTTCTCTTTGCAGTGTCACACTTTTTCTTTTAATTAGTGATTTCCATACTGTGGGGGAGACGAATGGGTTGAAGATGACAGGTGAGAGTGTCAGAATGCGTGGAATATCTTTGCTGTTCAGTCGCTAATTGCGTGCGTAGGTGGTCTCTTACCTTCGCAGCACCGATTTGCTCCTTCCGAAACTTTTCCAGGGGGGTAATCAACACATCGTCTGCATTCTGGATCTGATGTTAAAAAAATAAAAATAAAAAAATACAGACAGGAAGATGTCAGAAATGAAAGATGCAGACTGACTTACTCACCTTTTGGATGATTTCAAACCACTATTAGAAGGTAAAATATCTCAAAAACCTTTCAATCTTGCGGGAGTGATTCAGTTTCATCACAATGGTCTTGATCTACAAATGTGCCAGAAAAAGTGTATGACACACAGGAAATAATAGCACTGAAAATTATCCAGCCCAAGTCAAATACAGATGCATTGAGTCCAAACACAAGTGGAGTATAGAGCAATCATATTCATTAATATCTCTTAAGCCAGCGACAATGAACAATGTGTTACTGTGAGGTACCCGAAAATGACTATCACAGAGATAGGAGATAGAGCACTCAACAATGGCTCGGCTAGATAGAAGAAAATGGAGCCTTTTTTATGTGAAGCACCAGTGTTGTCAGTCCTGGCTGAAATATGGCACAGCACAGGCAGAGGAGGGAGCTTTACAATCGCAGCCTGCGATGCATTTAAATGTTTGAGGTATGTCTCCACATATTGGTGACCTCTCCTGCGACAGGACCGGAGTAAAAAGGTCTCTCCTGGAGCCTCGTCCTTCTCATTCCAGACAGAAACAGATAAGGTGAGATATATTGTGCCAATTACAGTCTGTGCTCGATCCCTGCGAGTGAGCGTTTCGGAAAAGTGCCATTATTAAGGTGCTTCTGAATTTCCCGTGGATGGCTTTCATCCAGCCGAGATCAGATGACATCAGACCGGAGGGGCTGCTCTACAGGAGGCAATGTCACAAATGACATGGCTCTTAGTTTGATTTAAGGTGTTATTCTGTGCGGTGAGTGTATGTGATAAACTAAGGCCTGAGCTCTATAATACATCTATGATACCGGCACTAATTTAGAGGTGTCGGCTCAGATGGACTATCAGCTCTCCACCAGCTACAGTCCTCTCAACACACACACACACACACGCACACAAACAAACACACACACACACACACACACAGACACACCGTCTCGGGATAGAGTTTTTGTTTTGAGCCATTAATCACAGCGCATTTTCATTGTCCCAAAATAACCCTGTCAGCTCCATCAGCCAACCAGAACGAGTGACTTCAAACGAAGCCGCAATCTCTCCGAGCCTGCAGTGTTTCCTGCATGCACCGCTGTGACATGCTGTAAGCTTGAAGTGTAAATGTGCAGCTTTGTTGTAATAATGCACTTTAATTACACCGTGATGCTCGAGGTCCTTCAGATACAGACAGACATTTCACACTTGAAATAATGTTGTTCACAGTAGGTGATTACACTGAATTACAACTGTAAATATTTGCTGTCTTGCTGTTTTTCTATAGGGCTGCCCTGATTCTGGGCTGATGCTGATGTTGTTTTTGTTGTCATTTATTCCCCTTCAATGCCAATAATAGTTAAATTTTCATTCAGCATTCCATTACATTTGATCACATAAATTCATGAAACAACCTTTATTATGTCCTTTGTTTATACAAGAAAAGATTCTTATGCTGATATCCTTAAACAACCTTACAATCTGATGGCAGGAGTTTCATGAGCCAGTTGGTCATGAATGAGCCGGCGCCACATTGATGTGACACGTCAGATAAACATCAGCCGCTGCCATCTGCGAACATCAGCTTACTTATCGATCGTTGTGTCGGTATCGGTCGAGGCCGATGTTCAGAAGATAAATCGGCGCGCTCACAAACGTGTTGTTCACTGAGAAGCGAACAGTCGACTGAGATTCAGGACATTATGACTCATGAATCATTTTGACAGCTGCAACGTTGCATTATAATTTTGCTGTGATGATTAATTGATCAACTAATTTAGTTTACTTTTGATAACTATAATCTATTAATACCGAATACCTCTTTGCAAATACAAAGATTATCTTGTGTGCTCGTCTCATAAATGTAAATATATTCATGGATTAATTCACTGTCATATTTTTGTTTATGGTTACCTTGACAATTACAAACTATATAGGACTATGCAATCATTTGACTTATGAACTACTGATCACAGCCCCGAGACCCCATATAGGTTGACACTCTGCTCTCACCCTACAATGAAGTAACACATTTAAATTAAGGGTATCACTTTCATCACATGCACTGCCAGATTTCACACGAGAGGGAGCAGTCAAATAAGCGCTTCTAAAAAGACAGTAAAGAGAAGTATTATAAATAATCTGCTGCTCGCTCAGACCTGCATCACTGATCAGGCAGTCAGTGGATGGGTTTGAAAGCATTGGTGAAGCATATGGAGGAGAGCACTTGTGCAAGATAAACCAAGGCAAGATGGCTACAAGTGAAACTCCATTAGGAGCGTAGAGGACATTTGGCGGTCATCAAATCTCGCTGTTCTAATCCGCCAGTCATATCAAAGTCATCATGTTATCTACTGTGTCAACAGGGAGAATTATACTACTCTGCCTGTGTGATAATGTCATTTCCTCTGTCTTATCTCCTACGCTTTCAGTCTAATTGAGTCTGCAATATTACCATACTTTAAATGTAGATTTTCTAATACCCTCAGCTTTTTTTTATTCTCAGTTGAATGGACAGCACAATTAAATAAATGGCACTGTAAGCTTTGGGGATTATTGTCTAATATTTACAATTGAATGAGAGAAAGAAAAAAAATCTTTGTTAGTTCTTTTCTGGATTTCTGTAGGGTTGGTTGTTGAGTTCAATCTTATTTAGGACTATTTCTAATACCTAGAAGCTGACTGATCAAAATGAGACTTATGTTTACACTGAAATGGAATAAGAACACATTTATGATCAATCGTTCTTTAAAAAAGATTAACAATGTGGCAACTTGAAGAGCTGCAACAATTAATCAGCTATTTTGATGAATGAATACTCAAGCAATAGACATTAATCAATCGACTGTGGATATTTTTCCTTGTTTCTTTACTCCATGTCAGGATGACACTATGCATTTCATAGACCAAACAACTAATTGATTAATCAACACAATAATAAACAATGAAAATAATCATTTATTGCAGCCCAAGTCACAATCAGCACACATTATATCCAAACCCGTTAATATCCAGACCAGTGCAGGATGCAGACGGGAGATAATCAGCATGTCAAGATTCAAAATGCTAAAAACTCTCAGATTAGTTTTGATTATTCGTTTCCAATAAGCTGATTCAGATAATTATTCTTGAAGGGGGCCAACTTATTTAAACTCAACCTATTACTTTCAAGCTGGCATTGTGCCGAATGCCCTCAGCAACAGCCTCTCTAAACAGGATTAAATCCATATGAGCGAGCACAGTGTGATGCTTGAAAGGATGCAATAGCGCTAAGCAATTTCATTACCAGATGGGGGGAGGAATGTCAATGTGCTGTATTTCCCTCGCTCCTGCTTTTACCAGTCCAAATATCAAGAGGATCAAAAGTCTTGCTCTAAAGGTTAATTCGCGGAGACAGAGCAGAATGCCACCAAGGCCGAGACAAATTGAATAGAACAAAGTGTGCCGATTGAATTCTGCCTTTGACACCTGTCAAGAAAAATATCTTTAGAATTTTTAATGTGAATGTCCCCTTGAAATAGTTTGGACACAACGAGTATCCTCCTCATTCATCCACTGAATTAAATGATGGGTTGACATACTATTCATGCACATTTCATCCATCTCTTTTCTATCTGACAACATCTATTCATACTGTTCACACATGAGCATAACTCACAGAGAAGCCTACAGATGACCATGTCGCAGCCAGGTAAGCAGCAATTGTAAGCTCACGAGGCTCCATCCATGTTGTTT
This sequence comes from Diplodus puntazzo, assembly GCA_963678695.2. NCBI lineage: Eukaryota > Metazoa > Chordata > Actinopteri > Spariformes > Sparidae > Diplodus > Diplodus puntazzo. The sequence continues at coordinate 5,873,523 of OZ023162.1, read as the reverse complement.
GTGCTGCAGACGTTTACAATGTAAAGAATATTGAGTTTCAGATCTATTGGAATGGCTTTCAGTTGCAGAATACGTTACTGCAGATTGTCACATTAATTCCTGGAGACCTGTTTGTGTTTTCCTGCTCTTATATGCCTATAGGTTATAATCATTGTTGCATTTAACTGCTTTAATTCCCCTGTTACAGCATGTGAGTCTATAACTGGGCGATAAATAACATTTATAGTCCTTTTGCCCGTTCCGTTTTGACAATGTCCTCACAACAAGCAGCCAGCCTAATACACCTGAAGCCCCTTCTTCTGCAGTGCAAATCAACTGAATCTCTTTGTACATCAATACACACAAACACATGCATGCACACCTCTCCTGCCATTCTTTTGCTGGTTGAAGAGGCGTCATAAAAGCCTGCTCGCTAACCATGTTGCACTATCATTCAGATGAAAAGGCACAATTTTTTTGCTGTTCACTCTCGCACACAATATCCAGGCGAACATGGATTCGGGCAGTGAAGAGAGTGTTGTGGAAAAAGGCAACTGGGCTTTGACAAGTGGGTGTTTAATCGTTCTGTGCTTGCCAGTTAAAATCTGCCATGACAATTTGGTGAAAGCCTCTAACAGAGAAAGTTGAAAAAAATCACTGACATTTCTGAGGAAAAATATATCAAGAAATCTGATTCACGTGAACCGATGACATTTATTTTCAATATATCACATTATTTTCAGTATGTAACACAACCGTTGTTATGGTATATTAATAGGAACAACGAGGCTTTTGACAAGTGTGGCTTTGCTTTGATATCTGGTTTGTAAGTCGAAGCGCTGAGGAGTCAAGAGGTGGCAAAAATATAAAAGCCTCTGCAGAGAATTTCCTTAAGTCTGATGCTAAACATGTTATTGATCTCCGAGCATTCAGAAAACCATAAGCATACTATAGTCGAAGCTTCCTTTAAACGTAAAATATATTATGAGAACCGGCAAGCAGCAGGAGAAGAGAGTCAGGTGCCGTCTGGAGGAATAAATGTGCACGCTCAAATCAGATTTCTTCTCCGATCCGGAGCCCTTTAACGACGGTAGGAGAGCTCAGGGATTACTTTTTAATTTCTGGGATTAAAAAGTGGATTTATCTTCACTCCCGCTTATCAACCTGAATGCAGCAGAGATCTGTGGAGGTGACCTCCATTGTGGGGCTACGGTTTATTATCTGTAACGTTGACTACCAACTGGAGCTGGAAGGGAAATGTACTTTACTTTACATGAACATAATGTTACTGAGAAGACAGGACAGGGAACGGGACAGAGAGAATGGGACTCTGGTGAGTGCTGAGTTTAGTGAGAGCCTCAACTTAACACACCCTCGGTGCCTGCCATTGCTCACCAACTTAAGGCTAAATGCACAGTAATCTGTTTTTGGGGGGGCGAGTAAAGACTGCGTGAGTAACACAAATATACACAAGTGATACCTTGTTCAAACTTACTTAGCTGGCAGTGAACACACGCTGCCCCATGATTACAAGTGACAAGCGACTAAATTAACGCACTGTTAACTTTAGTAAAAACTGCAGATTTCTTTGGGTTTGAACATTGTTGGAAACATTTGGGAAATGTACGTATGAAACTCAACAAAATATATAACACACGCTGAGTCGTAATAGACATTTTGATGAAGAATTATCCCTTAATATAGCTTTAGTGGTCAAAGTGCCTGCCTTGTAATTCTGTCCTGTTAAATTAATCAAGAATATTCTCATGAATGTCGTCCATGTTTCCACCTTGAGACCATAAAGAGGTCTCTCGGTGATAAATATTAAATCATTGATTTAACTATGCATACTGTGAGTGGCCTTCATTCCTGGAAGTGATTACATCTTCCCATTAGGTCGTCACCTAAGTTTAGCTGCCATGTGTGAATGATCAACGAAGTCCTTTGGTACTGAAATGTAGCTGACTTGAATGAAAAATTATGTCCATTTATTAATCGTCGAAATCCAGCAGTGAGACGCGTGTAGCAGAGGGATGTTAATATGTGCTGCTGGTGAAGATTCGGGAACGGGAAAAACACATGGGCGTGTTTTTTCTTACGTGACAGAGGCGGTCTGAGTGTCGGACATCTGCACGTCTTTGTCTTGAGTTGTATTACAGCTAATGATAGCCGGCAGCATCACATAAAACTATCAGCAACACTCGCACCAATAACCACAATGACAGCAGCAGCAACCAAAAGGAATTACCCTAACTAATTAAAGTAGGTGTAAGCAAAGCCCCCACTACCTAATTAATGTGCTTAATGCATAATAAACATTATTGCCCTCATCACGGTGACGGAACGAAACACCCCGTTTCATGCTGACGGTGTGATATGACCTTTATTGAAAGAAGGGAGTGCAATAGGCGTGTGCTTCAGTCACTTCTGTCTGCAGATTGTTTTGGACAGAGGAGTGTGTGTATGTGTGTGTGTGTGTGTGTATGTGTGTGTGGCAGGGGGAAACAATCTCATTGCAGAGCTAAATCTTTATCTGGTGCAGCACTGGCACCTGCAGCAAGCTGAAAAGTCATCCTCCCCCAACTTTTTTTATGAGCTATGAAATAAAAACAAACCTTGTGCAGACAGAGTCACAGAGCGGTGTGAGAGTAGATGTGACACATCTGCCCTACACATTTCATCGGAGAGTAAGCTGTTAAGCAAGGATATGAAGCAGCCGCCACTGAAATGGAGACAGTAGCTGGCGTGCCGGTCCCATGAGGATTTTCTGTTGTTTGTTTAAAGTACGGTTTGATTGCCTCTGATATACTGTAATGCTTGTTGATACCTCAGTTTAAGGCTGCTGTACAGTGGTTATGTATGTGTTTATCCTCGTGTATTAAACTGCTGCTTCAAATGACGAGCCATGGTATGCAATGATCTGTCAACACAGACCTTAAGAATGAATTTTTAAGCATGAAAATCATAAATTTAGGGTTTGTCAACTTATCTACCTAAAACCACAAAGCTAACTTTAATTCATTAAAATAAGATTAAGTCTAATCTTAGCCCCTGTATTAAAAAACCTCTTGTAAGAGTCGATTGGCGTTCAGCTCTGTACAACGGGAAACAATCTTTTTCCTGGTCAGACGTTCCCTCTGGAAGGTAAACAATTTCTGACTGCTGAGGCGGCTCGTGCTGCAGTCGTTACT